>CM042161.1:71707810-71748002 GCA_023376005.1 Doryteuthis pealeii | reverse complement strand
CTCTACTAATACGAAAGAAGAAGAAGTAAACAGAGAAAATAAAAAAGGAGGCACGCTGGAGGGAGAAAGAAGAAGAAGAAGAAGAAGAAAAGCACTACTACTTCACGTAATACTAAATGTACAAAGAAGACAGAGTAAACGAAGAAAGTAAATGAATAGAAGAAGAAAAAGAGAAGAGAAAAGAAGAAGAAGAAGAAAAAGAAGAAGCACTAACTAATACACTTCTAGTAATACTAATACAAAGAAGAAGAAGAAGGAGAAGGAAAGAAGGAAAAAAAAAGAAGAAGAAGAAGAAGAAACGAAGAAGAAAAGAAGAAAGAAAGAAGAAGAAGAAGAGCAACGAAGAAGATGAAAAAATCTAGCACTAGATTTTAATGTTGTACTATTTCATAATGAAATATTGTATATTCAATCGTCTGCATATGAAGGCACAGAGAATAAATATGAGTCTCTCAGAATTGGCAGAAGGAAAAAGTCGGTAAGAATTTGAAAAATTTATTAAATTTTGGTGCTTGACTGAGTTCTTGGTTTGTCAGAATATTTGTAGAAGGAAGTTTTTAAAAAATAGGATAGATCGCTTTGTTGAGCTTCGGATAAAGAGTAATAATCTAGAGGTGATTTCATCTGATTCAATTGTTAGAAGTACTTTTATCATTATTGACGGATAAGATCGTTATAAGAGATTTTATGAATTATATATATTATATATATATTATATAACAATATATATATATATAAATAATAAGAATCCAGCAGGTCACAGCGTGTTTCGAGCAATGTAACACCTCTCATCAGTGGCGGTTAAAATGAATAACTTAACAAGCTAACCCCAAGGGCCGGGTTTGGAGACCAAATGAACTTTCGTTCGCTTTTGACCAAGCCTCTTACTGTGCGCAGAGGAGCTGTCAAATACAGGAGATATTTAATTGTTACATTTCTAAGCGGAAATTAATGCACTAGGAGTCCTCAACGGACTATTTGTTGTAAAACAAAGCAGATGGGTTAGCTACACCCAGAACAGTTTTGTGGGATTCTAACGGGAAAATTATCCTGTTCAAAATTAAAATGCATACCTATTCGAGAATTTTACCAAGGTGGGGAAGTATATTATAGGGTAAATAATTATATATATTATTTTTATTATTATAATATATATATTATATATATTATAACTATGCAATATTATAATTCAACCTCTACGGGTGCCTAGTATTTAAGTTTTGATATTAATTAAATAATATCATGATTAAATTATAGATAAGACTAATAAACTGACTAAGAATGCAGATAAAAATCTGCAATCAGAGGGGGATAATGAAAAATAGAACAACTTGTAACTAATCTACTCCATTTCATTTCCATTACTCCCCGGTTTCATTGGGTTAAAATTTCCTCAATTTTATTTATAACTGTAATTATAGTTAAAATAGGAAGTAAAGGAATAATATACAGTTATTATCTTTCTATGTAATTAAATATTTCTTTAACACTCTCTATTTTATCACTCTGACTCCCTCACTCTCGAGATCCCTTTTTCTTTACTCTCTTCTCTACTTACTCTACTTTTTATTTAATGATATACTAAATAACCAAACAATTAGAGTAAATTATCTATTTATAATTTATTATTAAATTACCTATTTAATTAATTTACATTTAATTATAAAAACGATGATATATAATATGAGAACTCTCTATAAGCACATATTTATATAATCTTAAATGAGTAAAAGATCGCTTAAAAAATTACTATCTCCCATTGTCTGTATTGTTCGAATTATTAATTTATGCTATCATTTAACATCGTATGTCCATTATTTCGGTTTTATTGTTTCCGCGTTCTTCAACTTCTCTCTAATAGTCAACATACAAGTTATAATCTATCCTGATTAAAACTAATCGCTATTTCTTAATCTTGTTGCTATCATATCACATCTAGTTATCATCTATCTATATCATGCCATATCGAGCTACTGTTATTATATGATCGTTCTCATTATATCTAGATATCTCAGGAGTTGTAACAACATAATCTTCATGATATTACCTCTAGATATCGTTCTAAGAACAATTTTATTGTTACTCTTAATAACTGAAGAGTGCTTATAATAAGATATATTCATATTCGACTTAACGCGATGTAAACATGTGACGTAAATAATTAAGGGGAATGTGACTTGGGTATTGGTAATATGTAAGTTTTCGGTTACAGACAGAAAAACACAACAATGCTTCCATTATACATCAGATATATTATAAAGGATTAATGTTATCTTATATCTATTAATATATCTTAGCTATTTGCTGTGAGATGTCAGTTAGACTAAAAATCATATTACATGATAGTACTTTAGATCTCTCTTGAGCAAATATATCGATACAGTATAAGTTGTCTTGATCGTATTGATAAGACTTCACACGCGACAGAAAATGTTCTAAGGCAGCACATTTTTGAGAGCTACCTCGTCTTAATACTTATGTCGCACCACAATTCTCAATCGAAGAACAACATATATTCTATACGTGCCTCTTCTTTCCCAGACCCCCGTACTCCCACCACTGGGTGTGAGAATAAAAGAGTTCTAGTGCTCCAGGTAGAGTCTCAGGCAGTTATATATTCATCATAAAAACCTTCAACTATATCCTTCCTCATTATCTTGTTTTGGCTCTGGCAACGAGTCAGCTAATTCCGGTAGTGGTCCCGGACCTCTGTCACATACCCAATCCGGTCTGGTAGGTTTACTTCACATTCAATGGTCAGCCCTACTCTCTCTGCTCTCTCTCTTGTACACGAGACTTGATAAGTCATCAACCACTCGTGTGCTCGTGGGCATTTACCGATTAACCTATCACAGTGACCAATACAAGTATAAATATATTATCCCAATTCTTTACAGCTTCTTCAATATTATTCATATTCCTCACATAAATTGACTTCTTATATTTCTATTTCTTGTTTTTTTTTTTTCTATATTGTTATTTAATTTTTTTTTTTTTGTATACTTTAGTTTTTATTTTTTCCATAGTTTTATATTTTTAGTTTTCAGTGGTACTGTTTTTTTTTATGTTCTGAGTTTTTTGTTTTTCTTGAAGGGATGATTTGGGGATTTTTGTTATTATTTACATTTCATTTCAGTGTTCACTTTTTAAATTATTTGATATTGTTTTTTCAGTTTGCGAGTCTGTTCTTAAAGATCATACGAGCTTTACCACAGCGAGATGCATAATTTCTGAGAGATGGGAGGCATTCTTGTTATGGGTGTTGATTATATGACGAAAAGGGAAACATAGAAGAATAATGTTAATCCAACTATCGACTATTAAGAACTATGTCTATATATTATTTATTATCTTATAATTATATTGCGTTGGAGTGGGTATTTGAGGAGGTCATGTTTAGTAGGCTGTGTGAGGATAGGAGGAACATGCTCGGCGTTGGGAAGTATGAATTGGGCATATGTATAGTAAGTTTTGGGCGTATATGTGTGCAATTGTTAGAGTGTATACGAATTATAGTAAAAAAACGTATAAAGAAAACTCAGTTAGATGAATTATGGACTCATTATATAAAATAACTCAAACTCGGGCTCGCGGAGTCGTGCTTAAATAAATTTTATGGCTGCGAGAGGCTTCCACACACACCACCTTCGCAGGCATCACTTATGAGCTAAAACTATACAAGCATAATACATAATTCCTCAAAGTATAGGTAAAAATAACTATTAGCTTGACGTGTCGCTGTGTGTAAGATGATGATGATTAGTGTTGTTGTGTTTGATTCGAATAACATAAACGTAAAATATCATTGGAAAAATGAAAATAATATGATAGAAGGATTCAAAAATTAGTTTATTATTAGATAGTGTCGAAACTCGTTTATCGAACTAGATATGGGATGTATATGTGTGTATATTTCTGGCAAGGTCTATAACGCCAACTAGAGGAAAACCGAGTATGGGATATCTTCAAGTAGATAGAAAAATGCTCGTTGCTGTTAGGGAGAGTATTAATTGGACTATCTTAATCATTCTCTAAATGATTTTATTTTATTATACACCGATAATTATATTAATAATTGTCTTCATAATTATATTAAATATATGGTTAAATATCTGTATATGCTGTGTGGGGGCAGTAGACGATTAAGTTGGAGAAGTTTAGATTCAAAATTTAAATCAATTATAAACAAAATTGAATTTTAAGCCGTGCATATTCAGTATTACAAATGTAAAGGCGTAAGAAAACTACGAAATCAAAAAGGATGTTTTCTAGCTCGTAGGTTGTATCAAACAAGGTGTAATACGGTGTAAGCGCCCATTTAAGGACCTTCATTGCATTAGTATTCAAAAGTGTTGATGGTTTGTAAGAGTATCACATATTTTCCGGGTATACTTTATTTTCAATAAACTCTAAATCTGTTCGCCTTTGCACTATCTTCAGGGCACTATGACAGCAGAAGTTATATTATAATTGGTAATTTACTTAGTAGATACTATATATATGTATATTATATAGGGTTTTAATTATTTGAATTGAATATAGTCTAGATACTGAAAAAAGCTGTTCAATGTAGCATGCTTTGATATTTAAAACTACTCACAACTATTAACTGATTATCTCTGAGCATATAAAATAACTGGGTCATTTTATTCTAGTTATATCTCTTCGTTCTTCCTTTTTTAACTAATCAACTTCTTTACAGTTATAGTATAAAATATTATACAATGAAAGACGAGATGTAGCTAAATTAAAGTTAAGATGATAAGTTTTCAGTTGATTATCCATGATTCATTATTAGTATTAATACTTTACCCTCTTGTTTCAAAATCTGTATATATATAACCTCACTCTGTTTCAATCTTTTTATCTGTATTTCATCTTAATTTAGTTTCATTTGCACTTCTATAATTAATACAATATTTTAATACATATTTAAAAACTTAAAATATATAATGACACCTTACGGAGGGGTGCATTATATATTTATGCTAAGTATAGAAATAAGAATATGGGGTATTAATGCGTTAATTTTCAATTATTGGTACATTATTTATCAGGTGAAGGGTAATGATCAGTTAAGTCGACTGGCTTATAAATAGGGCAATCTATAAGAACGATATTTTGCTATCGATACAAACTAGATTTAAAATATTAGAGGAGTTTATGAATTTGGATTATTGGATCTCATAACTTAATGTATTTATATAGGACACCATATGCCAGGAATCGGAATTCAAGTCTTCCCCATCGATAGCACAACATGTGTTAAATAGGAAAAGACAAACGATTTTTTATACTTCTGATTACTCAGTAACTCGTATCATTTATCCAACTTTCCACTGCAACACCTTAAATATCAGTGAACTTACCAGTTTTACTACTTAAAATTACCCTGTCGGTAGGTCACATTATTCCTACGTAGTCAACTCGACTGGCACTATTGTGAAGGTAGGTCAAACAGAATGTGTTTGAACATCTGGCGAAGGCCTGACAATTTTGGGAGATGTATATGCTTATATTAAAGTCATCACCTAATTTTGTTAATTTAATTAATTATAATAAATGAAACTAGGCATGCATACTCGGTTTTAATGTAAAGCGTAAAACAAATCGAGGAAAAGATCGTATCTCTGTATGTACATTTTCAGCCTGATTACGCCTCAGTCAGCAAGCTATAGACAGCGGCGTGCTTTGTGCGTGATCTCGAACGTGTGCTATACCTCTTTTCAAAAATGTTAATACCTGTTTACTGACATGGCTCCGTTGTCCTTACTCTCTTTTCTTAAGAAATCCCGGACAACAGACTATTAATATATAAAATAACTAAAAATATCTGGTAGTAACAGCTCTAAGAATGACTTTGTTTAACATCTCGCGGCACATGAAGAATATTTCAGTTCATATATTATTTTAACGAAATGTCTGATACGACTGCATGTTCTGATATTTTGATGGTCTTATTATATGCTGCTTGAAATGTTAATCCGAGTAGTCTGTGCGTTATTACTTTGAACTCGTTTCTCGTTATTTTCTATATCGGACTGTTATTTACATTACTCTTCATAAACACACGAGGAGTGACCTGCACAATGGCGTAAGCTATATATTTTTATTGAGGGCAGATAAAAAAATTATAATCTTTCTATGTAGAATGTATACATTAAAAATAAAAAAATCACTGATTGAGCTGTCATTGTTGACTCTTATAGCCACATTACTTTAATAAAAACATGGCGTTCAGATACATTATCCAATATGAAAATAAGAAAGTACGTTTTTTATTGGTGTATGCTTATAATTTCTGACTAGTCTATCATCATTTTATTTTATCTATTTTTCCTTAAACACAACAACAGTTAAAATTTAAATTAAAAATAACATATCATGTCCTTAGTAATCATTAAATTCATTAAAATCTATCGCCAAGCCAAATTTTTCCGTTTAATTTTTGGCGACGATTTGCAATCTAACCGTTTTCTATTTCTGCTTGTTTGCCCTCTTCGTGTCCCTCTCTCTTTCTCTGTCTGTCTGCCCCCCCTTCTCGCTCTATATAATCATATATATATATATATATATATATATATTATAATATATGTGTGTGTTTCCCACTGATTCTTCTGCATCAAAAATTTTACTCTGTGCCATTATAATTGAAGTTTTAGAATGAAAAAAAAAAAATCCTTGGTCAACGTGAACGATCGATTTTGTACGGAAGAACATGAAATAAAAATTCAAGATAGAAATATGAAATCAAAACAAAAAAAAACAAAAAAAAAACACACGTTTATTATAGGTATCTTATTGCTATTAGTTAGTCTGTCTCAATTTTTTATGGGGAGAGGAAAAACATCTCAATTTCTTTTTTTTCTTCTGTTTTCTTTTGCTCTTAGATATGGTCTACATTGGGTTTTTCTTTGAAAACAGTTTATCTCGCCCACCACCATCATAGTATCTTCTTCTTATTCTTCTTCTTCTTCTTCTTCTTTCTTCTTCTTCTTCTTCTGAGAGTAGTAGTAGTAGTAAGTAGTAGTCGAGTAGTGTTTCTTCTTCTTCTTCTTCTTCTTCTTCTTCTTCTCTCTGAGCGTAAGTAGTAGTTAGTAGTAGTAGAGTCGTAGTAGTGTTTCTTCTTCTTCTTCTTCTTCTCTTCTTCGAGTAGTAGTAGTAAGTAGTTAGTCGTAGTAGTGTTTCTTCTTCTTCTTCTTCTTCTTCTTCTTCTTCTCTCTCTTCTTTCCTCTTTTCTCTTCTCTTATTTTGCTTTTTCTCCTTCTTTCATCTTCTCCTCCTCTTCTTCTTCCTAGTATTATCAGTAGTTGTAAATAATCATCATATATATCCTTCATCATCATTTTTCATTCTCTTCTTCTTCATTCTTCTTCTTTCTTCTTCCTTGTATCATATTTATTATTATTATTATTTATTATTATTATTGTTATTATTTCTTATTCCATCTTCATGTTCTTGTTCTTTCTACTTGTTCTTGTTGCTGCTTGCTGCTGCTGTTGTTGTTGTTGTTGTTGTTGTTCATCTTCTCTTCTTCTTCTTCTTTCTTCTTTCTTCTTCTTTCTTCGTAGTAGTAGTAGTAGTAGTAGTGTTTTATCCTGTTCTGTTCTTATTCTCGTAGTAATTTTGCATTTCTCTTTTTTTTGTTCTCCTTCTCCTCTTATGCTTCCTAGTAGCCTAGTTGTAATTCTTCTTCTTCTTCTTCTTCTTCTTCTTCTTCTTCTTCTTCTCTCTTCTTCTTCTTCTTCTTCACCATGTCCTTGCATCAAGATTTAACTTATTTTCCGTCTCCAATCATCAATACATTTTTTCAATTCATTTTCCCATTTTTCTTGTAGCGTAGTTAATCTTAATTTATATTAATGACCACACAAATCAAATTTAGGGTTATTGAATGCACAATATTGTTTAAATGATTGTAGCACAGAGTGTGCAGGTAAATATTGTTGTTTGCTTTTATAAACCGGTAGAAATTATTTACATTAAACTTGCCAAGAAATCTATTTGCCCTTTTGGACGCATGGCTCAACTGATATAAGGGTTGAGTTAAAATAGATTTAACTAACAATCATCTTAGGAGATTGTTTTTTAACGTTTGAGGTGGAGCGCCATACACACACACACACACACACATATATATATATATATGTGTGTGTGTGTGTGTGTGTATGTTGTGTGTGTTGTGTTGTGTGTTGTGTGTGGTGTGACACAGCATATTTTCGACATAATCTCCTTCCTTACAAATGCCTATAATTCAGTTAAAAATATTTATACGCAGATCAAACATTCTACAATGAAACGTTTTAGATAAAGATTTCAGTAAAATACTGCGTGGTCAGGCATAAAAGAAAAAAAATAAGATAATTTGAAATGGATAAGAGGTTTCATACTCTCCCGCATCTTCCGAAATTGCATGAAAAACAAAAAAAAAAAAGAAAGAAGGGGGTGCAATGCAAATGAATTTGTAAGTCTTTCTTTATCCACAGATTTTTCCCGACTAAAAATGTTAAATCCAATAGATTTTCCACATTGAATAAAATCATCACCGGCAAACATTTCAATGGTTGGCAGCCTTCCCTTTACGAGAGACGATGGAATAGTATCAAAGTTTTTAAAAAAAATTTCATTTATATATATATATATATTTAAAAAAAATTTTTTGGTATTTTTTCTCTTTTTGAACTACACAGCCTGGGCGTGTTCATATGTAGGATAGTTGGTATTGAGCGCCATACCAACTATCATTTCATAACTTTACCGCACAGATATCTGTACTACTCATGTGCTAATTTGGCGATGGCCGGTATCGAACAAAAAACCTAGTGGTTCCAAGGCGGAGGCTCTGCTGACTGAGCTAGACCAACCCTAGGCAATCCTTGAGGTATTGAGGCGTACGCAGTGACGTAGTTTCGGTTACAGACTCTGAATCTCCATTATGATAACTAGCATGAAAAACACCATTTGAGTGGTGTAGTAGTTGATTTTTGAAATATATTCTCTGAGGTGGGGAGGAGTTAAAAAATTCAATGTCCGAGGCTTTTTATCATAAGTGAAATTATCAAATGCATTAAAGAAGTGAAAAAGATAAAACAATTTGAAATGGAAACGAACTACTGCCCCCTCAAATAAAATATTCTGTGCATCTATTAATTATTAATTGAATAATTATTTTGAATGTTTTACACATGAATTTTACACAAAAACTTATGTATTTTTTATTTTTATTTGTAAACTTTTTAGTTAAACTCTTGTTACTGACAAAGGAGCTAAAGTAAAAAGTAATTTTAAATTTGTACTCACTTTTTGAGTGAACAACCTGTGTATCAAAATTATTGAGATTGAAAGTGTATTTACCAAGATAGAAATGAAGAATGAATGGAACGTCATTTCTTTTTAGAATACAAGGTGTGTCAAAAAATATCAAGGTCAAAGCTGTATTTACCAAGAAGAAAAGAAGAATGAATGGAACGTCATTTCTTATTAGAATACAAGGTGTGTCAAAAATATCAAGGTCAAAGCTGTATTACCAAGAGAAAAGAAGAATGAAATGGAACGTCATTTCTTTCAGAATACAAGGTGTGTCAAAAAGTATCAGGTTAAGCTGTAATTTACAAGATAAAAATGAAAAGAATGAATGGAACGTCATTCTATTAGAATACAAGGTGTGTCAAAAATCAAGGTCAAAGCTGTATTTACCAAGATAAAAATGAAGAATGAATGGAACGTCATTTCTTTTCAAATACAAGGTGTGTCAAAGTATCAAGGTAAAGCTGTATTTACCAAGATAAAAATGAAATGAATGGAAGTCATTTCTATTTAGAATACAAGTGTGTCAAAAATATCAAGGTCAAAGCTGTATTTACCAAGATTAAAAATGAAGAATGAATGGAACGTCATTTCTTTTCAGAATACAAGGTGTGTCAAAAAGTTATCAAGGTTAAAGCTGTATTTACCAAGATAAAAATGAAGAATGAATGGAAACGTCATTTATTTAGAATACAAGGTGTGTCAAAAATATCAAGGTAAAGCTGTATTTACCAAGATAAAAATGAAGAATGAATGGAACGTCATTTCTATAGAATACAAGGTGTGTCAACAAGTCTAAGTTAAGCTGTAATTACCAGATAGAAAATAAGCATGAATGGAACGTATTCTTTCAGTATACCAAGTTTAAAGCTGTATTTACCAAGACAGAAATGAAGAATGAATGAAAACGTAATTTTTTTTCAGAACAAAAGCTGTATGAAAAAAAATCTCGATATTTTTTGACAACACCATGTATATGATACAAAGTTGTTTTTTTTATTCAACGATCTTGATTGTACCTGCTGGAGGCTTGCTAAAAATACCAAAATCATCGTTATCTTATTAATTTTCAATATTGCGACACGTGTTTTTTGTAATAGCTCGCTAACAAAGAAGTTTTGAAAGCTCGGTTTCTAAAATGTTCCCAAATGCTGCAACCGTACCAACAATCAGGTAAGGTATGCGGACATGGACCCTTGCTAAAAACAACAGTTGAAACGGTAATTTCATAGGTTTGAAGTTTCTCCAAGAGTTTGAACTTGTTTTTTTTTTTTACATGCGTCAAAACATGTCATAACAGGTCGATTTTGACGTCTTTGTGATGAAATCAATTACGTAGTTTTGGTTACAGAAAAATAGAGACCGAATCTCCATTATTAATAGATAAGATATAATTTTCAGTCCCCACCATTCTCCTTGACTTTATCGTTTGCTGAACTAAGTCAATATTTTATAGATATTAAAGCTTTTATCGTTTCGTTTATTAGACTTTGGACTACGTTCTGGCTTTAATTTCTATCCTTTGGCTGTTATACATAATCAATCGTTTATATCAGACGGTGAAACCAAATGATCTATCGGCGATCAATAGACTGTCACTGCTCAGACCTAGATACATAGTAATTTCATCTGAACCGCTCAACACTTTTCATATATTTGATCTTCGTTTGATTTTATTGAGAGAAGAAATAAATCCTTATCCAGAATCAAACGAGGTCTGCGTTCTACTGGAATGAGATCGAGGTTGTCCCACGCACATGCCCCACGCACATTGCCCCACGCACATTGCCCTTGTCAGTTATTGAGAATAGAAACAGACATTTCAAAAATCAGGAATGGCTGTTCTATAAATGGACAACGATTTATCTGTTAAAGTGTCAAATGATAAAGCCTGGAATGAAAAGAACTATATAATATATATATATATATATATATATATATATATATATATATATATATATATATATATAATATATATTGTGTGTGTGTGTGTGTGGTGTGTGTGTGTGAAGTGAATCCGACGGATGTAGCATATTAGGAAAAAAATGAAAAAACACAGGTTTAAATGGGTTAAGGTGTGAGTTTATTGACCGACTCTGCAGTGTTTCGATCTATTGATTAGATCATCATCAGGGCATTTGTTGGTATATGGAAGGTGATAAGCAATTATTTATCACAGAATAACGAGAAAAGCGAGTGGTAGTTATTGTTATTCAGTCTGTTTAAAAATCTTTGAGGTTTGCAAAAAGGGGACGGTTTTGAAATATGACGTCAAATATTCTTTTTTATGGCGTGAGTATGGGACGGTGTAGGTGTGTGTATCGAAAGGAAACATTGTGCATTTTTTAGGTGTGTAGTTGTGTGTGTGTGTGTCTAAATTTTTTGCGATGAACGACAGCGGAAATAAACCTTAAGGTTGTGTGTGTGTGTGTGTGTGTGTTGGTAAGAAGTAGGGGAAGAGAGGTGTCATATATATATATATATATATATCAGGTGTCCACAAAGGTCTGGATACATGTAGATTTCACTACTCTATTTAATCATGTTATTTTTCCGAGAAGGCAGATATAGTAATTTAGCAGTAAATAAAAATGATGGAAATCATATTGAAGATATTATTTATTAACAATATAATTAAATAATTTTTTCAAAAAGTATGTATTAATCCCTATAATACCCAGACTTTGTGGACACCCTGTATATATACTATATATTTATATATATTATATATATACTATATATTATGTATGTATTATATAAAAATGGACTCTCTCGTCAATAGTACTTCAATGAACAACCAACACAGTGACTTTTATAGGCGAAAGGGCTTGTGTAGGTCCATTCACACTTTTTGGCACAGTCCGATAGGAAAGAATTGATGCATTCAGGAATGCCACGAACCCAATCAACGACTGACCTCAGGAATTTGAATTCAGAGTTATCCCCTCCTAGACGGGTTACCTCCAAGGTTGAAGAGCCAGTCTGCCCTACTATTTTACCATAGCTGGAGGGAGAATATATGGATCATACCTTTCCAAGGTATTAGGTCTATGTGAAATGCCAACAGCTTCGTCTAACTAATATATATATATATATATATATAATATAATATATATATATATAGCTAGGAATCACAAGGTTCCTGGTTCGATACCGGCCTTCGCCAACTCATATGAGTAGCACAGGGACCTGTGCTGTAAAGTGTGTAGCTGATGGTAGGTGTGGTACTCCACCTCAGACGCTAAAATAATCTCCTTGGTCTAGCCCTAGTGAAAAGGGGATAGACTCCTCCGCTGTCTGGCTGATACCGACATTAAGCCGCCCCGACGAGAGAGAGAGAGAGAGAGAAGAGAGAGAGAGAGAGAGAGAGAGAGAGAAAATACATTTTTTATGTTTATTGAAATTGACGTGCACCAAAAGAGAAAACATCGAAACTTTGATTTTGTGAGGGTTAAAAAAAGGTAAACCATTAAATTTAAAAATATCCTGAAACTAAATTCTGAATTTTGTCGTCGAAACAATTATTCGTATTTCTAGCGTTAAGATTTCTATCCGTAAAAACATTTATATTTTTACCTAGACAATCAATTTTCAAAATTTCCCCGTGAAAAGTTAAAAACAAATTAATGAATAATCGGAAGAAGAAGAAGAAGAAGAAGAAGAAGAAGAAGTGGATGTTGAATAAAGAAATAAAAGAAGAAGAAGAAGAAGAAGAAGAAGAAGAAGAAGAAGGAGTGGATGTTGAATAAAGAAATAAAAGAAGAAGAGGAGCTGAATGTGAGAAGAAGAAGAAGAAGAAGAAGAAGAAGAAGAAGAAGAAAGAAGAAGAAGAAGAAGAAGAACGTTCCGTAGTAATTTAATAGCATCCATGTTTAGAAAAAATTGTTTAAAATTCAATTTTAGTAGAGGCGTTTAAAAAAACTATCAAAGAATGAACTAAAAGACTTTGCAGACTGGAATCGGTAAACCAGACAGTTTTTAAAAAATGTACGTAACAAACTCTCGACCATTTAATTCACACATAATTCGAATAATAACTGCCTAGTAGACGAAACTAGGTAGGAAGATGGTGTTGCGTCATGTATCCGTGTAGAAAAGACTTTCCTATTCAAAAATAACTGCTTAGCAAACGTAATTTGGTCAAACACAAGACCCAATGGAAGAAAACTGGTGAGAAGATTGTGTTGCGTCAAGTTCCAGTGTCGAAAGGTTTGTTTTTTTTTTGAAAAAATAAAAATATTTAAAATATGAAATCATGTCTTTCTTTGTTTCTAGGTTTTTTTTATGGCATAGCATCATTCGTGGGTTATTTTATGCCAAAGCAATCCTTGTAGCAATATTTAATCGATAATTGGCGTGATCATACCTTTCCCAAGAGTATGTCAGTAAGTTAAGGTGAGCGCGTTTCTGGAGTTCAATCTTACTTACTATAATGTAATAGGGTTGGTTTAGCTCAGTTGGTAGAGCGTCCGATTAGGAACCACGAGGTTCCTGGTTCAACACCGGCCCTCGCTAATTCAGCGTATGAGTAGCACAGGATTCTGTGCGATAAAGTAAAGAGCTGATGGTAAGTGTGGCGCTCCACCTCAGACTCTAAAAAAACAATCTCCTTGGAATAGTGCTAGTGAAAATGGGATAGTCTCCCTCACTATCTGGTTGATACCGACTTTAGGCCACCCCGAAAATTTTGCTTTACTTTTACAACTTAGTAGTCCAGTATGTTAGCATTGTGGGGATTATCTTTACATTTGCATGGAAGAGTTATCTTCCCGCTGGTTGTCGCTTGTTCTCACCAGGGGCTATGGTATTTAAGCGCCTGGTTCAAACGCTTCCACCTCTTTTCTACTTCTTCTCGGCTGAACCACATGGGTTAGACCTATGTGACCCCTTCTCGTGGGGGCTTCGGCCTCCAACGCTATGCTACTTCACCGGGACCTTCCCCCCATCACTAGTAAGTGATATTGTATGTAACGGACTCTCCAGTCCTTTTATCTCTACTCTTTATGTTATGTACATGTATGTTATTATTTTCTGTATCTTGTCATATTCCTGTGCTGTTATCAATATAAAATGTTTTGTCCCACAAACGTGTCGGAGTTTGTTATGTTTCAACTAGTGTTACATAATTATTAGATTCTTAATATTTATGTACAGTAGTGTAGAAATCAAAATGGCTGTTATAAGTTGCAGCCGGTGGCCTTGAAGGATTGAGTGACAAGGCTTGACCTGTCCTGATCCTGCTTCCGGTGGATACCGTGATAATCAGTGGAGAAGACCCTCTTCCGGTTTAGATTAGAAAGAGATTTTAGAGATCGGCCAAAACCACGACGGTGGTAAGTCGTGTTATACACGCTCCGACTCAATCTGCGCAGGTAGTCTGGTGGGGATTTTGTAATAAAATATGATCTAAGTTAAATCGAAGTCTTGTGTTATTATCTAAAAACTACCAATGACACAGCGCTTCTGATAAAGAGAAATCCCCAATGGAAGACCAGACACGAAGTCCCCAAGACGAAGTCCAGACGCTAGAAGAGACGCTAGAAGAGATGTAAGATAGAAAAGATGAACAGCAGAAGAATAGAAGAAAGTAAAGAAGGGTATACAACACTAGTTATGACTTTGTTATAACCTTGAACCTTACAGCATGACAAAAATGTCACCAAATACGATACGCTAGATTTAGTAAATTATTATATTCTTTCGACTTTGTCAGTAGTCTGTATACTAATTCAGCAAAACGGTGAAAGTTAGTTTGATTCTCGGTGGAATCAGTAGCCTTAAGATAAAAAAGAAGAATGGTACAGTCTCACACTCTTAATGAAATTAAAATGTGTTGTATCGCGAGGTGGAAAGATACACAGAAGAATGATGAGCTTAAACCATTTGTTAAGTACCAGCATCCGGTGCTAAACGGATGCATACAAACACAGAACAAATAAGTACAAACAATTAACAAGACAAATTTATACTAATAGAGGAGGGCCAGTTCGGTATAGCCAACACAGCAAAGTCAGTCTGGATATTATTGAGCTAGTTAATCTACTTTAATCGTAGGCTATTCTTTGGCTATGAGCCAGTCCATCTGGTAGAGTACTGAAGGGGTGTTAGTAACTCTAAAGGAAATGTCAATTTACATTCGATTAATTTGAATTACTGATGATGATGTAACAATATTTTGAAATACTGAAAGTATTTGATATTTGTGCAAACGTTTTCTTGAATGTTCAGAAAAAATATTTGAATTAAACCATGATCGGTTTTTCGTTTTTTGCAAATGACGAAAAATAAAAATACTACGGATTCTTGGAATAGAAATTCCTGAAATAAAGATTCTTGAAATGAAGATAATCAAAAAAGTTAAAATAAATTTTGAAATAAATAAATTCATTCCACCATATTGTTTTTTTTAACAAGATATAACGAAAGAACACCAACGATTTTTCAAGAAGCATTTTGTCAACATTTTTTAGAGATTTTTTATACTTTTTCTTTACAAAATCTCTGAATGATACTTACTTATAAAAGTCTTTCATGCTATAATATATATCTATAAACACACACACACACACACACACACACACACACACACACACACACACTCATACACACACACACACACACAACACACACACACACACACATATATATATATATATATATATATATGTGTGTGTGTGTGTGTGTGTGAAAAAGGAATGACTTAGTGAAATTGATCTCAATATTTAGATGATACAAGTTTTATCCAGATAAGTCAGCGTTATAACAAATATAAAGTGCTCAATATGTAAGTAAAGCGGATTTATTATTATAGAGTGTACAAAAATAACCGACCCGAGTTTCACCGTAAGGATCTTCAGGGTTAAATCCACTGAATTAATTAAGATAGTGATTAATTACAGTTTTACTCCTGTAGTTAGCCGTAATTAATCAATATCTTGATATATATGTGTGTGTGTGTGCGTGTGCGTGTGTATGTTTGTGTGTGTATATATATATGTGTGTATATCTGTGTGTGTTTGTATGTGTATATATATGCGTGTGTATGTGTGTGTGTTTGTGTGTATATATATGTGTGTGTGTGGGAGAAATATGAGGAGGTTAATCCGACAATATGTGGAGAAAAGTAGACAAACACGGGATGTTAGGGAACCTGGATGTTTATTATCGACGATGCAACGTTTCGGTCTATTAGCCCTTCTTCAGTTCTTGGATATAGTTCTTGCTTCTTCAGGAATGTCCATCATTGTAGCAAGAACTATATCCAAGTCCTGAAGAAGGTCTAATAGACCAAAACGTTGCATCGTCGACAAGAAACATCCAGCTTCCATAACATCCCGTGTTTTTTTTACTTTTCTCCACATATATGTGTCTGTATATATATATATATATATATATATATATATATATATATATATACATATATATATATGTGTGTGTGTGTGTGTGTGTGTGTGTGTGTGTTTATGTACCCCCTCAGCATGAGTAGGATGCAAACGAATGTCCTTCTTTACGCGGGTATTTGAATTTTCCCTTCTTGACCGAATGCCGTATCAACGGAAGAATGGTGCACCAACGTATCAGATATTCTCCTAAAATCTTAAATTAAAACTATAGATAAGGGGCCATACCAAACTTAACAACTTCAGTCTGCCCTACTATATACCCATAGCTGCAAGGAGAATAGTTGGATTCATATATTTCCCAAAAGTATTAGAGCTAAGTGAAAAGATTTTGTTAGTATGTCTGTCATGGAATGGAAAACGTTTAGCTTCACTGGTGAGTACAACTTGCTGAATTCCTCGTGTAATTCTCTTTACAGAATTTATTATTAATTATCATCACAATTTAATGAGATTTAAAAGTTTTAAAATTGTTATTATTATTATTTTTGAACAGTCGGATTTTGCTGGAAAATAAAACCCCGGGAGCTATTTGCAAAATTGAAAATATCACGACAAAAGGATTAAAAGAGTTTCTATTAATCGGAAACAGACTTCCACCGGTTGTTCATTGAAAAAAAAGAAATACCGAAAAAAATAAATAAAGAAAAAAAGCAAACTAAAAACAAACAAAAAACAGAATTAAAACAAAACAACATTTTCATAACCTATTTAACTAATAGTATCAGTCGGATAATTAATTTTCTATTAAGCTAGGCTATTGAAGGAAGTCAGTCAGTCAGTCTACTATTGGTTTGAACAATGTGACTGGCCAAGCATCACTACTCAGCTCTTCAGGAGCACCATAAGTGTGGAAGAGTTTCCTACAAATGGATACTAATTTTTGAGTGGTGGCATGACCAGGTTTTAGGTGATATAAGATGATCCAGAACTTGAGTCGGTCTGCGCAAACAAGGTATGCAATATGCCCAACGTAAAATATATCCATTACTAATTATTGGAAGGGCCAATCTGGAGTCGGTGTTAATGTGATTGGCTCGCGGGGTTTAAGGATTGAGCAGTAAAGTGTAAGATAAGTTAAGCTAGTTAGAGATAATATCTTTAGGTATCTATGTTTTAAGAGAAAAGGCTGTTTTTATGAGAAGATCTCTTTTGAGGGAATAAATTGTCTGAATAATGGGGACGCTGAAACTGAATAAAAAGTAATTGCTTTAATTTTAAAAGAATTCGCAGACAAAAAGTCTGAGATTAAAATTAAATACCAAGGATCTGGGTGGTCGAATCCCTGGGGATATGTAGAGGCGGAATTTACATATATTCAGCCAAGCTCAAGATCTTGAGTTAGCTTCCGACCAGCAGTCAGAGTGATATAGAAAATAGCCAGCGACCCACATCAATGAAAACAGTAATCAGTAAAACAACTTTCTTGCCAGTTGACATAGAACTACGTGTACACTACTCCAACACAAACTGCACAGAGTGTCACAACTTCCTCTTCCATCAACGTCCCGTTTTTTTTAAAATCCTTGTGAATCTGTTTATGACTCGTGTCCTTCGAATCGGCCAGCACAGAATATTACAACGTTGGGGATCATAGACATTGTGCAACGAAGGTGCAACGAGTGCAGACTGGGTATTGTCCCACACTATCAATTTGTTTATCATCTTGTTTGTACGACCATTATCATCTTGCAACACCCTCTTGTTAAAAATGAAATCGTCCAAGATGAAATGCAAAAATGTAAATCTGGATTAACAGGTGCTGCTTATTAACTGAATTCTTATTTCTTATGAATGTTGTCCCCTCAGCTAGATAATGGACCATTCTGTTTTTATTATAAACTAAGAAAGGGAAAATATCAGAAAGTGAGTAGGAAAGATAGAGAGAGTAGTTAGTGCGAAGAAGCGATAACGCTAATAATCGGTTGCAATCAAACAGAATGAAAACATGAAAAGAAGGAAAGAAAGACCAAATGAGAGAGAGAGAGAGAGAGAGAGTTAAATCCAAATTATACTTTTTACATATTGAACTATTTGTAAGTAAACATATCAGACGTTGCAATATTTAAGTCGTATATCCACAGGTTCTGCTAGGTAATTTCATTGTGTAAATGTGATAGAGAAGTGTTTGCAATGTCCAAGTGGTGCAACTGTATAGTACAGGCTGGAAGAATTTTCGCTTTAGCTTATATATATTTACCAACCCCTCCGCGCGAACAGGATGTGACACAAGGTCAACTTCTTAGGTGGAGTTTAACATGTTTGAATTCAGAGTTTTCCTTCTCCTACACCGGTTGCCTAAGGTTAAAGAGCCCAGTCTGCCCTACTATTTATCCATAGCTGGAGGGAGAGTAGGATTCATACCTTTTCCAAGGGTATTAGCGCTAAGTGAAATGCAATTACCACGTCCAGGATTTGAACTCAGGGCGACGAATCCATTTCCTATGACTTTAACCATTACATCACGCGCTTCCTTTAGCTTATAAGCAAGATCAGATTTTATTTATTATACTAATAGTAACTTATTGAGCATAGATCAGTTTTTCGTTTTACATACTAGTAGGCAGTTGCAATTAGTAATTTAAATTATGTATGTATGCGAATAGGAATTATTTGGGAAACGAATGATTACGTGAACAATTCCAAAACTCTTTTGATCTCCTGAAAGCATACGCCAAATATTTAGTGTAATATATTAAGCAATGGGAAATTTGGCTATAGTAATTTTGTTAAAACACCTGCATTATATGGAAACATGCCATGATTAAATAGAGACAAAAGACGTCGGAGAATAACGTACCTAAGAATATTATATATATATATATATATATATATATATATATATATATATATATATATATTCTTAATATTCTAATATATATATATATATATATATATATATATATATATATATATATATATATATAATAAAGATAAAGATAAAGATAAAGTTATTTGCACTTTTTACTTATTAGCTTTAGTGCCCTGGCGGTTATGTATGAATATATTATATATATATATATATATATATATATATATATATATATATATTGAAAAAAAAAATTATGTATACAAATGCATGCGATCATCAGGAGAGAATGTGCACCGTTTCGGGACCTTCCTATCAACGGTTTTAACTGCACATCGCCCCCCCCCCACGTCACTGATTCGAGGTCCCTCGGAATATCAAAAAATCAGAAGCATTACAGTTTATAATAAGACTCAAAAGAGCCTGATGTAAAAAAATTTAAAAAGTGTATAATTGTTTAAAAAGTGTATATTAAATATCAAAAATGTTCATAATACACTCCAACTATTAAATAAGTAATCAATAAGTGTTGGTAAATCCGTGGTGTTTATGGATAATTATCTTCAGAGGAGTAAACATCCATATGCATTGTTTTTTCGTAGACAAGTATGTGTATTATAAACTGTAATGCTTCTGATTTTTAAAAATTAAAAATAAAATTCATTTTATTTTTAAAAATTAAAAATAAAATTCATTTTATCTTTAATACAGATAACGCATTTTTTGAAAAATTCCAACTTTGACTAACAGCGTTCTGTTTACACATTCTTCTTCTAACGGTTATTTCATCCCGTTTTACTTTTGTTGAAGACCGATCTATTACATTACGTTGATACAGATATTCCGAGGGACCTCACATCAGTGAGTGGGGGGGGGGCGATGTGCAGTTAAAAACGTTGAGAGGAAGGCCCCGAAACGGTGCACATCTCCTCCTGATGATCCATGCATTTGTAAACATCATTTGTTTTTTCAATATATTCAAATTCACACAGTCGGATAATTTCCTTTTATTTCATATATATATATATATATATATATATATATATATATATATATATATATTTTTTTTTCTTTTGGCCAAATATTGTATCAATAGATTATTTTGGTTGGTACGATTATCTTGGTCTTTCTTTTTTCCAAATTTTTTTTTTCTCCCCGGTGATGTTTGTAGTATTTTTTTACAATCAAACTATTTGCTGGGTTTTTTCTCACCGCGAGGATTTACCAACAAGTTTGGTATATATTATATATATATATATATTATAATATTATAATTTATATAAGGAATCGGACTGATGAAAAATCAGCCGGATTTCGATCCCAGCTAGAAGTAGTTGCTAAGTCTAGCTACACTGAAGAGAAACGTCCAAACATGGTGTCTGCGATGACTGTAATTATATAAATATAAGTAAGGAACCGTTTCAGCTCCGTCGGTAGAGCATCCGCGTAGAAATCACAAAGTTTCAGGTTCGATATCGGTTGCCGACTACTCAGCGCATAAGTAGGACAGCTTGAGTAAAGTGGGGAGTTGACTGTAGTTGTAACGCTCTACCTCAGCAAAATCTTTGTGTGGATTATTAAAGTTAGCCAATTCCAAAAATGTTAGTTTCCAATTCCAAAAATTGTCAGAGTTATGTTGATCTTTATCTCTCCAAATTTGAGGGGGTTCACGAGAAATGGCTATTTTTGGTAATATACATTTTCCTGTAAAATGTGTTCCAGGGCGTCTCTACTCCTAAAAATTGTTTATAAAAGCATTTTTGCCGAAAGAATCGAAATATGCTATCGAAAAAATCAACCAATTTTAAGTTATTGATGATTTCTTTCTTTTTTTTCATAGCAAGGTAAATATTCCGATGTGGCACTCTGTCTACGACAACAATTTTTTACTATTATTATTTCACATTAATATTTAACACTTCAATTTTTCTGAAATTTTGTAAAGTTATGGACCATCTCAAAGTTAGCCAATCCTCAATGTTGGATCTTCCAATACCAAAATATGGCGGAGTTACGTTGATTCTAAAAATCAACATAACTCTCCAAATTTGGGTGGGGCACCGCAAAAAATTGTGACATGTAACCTATTTTTGTCTGTAAATGAGTCCTAGAGCTTCCCTACTCCTAGAAATGGGTTTCTAAGAGCATATCCGCCCAAAGAATGCAATACTACTATCAGAAAAGTCTTTAATCCAATTCTAAGTTATTAATGACTTCTGATTTGCGAAATTTTAATGTTGTAGCTTCGGTTCTGAGCAAATATCAATCTATATTTTTTTTACGAATAATGTTTAATATATCTGAAATAATAATAAAAAAATTTCATAGATGCAGTGTCACATCGGGATATTGATCTTCTTGCAAGGAAAAATCAGAAATCCTCAATAACTTGGATTTCATGGGCAAAAATGCTTTTATAAACTAATTTTTAGCAGCAGGAAACCTCTATAACTCAGTTTACAGACAAAAATAGATTTTTAAAAGTCGCCATTTTTCGCCAACCCCACCAAATTTGGAGAGCTAAAAATTGACATAACTCCGCCAACTTTTGGAATTGGAAGCTCGACATTTTGGGATTGTCTAATGTTAACATACATTTCAGAATATATAGTCTTAATTAAAATAGAAAAAAGTTAATGAAATGCATTTTTTCTAACCAAGATTAAATAGCTCAGGCTGTCCCCCCTATGGCTAGATGCATACTTTTTCAGAGTGTATTAGCACTAAAGAAAATGCAAACAGTCTCGTCAAGGAGTCCATATCATATGACGATAAACAAAACCCAACGCGTCTCCAGAATTTATGGGGTTCTGTAGGCCGGGCAGGTTGGGTTGCTAAAAAATTTGACTTTCCAGGAAAAAAAACAACAAAAAAAAAAACATTAGAGTGACATGGGTGGTTTTATAAAAAACTTGGGATTGGGGTCCTGGATCTGTCCTACGAGAAAAAACTGGGGTTGATGATCATTCAGCCTCCTAATAAAACCACCCATGTCACTCTAATGTTTTTTTTGTTTTTTTTCCTGGAAAGTCAAATTTTTTAGCAACCCAACCTGCCCGCCTACAGAACCCTATTTTTTACCGACAACCCACTAAGGACACCCACTCCCTTATTAGAGCACTGACCGGCTTGCTTTCAAACAAAGTACGGAAGACAGTCGGCAGGTTGATATACTAGCTAAGGGAAAGGGGGTAACCAAAATGACCCACAAATTTTGTTTTTTGTTTACATGTATTTTCAGTTCTTGGGTCTTTCTGTTTTTTATTTTTCCCACCCCCCCTCCATCTCCAAATCAGCAAAACGAATATGGGGGAAAAATTTTTTGAGTAGGTTAGATGCATAGAGCGAATGAGGTATTTGGTGGAAGAGAGCTGCGCAAGGAGAGAATGCAAGAATTTTATTTATTTTTGAATAAATCGGTCGGCGTTTGAACCTAGCTAGATAGATCAGTGTAGTTGTATGACCAGTTTTATAACCCACCCCCCAAAATCAAACTTCCGGCTATATGCCGAGTCGTGTACACACTCGATGTATCTCACTTCTAAATAAATAAAAAGTTTGTTTGGAGTGAGTGCACGAGTGTGCTCACTTCAAATACTCATTCTGTTGTATCCTCTTTCTTTCCTTACTTTTATTCTTCTTCTGCTCATCTTTGGTATCTTACGTTATTCGTCTAGTGTCTGGACTTCTATTTCTCTGTTCTTGCTGGTTGGTCGCCCTTGATTCATTTCTTCTTCTAGATCAGTCTTGTTGCCAAGACATTCATCAACCACAAAACCATATTATTTATGTAAACTTTTATTTACTTAACTAAACATATATCTCTAAAAACAACACGCGTGTGCAGTGATCTCTAGCTAAGGCAGATACATCTTATCTGCCTGACGTCCAAGCTGAAATTCAGAGCCAACCAGGTCCCACGCGACTTTACGTATTTCACGGCTTTCTGTAATATTCCATGGAAAGTCCCGCCCGTGATATGAAAAGGAGCCATCCCTTCAGAAATACAGGGGGTTGACAATAATCTATGCATAAATTATGTAACAATTCTTATTATATTTACTAGCAAATATATGCACCCTCCGGGTGCAAGTATTTAAGTTTTGATATAATAAAATATCATATTAAATTAGAAAGGCTAATGAAACTGACTAAGAATGCAGATAAAAAGATCTGCAAACAGAGGGTATAATCGAAAAATAGAACAACTTTGAAACTAACTATTCCATCATTTTCCATTACTCCCCTCTTTCATTGGTAAAATTTCCTAATTAACTATTTAGTTAAAATAGGAAGTAAAGGATAATATTACAGTTATTTTCTTCTTGTAAATAAATTTCTTTTAAGATTTATCCACGAGATTTTGTTTATATTTCTTAAGATAAAAACCAAACAATTAGAAATCAATAATACTAAGCACATAGTTATTAAATAAAATTTTAAATATCACTATGCAAATTAGCCTTCTCGTTCAAAACTGTAAATCGCTATTTTGTTGTATATATAATACAATTGCATGTTATTAGTACGTAGATATGATCAACAGTATTAATAATGTAAACAATTTTTATTAATAACTGAAGGTTTAAAAGAATGAAATCATGGAGAATTTGACGTAAATAATTAAGGGAATTGTGACTTGAGTAGTAATATAGTTTCGGCTTCAGACAAAAATGCAGTCTATCTCCATTATATATAGATTTGATTTCACTAATGACTTGAAAATAAAAGAAATAGGTACTAAAAGCTGACCAAACTCTTTCTTATTGTTACGTCATAAAGTCGAATCCTACGTTAAAATATTCAATTTTATATATACTTTCGTATCGTCAGATTCTTTTCCATTATTTGCTGATACACATTCTCATTATATTTATTTAATTTTCGCTAATGACTTGAAAATAAAAGAAATCGGTATAAAAAGCTGACCAAACACTTTCTTATTGTTACGTCATAATGTCGAAAACTACATTAACATATTCAAATTCTTTGATATATACTTAGATACCGACAGATACCTTTCTATTTTTCTGATACACATTCTTATTATATTTATTTAATTTTCGCTAATGACTTGAAAATAAAAGAAATAAGTACCGAAAAGCTGACTAGACAATTTCATATTACAGTTATTTAATTTTTGCTAATGACTTGAGCGTTTGTTCTAATCGAATGTTTGTTCTAATTTGCCACTAGTTGCTTTGTTCCGAACGCGTTCAAAAATAATGAAAGAATGTTCATAATTATTCAAAACGCTAATATTTCGCCTGCATTAATTACAGAAGTGATTTCTTTTTTCCTTTCCTTTTTCGATATTTGTATTTTCTCATGATTCTTTAATGATTTTTTTTGTTCTCTTTATTTTTTGTCTGAATTATTTTCTAATTAAACAATTAACCAACAAAAGAAAAAATGAGCATCCAAAAAAATTACTAACGTGCCGTTCAATGAATATTGTTGAAAGAGACAGGTCATTGGAAAGAAATGAAGACAAATATTGATTCAAATTGCGAATAAAAAAGAAATAAAAAGTTATGAAAATTCTGCAGTTTTCCCGACATTCTCATGTGAACACATTTTTTTTTACCTCTGCTAATAACACTGGTCTGCGATATTTTCAAGGTCGAATATATAATAGCTGAGTTTAAATGCAGTTTTTAACGCCGACATGCAACACTCCACTTTGAAGCTTACTTAGGCTAGACGGGCGGTTGGAGAGGCCTCCTCCGATCAATCGGCTGGCCACGTCAAGCCCTAGCACCTATATGATTTTCCCAACCCTATTGCCCTTATGGCAAGCCCCAATCCCTTTTTAACATATGGGTGCTAGAAGGCGGTGGCTACGGGTCTACATGTCATGGGAATGACGTTAAACTCTATCTGATGGTGAGGTTCCAGTTTTGGAGGTTTGGGGAATGTGGAGCACCCCTTCATCACCATTGCTCCCTGGTCCACTCTGACCCGGAGGGGTAGTACCTGTTAGGGTCCCATCTATGGGTTAAATAGAAAACATGAGTTTATAAACGAAATTGTATTATGCATTAAAAATGAATTTATTTCAAAACTTTGTCGGCATTAAACATTTTTGAATACCCAATTACCAAAAGAAATATTCGGCATAAAACAACCCAAGGGGTTAACATGCCGTAAAACCCAGCAAACCAAACCAAACCGAATCCAAAAATTCTACTCACTTTTCCTTATCACATTAATTTTTTAAGATACAAGCTCTTATTGAGAATGTATAGAACAGTATTATTTCTGAATTTTTGAGATGAGGCTTGATGATTAGTATTATTTGTATCATTCGGACTATTGTCCTCATCTTCATTTGTTATATGTACAACGTCTCGGCCGATGTGCCCTCCAGCCTTCTTCCGGGTCCGAGACGGTTCCCAAGTCCGACAAGAAATATTTGAAGTAGGCCGGAGGGCACATCGGCCGAAACGTTGTAAAAATAACAATGAAGAAGAGGACAATAGTCCGAATAAAACAAATAATACTGGAACAGTATTATATATATTTACCAACCCCTTCCCACGATCAATATGGGACACAAAGTCAATTTTTAGACGGATTTTAACAGGTTTGAATTCAGAGTTTTCCTTCTGCTAGACTGGTTGCCTAACTAAGGTTAAAGACTCCAGTCTGCCCTACTATTAACTCCTAGCTGGAGGCAGAGCAGGTGGATGAATATCTATCCCATGAGTATTAGCACTATGTGAAATGAAAATGGCCTCGTCTGGGATTTGAACTCGAGTCGATGAGTCAATTTCCTACGACTCTAACCATTACACCACACGCCTCCACATCAAAAATGTGGAACGCTTCACGAATTTCTGTGTCATCCATGCGCAACGGCGATGCTAATCTTCTCTATATCTTTGCGATTTTAATATATGTTTTGCCGAAGCTAGTATTTGTGACATGTACAGTTCACAAATATTTGATTAAGTGTTATTATTATGTACAAATGTCATGAAGTTGTAGCAAGCTGGGTGTTGTATATATTTTATATAGGTTTACACAACTTACTAACTTTTAAACAAAACTCAACTCAATGAAAGAAATCAACGGAGTCGTATTAAAATAACAATCTGTATTAAAACAGAATTACAGACATGATTCATAGCATACCGGGCATAGTCCTTTGTTTTATATTGTGGTATTAATAGTTCATATTTTATCTTGTTTTTCTTTGCTGATACTGGAGCTGATTTGTTGCGTGACCACTCATCTTGTCATTCTCTGAACTACTGAAAAATTCCGGCTTTTCCTTTTTGGCGCTTGATTTTGAATTCAGCGTTTGTTGTTTTCCGTTACTGCATTTTTGGGGATTCTTACTCCCCCTTTTTAATATAATCGGCAACTGCCATTTTATTAGCCATTACAAAGTCTTCAAGCACATCTTAAAAACCAGACCTGACCAAAAACAATGAATGGCATTTTTGAATTCAGCATAAAATAGTGTATGCATGTGTGGGGGCCATGTTCTTTAACTGTCTGTGTATAAGTTTAGATTTTAGAAATTTGATAGGTTGTGTGTGTGTTTGTAGTTGTTTTGTTCTCCTGGCTTGTTGTTTTTAAGTGTATGTACATGTGCGTATGTATGTATTTATGTATTTTGTTAGTCTTCTATGTGAATGTGCTTGTGAGTGTATACTTGTGTGCGTGTGTGTGTCTAGTTTTATTGTTCACATGCCCTGCTGTGTTTGTGTGTGTTTGTGTGTTTTGTTGGTCTTCTATTTGTGTGTCTATGTGCGTGTGTCTCTATCAAATAGGAAAAATTAAACATATACACAGACAGTGGAAAAAAACATGACCCCAGACATGCATACACACACATGTGAATAACTTAAACTTCAATTTTCAAAAACGAAACTAACAAAAGTGTATGCCGATTAAAATTAGTGACAGAACAAGAAAATCACACTCAAACACACGCACCTGCAGAAAAACCTCTCTTTCTCCAGAAATCCGAATACCGTTTTATATATAGAAATAAGAACAAAGAAAGGTTATACTTTGGAACTCAATTGACCGAGCAATGACCCCGGAACTACGGTTAAAAATAAAATCGGAAGTTCTAGTTTTCCGGACGACAAATGGAAGAGGTCTTTTTTCGGCCAGGCTTCGTGGGAGGCAGACGGGACTTTCCCGGTTAACCCGTATGGGTTTCGCATTTTAGTACCGAGCTGGATTTACGATAGAATAATTTGACTCTACCCTCTCCCTCTCTCCCCTTCTCTCTGAAAAAGAACCCATGAGCATAGAAAGAAATAAACAGCCCCTTTGTGACTATACGGCTTGCATATGTTGTCTCTAAACACCTCGGGTTTGGTCCTATTCAACAGAAGTATTAGAAATCAAAGGAAAAAAAGAAGTGGGTAGAGAATTTTCAAAAACGAAACTAACAAAAGTGTATGCCGATTAAATTAGTGACAGAACAACAAAATCACACTCAAACACACGCACCTGCATAAAAACTAGAAACGCACATATCTAATAAAAGCAATAGGATAATAAAAAAAAACACACACACAGATGTATGAATCTCTGAAAAATCACTAATCAGAGGAATGGACAAGAAGGAGGATATATATATATATATATATATATATATATATATATATATATATATATATATATATATATACTGTAGTGTGAGATGGTCACTATTTCAGCTTTTGCTGGAATGGTGTACCAAAGGCAGTATTAATTGGTAGAGTGCTCAATATAAAATAGAGCTGTTATATAATATAATAAGATAAATATATAGGTTTTACATATCTATTTATTGGGTGACAAAGGAACTTTTCACAACCATATTGGTTTCATGCGATGCATTCATTAGGTGAAGATGTTTCAAATGTGAGGAAAATCGAAAAAATTTCAAAAAATTTCAAAAAATTCAATAGACATGGGATGCGTATGATTGGATAAAATGATGTGTGTATGTATGTGAAGGTGAATTGAATGTATGATAGTGTTTATGGGCAGTATAAAGGTTGTGTACGCGTAGTGGCTGGTTGTGAAAAGTTCCTTTGTCACCCAATATATATATATATATATATATATATATATATATATAATCCAAAAGTCCAGAGAAGAAATCTTCCTTACGACACAAGAGTTTTATTTAAACAAAACCAAGTCACAGTTTGAGAGCTCAATGTGGGCTCTTAATGTTACAGAGCAAATATATAAGTAAAGAAATAACAAAAGACTTAGAGATTTAGCATTATAGTCTATCAGGGAGCTTAGAAAAATAGTCTAAATCTCCCGACTCATCAGATGCCTGGCATCTAAGGCTAAGCTCCCTGAAATAGACTATAAGCTAAATCTCTAAGTCTTTTGTTATTTCTTTACTTATACACACACACACACACACACACACATATATATATATATTATTATTATTATTATTATTATTATTATTATTATTTTCTTTTTGCTTGAAGGCAATTACAATGCGTATATCGTATAAAATTCGATAATTATTGAAAATAATCATGGCAAGCGAACTCGGCAAATATCGTGCCCTACGTAGAATATCGTACAGCTGTTTCAACTTTATTAAGTAATTCTTTGACTTGAAGATGATAAATTATTACAAATCAACATTGCTTAGTGATGACTAACTCAACAAAAAAAATCGATTAATCTTTTAAATTACAAATCATTTCTTCTATAAAATATCATATTTCTTTTCTTTTCACAGGATAATATCTACTTTGTGAGAGAATATAAAAATACTGTTTATAGATGTATATTCTTTTAAATAGATTTCTCTTTTAGAGAAGCCATTAGTGTTTTTAGCTGTTCTGCCCCGAGGAATCGTTTGACTATCATTATAACCAATAAGCTGTCATCTTCTTCCCAGGAGAAGAATTCGACATTGTCTAGTTCCCTGTAGTATCGGAAAATTTGTCTTCGTATATATTGATATTGATAATATATACATACACACGGACACATACACAGACGCAGACACAGACATACACACGCTGGTGTGTGCGAGGAGGTGCCCATGGTGTAATGGTTGTCATCTAATAAACTGGGCAGGGTGACATGGGTTCAAATACTGAACGACACTGGCTGCATTTCACATGGCACTAATACGTTTGGGAAATATGTGAATTCAACTATTCTCCCTGAAGCTATGGGTATATAGTAGAGCAGACTGAAGTTTGTAACATTGGTATGGCCCCTTATCTATAGTCTTAATTCAAGATTCTAGGAGAATATATGATACGTTAGTGCACCATTCTTCCGTTGGTACAGCATACGGTCAAGAAGCGAAAATTCAAATGCCCGCTTAAAGAAGGAAATTGGTTTGTATCCTGCTCATTGGAAAGGGGTTAGATAAACACAAACACACACACTATTCACCCTCGAATTAGTTAAAAAAATAGAAATGCCATAACAAGACGACAACGACTTCAGTTCCAGTATTCTTCTGAAAAGGAGATTTTATCTCGAAATATCAAGAATATTACAGATTAAGAATAAATTACAAATAATCACTTCAGTTCAATTACAAACAACAACTTCAGTTCTAGTGTTCTTCTGAAATGAAGATTTATCTCGAAATATCAAGAATGTTACAGGTTAACAATAAATTACAGGTTAACAGACAACACCATTGTTACCTTATTATTTTTTCTTTACACTTGCATTGTGATAGCCTTCAAAATCAACCCCCAAACCAATATATATTATATATATATATATATATATATATATATATATATATATATATAACAGGGCAGAAACAAATAAGAGACAGTCGAGGAAAACAAAAAAAGTCTTTCTGCATAAATAGTAGGGAAGACTAGAATCTTCAACCTCAGTAGGCAACCGATCTAGGCGAAGAAAAACTCTGAATTCAAATCTGGAAAACCCGCAAAAAAATTTACTTTGTATCACACACTACTTGTGAGTATGAGCTGTTAAAGGCCCCCCCCCCACACACACACATGATTGTGATATATGCTCCCAAAATCCGGTAGATCTCTCTGGAAAAGAATTTTACTGGCGTTAACCGTTAGCGTCAGCAAGGCTCTCTGTTATTTACAGATTTGAGCTTATTAGTGACTGTACCATATATACCTATGTATGAAAATTTTTTCAAAAATATAACAGACACAGGATGTTACGATCAAAGAAAAAATGTTATATGTCTATACTTAAGTGAAATACTTAAGTATAGACATATAACATTTTTTCTTTGATCATAACATCCTGTGTCTGTTATATTTTTGAAAACATTTTCATACATAGGTATATATGGTTTATGATAAACCATCATCAGGACAATGCAAAAGAAATTATGTAAGGGAGAAAAATGAAAAATGTTAAGTGTATGGTGAATGTGTGAATATAATGTTATTTACCGTTATCTTTTTATATGTGCTCGTATATACAAAAGCTGATGACGTGATCACTGCGTGTGAAAAAACGGACAATGAAGATCATAAGATGACGCATGTAGAAGGTGAATGGACCGAGAGGAAATGTTAACATAAGATTGCAAACACCGGTCATAACAATGCAACGTGATATGTCTATGCATGCGTATATATATTTTGTATATATATATGGAAGTGACCAGCCGATTGATCGGAGGGGCCTCTCCGACCGCCCGTCTAGACCAAGAAAGGGCCAAAGAGGTGTATTGCAAGTCATGCTCAGCCACCTGGATTCCATCCTTAAGCATCAAGAGTCGCCACCTACGGCTAACTGGTGGCTCCATTGGGGGAGTCGTTGCATTCGGTGCATTCTAACGCCTCAGCCGACAGGGTGGTCTCCCGATTATTTACTCGACGATGGGATATATGACATTATATAACAACAATTCTTCTCGATAGATATTTTTGTGTGAATTTGTTTTGTTGAATAACGAAAGAAAGTGATAATCTGCTAATACTTTAGACGTTCTTTTTTTTCTTCTTTCATTGACTTGAAGAATATAAAAATTTATTGGGTGTTAATCATGAAGTTAACCTTCAAAATCTTGTCATAAGTTTTCATCATATCTTAAATGTGATTAGTATGAGGGCGACATTTAACAACTAAAGAGCAAAGAAAGACTCGAGAAAAAGAAAAACATCGGTATCTGACAGGAAAATTTCTTGAAAAATGATTACTACCAACAACATACTTGTAATATATATATATATATATATATATATATATATATATATATATATATATATATATATATATCAAGTCAGTCAAGAATTATTGATAAAGAAAAATAACACTTAGCAATTTATAGTTTAAATATTTTATTTTATTCTATTTCATCTATTTAAATTTTGAAATTTTTCTTAAAACATTCATCAATTTAATTCTGAGTAAATAATTCATACATTTCTCTAACAAATAATTTTATTTATTTTTTTTTTTTACAACTAAAAGTTATTCAAAAATCTTCCGGTTAAACGTTTTTATCTTAAAATCAAAAGTATACATCGTTGCAATTTTTGCCGGAAGTAGGAAAGACAACATTAGACAGAAAAAGAATTCAAATTATTTCTCAACATAACTTTACAGAGGTGAGACAAATTTTATCTTCTCCAATATTTTATCTAATAATTGTATTGATTCAATGATTCCGTAGAGAGTCCAGTGAATGGGAGAAGGGCTTTTCCATTAATGACCTCACTAAAAAAATGTTCTTTTAGGAGAGGGCCTTTGTAAAATATCTTTTTCATTTATTCCATGCATTTCATTTTTTATTCTATTCGCTAATTAATTCTTACATTAACTCTTATATATATATATATATATATATATATATATATATATATATATATATATATATATACACGCAAGTGATATATATATAATTATTTGTGTGTGTGTGTGTGTGTGTATGTGTACATATATGTATGTGTAAAACACATATGTAGGAACACAAATAAGTACACCAAAACACACAAACTATAAAACAACTTTACTACACAAACATGTAAAACCACAAAACAAAATATACAAATTATATAATATGAAATATATGTATGTGTGTGCGTATACATGTATATACAAAAAAGACGCACATACATAGGAACGTAGTAAGACATATACACAAACACACAACTAAACTAAACCTAACCTAACACACACATGCACACATACACATACACACACAGCAACGACAAAAACTTTACTAACATCGGATGAACTATACCTATTAAAAGAGTAATGAAAGCTCAGTTAAAAAATTTATTACTAAGCCGTGACCTGCGTGCGACTTACGCGCCTGGATTGTGGAACGTTACATCATAATTTTTTCTCAATTTTTGCGCGCAGGTAACATGCAGGTCACGCGCAAATCGCACGCAAATATTGAAAAGAATAACGTAGCGTTCAACCGTTATTAAACAACCATAACAGAAAAATTACAGAAACACGCACAACCTATGTATATGTATATGTGTATATGTGCATATATATATATGTATATCAATATATGTATTGATCAAAGCCTGAAGAAGATACCAGAATATCTGAAACACGAGTTGCGTATGTGAAATAAAAAGAATAAAAGATTTTTTCTGAGAACGATACATTTTGCGGACCTTCTTCTTTTTTTTATAAAATATTACATTTTCTCCCGTTGGAACCAGAACAACATTTTTTATATATATATATATATATATATATATATATATATATATATATATATATATATATATATATATATATATATGTTATTTTAAGTTCTATATTTTATTTTTATCATTTACTTTTAATTTTTTTATTACAACACACACACACACACACACATATATATATATATATATATATACATACATATACATATATATATATATATATATATATATATATATATATTATCGTTTTAATTTTATTTTTATTATTTCATTTGATTCTTTGTTTTTTATTTCATTATATTTTTATTCCTATTTTTTACATTGCGAACATTATATATATATATATATATGTGTGTGTGTGTGTGTGTGTGTGTGTGTGTGTGTCTGTGTGTGTGTGTGTGTGTGCGCGCGTGTGTGGATGTGTGTTCTTATTCTGAATGTCACATGCAATAATACCTAAGCACGTAATATTTTAGAGTAAATGTGTTGTATAAAAGATTTTGACATGTTAACACACATCACGCTATACAAACGGTATAAGAAAATTCATACCTACAACTTATATCAATCTCTATCTCTATCTGTCTCAGATTATTCGCTTGCGAGATAGATAATTTTTTTTTAAAATTTTGGATCTTGGCGGAGAGAATAATTGTTAAAATAGATCATATTTTTTACATCTCCGGACGCTAATATGATCAACAACACTACGGATTTGTCAACAATACAAATTCTTTGAAACTTTACACCTTTTTTCAATTGTGCTGTGGACTTTTAACTTATTTTTGTAGCTGGAATATATCATGAACATTTTTGATACTTATACACTTTTTATATATTTTTACATCAAACTCTTTTGAGTTTTATTATGGATTATAATGCTTCTGATTTTTAACAATAAAATTTTTAACACAGAATACGCATTTAAAAAAAAATTCCAACATCGAAAACCAGCGTTCGTTTCTACCCCTCCTTCTAACGGTTATTTATTTCCGTCTTTCTTTCATAGGTTGCTCTTGATGAAGACCGCTCTATTAAAACGGTCGAAACAGATTCTGTCAACAAACTATTAACATCATTTGTTTTTTCAAAAAATGTTAAATTCATACTGTCGGATTAACTTCCATTTATCTTCATATATATATATATATGTTTATATATATATATATATATATATATATATATATATATATATATATATGTAAACAAATATGGCTATTTTCAACCGACAATATTTGGGAGAATATGTGCTTAATTGAAGTCAAACCTATTTTTTTAAAAAGTTAATTCATTAATGATTAATTAGGCGGAATTCAACTACTTAAATTCAAGGCTAAACAAATCGAGAAAAATCATCTCTGGTCGAAATCATCTTAGGTCGAAATGTACATTCAGAGATGATTTTTCTCGATTTGTTTAGCCTTACATTTAAGTAGTTAAATCCCACCTAATTAATCATTAATGAATTAACTTAAAAAAAAAATTAGGTTTGACTTCAATTAAGCACATATTCTCCCAAATATTGTCGGCTGAAAATAGCCATATTTGTTTACATTATATATATATATATATATATATATATATATATATATATATATATATATATCATGTCATTGGGAACCTTTTGGTTATATTAGAAGAAATTTGGAATATATGGGAGAAATAGAAAAACAAATTTCTTAAGGTTGAACGTCGTATTGCTTTTGATCTTCTTTATTTAATTGAATATTTCATATAGCCTCCAACACTTTTCAAAGGCTTTTGTAATCTGAGTATAATTAAAAGAAATAAAAAAAGAATACAAAGGTGTACAAAATAGAATCTCTGTCTTTTTTTAGGTTTGATTTACTTTTTGATAATAAGGGTAAGTAAAAGATATATTTATTAGGAGGTGTCGGTGTTTTTTTGAGATATAATTTGTTCAATTTGTGCTGTGTCTCATCACCAACTTGAATATAATCAAAACAGGCGGAAGGAGTTTTCAATCACTCTTTCTCTCTGTCTTTACTCCAATGCTCCCACTATCTATCTCTCACTATATATATATATACTGATTTTTCTCGATTTGTTTAGCCTTAAATTTAATAGGTAATCCCGCCTAATTAATTAATTATTAATTAATTAACTTTCATAAAAATTAGGTTCGACTTCAATTAAGCACATATTCTCCCAAATATTGTCGGCTGAAAATAGCCATATCACAAACATCGTCTGTTTGTTTACTTCTCGTAAGTTCGTGTAGCGGTCACTTAAGAGGAATATAAATACCTACTCCTTAACAAAACGAAGAAATCTGCTAAGTCCGTTTGGTGTGGTGGTAAGACGCTTGACAGTCAGCTTGAAAATCAGGTTTCGAATCGCACACGGGGCGGTCTTTGTATCTATAGCTCTGCTGATGAGGCCTAATAGGCCGAAATGTACATACAGAGATTGATTTTTCTCGATTTGTTTAGCCTTAAATTTAATAGGTAATCCCGCCTAATTAATTAATTATTAATTAATTAACTTTCATAAAATTAGTTTCGACTTCAATTAAGCACATATTCTCCCATATATATATATATATATATATATATATATAGTAATGGTATTATGGATGATTTGGACTCATAACTTAAAGTTTCATGGTTATGCAATCCTCAGATGAGGCAAATGGATTGCATAACCATGAAACCTAAAGTTATGCGTCTAAATCATCCATAATATCATTACTATTGATTATAAACCTGCTCTGCTTTATTAGCATTGAGCACCTTTTCATGATAATACTTTTCTCATTTATTCTATATATATATATATATATATATATATATATACATTTGTGAATACAAAGACCTTAAATACCATGGGTATCGATAATCACGATACCCATGGTAATTAAGGCCTTTTTATTCACAAATAAATTTGCTCTGTTTATAAAAATTAAACATTGAGCTCTCATACGGAACCTGAACACTACAACAAACTACTGTTAGAGAATAGGACCAGCCTAGAATAACCTTGTACCAAGAAAGTTGTTACCCCAACAAAGAATATATATATATATATATATATATATATATATATATATATATATATATATATATATATATATATATATACAGGGTGTCCCAGAAGTTACACACCATCCTGGTTTTCAAAAATACAGATTTGTTGATTTCAAATCACTGTTACTGAGAATAATTATAATAAATGCTCAAATTGAGAGATAGAAAATTAATTGCGTCAATCAATATCTATGAATACGTTTTTGAAATAACTAAAGGTGTTGTTTTTCAAAACCTGGATAATACATGACTTCCGGGACACCCTGTATATATATATATATTCGTCTTACCTGATGAATGCTTTCAGCAAGAAACCGCTGGTTGTAATACCGTTCCCGTAATTAAATAAATAAAAGCACAAACTTTTATTTGTTTTGATTTCTCATTGAACTATATATATATATATATATATATATATATATATATATGTGTGTGTGTGTGTGTGTGTGTGAAGGAACGTGGTGAAATGATTATCTTCGGTGGAAATAGACACAGCGAAACGAATCGAGTTCAAATCCTGGACGAGGCTGTTTGCATTTCACATAGCACTAATATCATTGGAAAGGTAAGAATCCAGCTATTCTCCCTCCAGCTATTAGTAAATAATAAGACAGACAGGGCTCTTTAATTTTTCTTAGGTAGTCAGTCTTGGAGAAGAGAAACTTAAGATATTGACCATGTATCACATCCTACTCGTTAGGAGGGGTTTGGTAAATATCACACACACACACATACACACACACACACACACACACACACACACACATACTGTGTCTGTCTGTCTGTTTGTTTCTTTCACTCTAACCAGACAACAATAACCTGATCGGAAATGCTTTTCAAGCACGTATGTTAGATAAAACTTTTTGCTTCCGTATCTACATTATATCAGATCAAATGTGTTTCCCTTATCTTTCGCAGTCAGTTAGTATGGTTTTAAGATACTTTCTTTCTTTTTTTCTTTCCTTTTCTTTCATTCTTCTATCTTTTAGTTTCTTTCTTTTGATTATCTTTTTCTTTCTTTCCTTCTTTTTTTTCTTTCTTTTTTCTTTTTTTTTCTTTCTTTTTCATTTCGTCTATCTTTTATTTTCTTTCTTCTTCTTTCTTTTGATTATCTTTTTCTTTCTTTCTTTTTTCTTTTTCTTTCTTTCTTTTTTCTTTTTCTTTCTTTCTTTTTCATTTCTTCTATATTTTACTTTATTTCTTCTTTCTTCTTTCTTTTTTTAATCTTTTTCCTTTTTTTCTTTCTTTCTGTGTCCATCTTTTTACTTTCTTTCTTTTTCATTCTTTTTTCTTCCTTTCTTTTTTCTTCCTTTGGTCCTTTTTTCTTCCATTTTTATTTCTTCCATTTTTGTTCTATTCTTCCTATATTTTATTTTTTTGTTTCATTTGTTTTTTTCTTTGTTCTTTTTTCTTTCTTTCATTTTACTTTCTTTTTCGTTAATTTTCTTTTTTATTCATTTCTTTTTCATTTTATCTTCATTTCTTTTTTCCTTATTTCTCTCTTTTTTCTTTCTTTTTTCTTTCTTTAATTTTCCTTTTTTTTCTTTCTCTTTCTTTTTTTCTTTCTTTTTTCTTGTTTTTTCTTTCTTTCTTTTTACTTTCCTTTTTATCCCTTGGTCTATCTGTTTCCCTTAATATCTATCACAGTCAATTAATCTTTCTTTCTTTCCTTCTTTCTTTTTCCTATCATATTTCGTATCTAACTCTTCTAATATACGCCTCACATTCTTCGCATCTATCTATCTATCTATCTATCTATATATATATATATATATATATATATATATATATATATATGTCTGGTCAAATCTGTATCAACACGTGTCTTTCTCAGTCAGCTAATCTCTGTCCTAGCCTTCTGCATGAATTCCTTCCTCTACTCACATACAAATATATATATATATATATATATATATATATATTATGTGTGTGTGTGTGTGTGTGTGTGTGTGTATGTGTGTGTGTGTGTGTGCGTGTGTGTGTGTGTGTTACAAGTTGGTAAACGGAAACCTAGAGGCAATGCAAAACGAAAAGGATATTACGCAAATCTTCAGTGCGCATGTGTGTCGTTATGAATAGACTTCCTTCCGTCGTATTACGTTTATGACGCCTGCTTCTGCGCATCTGCCAATTCCAACTCCTCCTTCAGATCATCTGGCTTGAATGCCCGGATGCAAAAGCAGGAAACTCCCACAAACAAAGAAAGCAAATTAATGACGAAAGATTCAATATGGCGCAATATATTCATCCGTTGATTCTAGATAGATACGTTAACAGAAAGCTTTCTAAAGTAATATATATATATATATATATATATATATATATATAAACAATTTTTTTTTGTGATGAAACAAAGAAAATACAGTGCTCAATCACAAATTGTGAGAGCTAATATTTATTTAATTTGCTGAGTTTTTATAGATCAATGTTTATTATAAACAGCTACCCAGGTTTCATGCCAAGGGGAAATCATCAGGCCTTTGAGTTAGATCCCATGGTGTTTGTTGAAGATCTTTACTTAATGTCACATTCTGGACCGTAAATAACGTCGGTTACCTCAGCGGACGCTATTGTACTTCGGATTTATTAAAAATTTAAATTTTTTCAAAAGTTGCATTTTTTTGTAACAATGCCAACGAAGTTATCTCCCTTTATTCGTTAAAAATAGAAAAATCTTTCTTTTGACGTTATTTACGGTCCAGAATGTGACATTAATTAAAGATCTTCAACAAACACCATGGGATCTAACTCAACGGTCTGATGATTGCTCCTTGGTATGAAACCTGGGTAGCTGTTTATAATAAACATTGATCTAAAAAAACTCAGCAAATTATATATATATATATATATATATATATATATATAGTAAAGAAATAACAAAAGACTTAGAGGACTAGCATTATAGTCTATTTCAGGGAGCTTAGACAAAGTGTCTAACTTTCCCGACTAATCAGATGCGAATATATATATATATATATATATATATATATATATATATATATATATATATATAAAGTCAGCGGACTAATCTTTTATCGGCATCAGCCAGACTGCGTGTTAGTCTATCCACTTTTCTCTTGCTCTAGACTAGGAAACTTGTTCTGCGTCTAGCGTAGAGCGCCACACCTACCGTCAGCTTCCTGCTTTACTACTCCTATTATATTACAGAGGTGCGTGGTTTAATGGTTAGTGTTGTAAGAAATGGACTCGTCGACCCGAGCTCAAATCCAGGACGTGGCTGTTTGCATTTCACACCGTGCTAATACCCTTGGCAAAGGTATGAATCAACATATTCTCCCTGCAGCTATGGGTAAATAGTACGACAGACTGGGCTCTTTAACCTTGGTTAGGCAACCAGTCTAGGAGAAGGAAAACTCTGAATTCAAACCTGTTAAACTCCGCTTAAGAAATTGACCTTGTGTCACATCCTGCTCATGCGGAGGACTTGATAAATATATATATGCCCGTGCGTATTATATGCCGTCAAATACAGTAGGTCGTTTTACCTGTATTTTCTGTAGTTTATTATAATACTGGACTTGAGTGAACTCTGGAAATATGTATGACGCATATTGGAAGAATAGTTCACTAGAAATCTTCATATTCATTCGACGTTCCCTTAAACTTATCTTTTTGTAGGAAGACTAGGACTGATAATTAAATGGCGGTTCTTAATTGTCATCGATTTTTGTCCATTGTTCGGACAATATGAACTGATAAATGGTTATATTAGATCTAAGTACGTGTCAGACATTAATTGCATTAATGCAATATATATTTATATAACATCTTTGGGTTTTTTTTAATCAGATATTGATTTTTGATCGTAGTGTGGTTCAGTGATTAAATGGCACATTGTACACACTCAATAAAACAAATAATTAGAGAAAACTGGGAAAATAGTTTTATGAATAGAAAATAAAATAGATATTTACTTGAGCAAAAACAAAATTCATTTGATAACAAATAAAAAGGCAAGAAGACGGGAAGTTTTTTGAACAGATTATT
>CM042161.1:71665310-71705310 GCA_023376005.1 Doryteuthis pealeii | reverse complement strand
TATTGAAGAGATTTTTACTCATATTCATTAAGATAAAACCAAACAATTAGAAATCAATAATACCAAGCACATTTTTATTAAAATCAGTTTTTTTTAATCAATATGCAAATTAGCTTTACGTTTACACTGAAAACTGGTATTTTGTTGTATATATAAATACAATTACATGTTATTAGTATTTAGGTAGGCCAACAGTATTAATAATGTCAAACAGTTTTATTATTAATTGAGGTTTAAATAGAAATAGAATCATGGAGAATGTGACGTAAATAACTAAGGGAATTGTGACTTGAGTAGTAATATAGTTTCGGTTACAGACAGAAAAACACACAATCTCCATTATAATAAGATATATATATATATGTATAGTATTAAAGACAGAATGATAATTAGGGAAATAATACCAAATATTATGCATAGAAGACAAGCAGGTAACAATGATTTATATTTATTCGTTAAGTATATGAATATCTTCATACCGAATAACAAATAGTCCATATACGAAATAATCTTTAGTATGATTCGTTATTAAATTGTAAATGGATCTCTTCCCAACTTTTAATGGCTTTGCTTTTAACATTGTATTTCACTTATTTGATTAAGTGGAAATATTCCGATTCTATCTTATTCCTTTGAATTAAGCGTACTCGGCCGAAATATCAGAAACTAAAGATATCAGCGAGAGATCTGGGGGTAGAGAGGTCGACTGAGACAGGTTATGAACTCCTGCGCGAATAATTGATTTCGTAACCTGTTTTGTTTGCGAAACGTATAGTAGAAACATAGGTGGGAATGGGAGATCGTTTACCATAGACGAGACTCTTTAACTTTATCTACGATTATGTGACGCACGCATAATATAGAGGATAACGGTATGTTAGAATTTGTAAAAGAGGCGTGGCTGCATAACGGTTATGCTCATGGAATTATGCCAGAAAAACAAAGCTGTTATAGAAATATTTCAGTCGACAGTTTTCTTTTTATCCCTTCTCATATTACAAACAATCAATTAAAATAACAACCAACGACACATATAACTAATACAATATATAGTTGCTTACTAAGCTTAGCTGTGACACAAGGTCAGATGTAAGGGGCGCATACTGAAGATTGAACTCTCTAACAATGATCTGCGAATATAACTTGTTAACCACGACACCACGTGAGGTGCCCCTTGTAAGAAGATATAAGATGTACTTATTATGGTAAAAGGACGATGGAAATAGAAATAGAGCGATAGGACGAAATAGAATGAGAGAGAGGGGGAGAGAGGGGGAGAGAATGAGAGAGACAGACAGACAGAAACAGAGAGAGAGAGAGAGAGGCATGTGTGTGTGTGGAAAGAGAGAGATAGAGAGGGGAGAGAAACAGAGAGAAAACAGAGAGAGAGAGAGAGAAAGCTAGAGACAGACAGACAGAAATAGGCAGAGACAGAGAGATAGAGTGAGAGAGAGAGGGAATAGTGTGTGTTTGTTTGTGTGTGTGTGTGTGTGTGTGTGTGTGTGGAGAGAGAGAGAGAGAGAGAGAGAGAAACAGAGAGAGAAATAGAGAGAGAGAGAAAGAGAGACAGAATGAGAGACAGACAGAAATAGGCAGAGAGAGAGAGAGAGAGGCATAGTGTGTGTGTGTGTGAGTGTGTGTGTGTGTGTGTGTGTGTGGATAAAGAGAGAGAGAGAGAGAGAGAGAGAGAGAGAGAGAGAGAGAGAGAGAGAGAATGGTAGGTTGATGTGATGGACGAAATAAAAAAATACAGAAAAACATTTATAAATAGGAAAACATCCAGTTACATTGTAGCATATTTAATCCTATATTGCAGACATAAAACATACTCCAGTATATGTTTGCTTAATATATTATTCAGCTACATAAATCCTTGATTAATTTCAATGTACTGAAGGTTTCCTTTATAAACCGAAATTTTCGAACACTGCGACTAATAACATTTCCATCCATTGTAACATCCTGTGTTAGTTCTACATTATATATATATATATATATATATATATATATATACTTTGGTGTGGTACCAAGTTTCTTGGTACAAGGTGATTCTAGGTGGGTCCTAATTCTCTACCAGTAGTTTGTTGTAGAGTTCAGCTTCCGTATGAGAGCAAAGTTATTTGTGAATAAAAAGGCCTTAAATACCATGGGTATCGTGGTTATGGACCATTTCCACTCGCGATTATGCTCACGAGCTTCAGTGGTCTGAAGAAGCTCGTGAGCATAATCGCGAGTGGAAATGGTCCATAACCACGATACCCATGGTATTTAAGCCTTTTTATTCCCAAATATATATAATATATATATATATATATATATATATATATATATATATGCATTATTTGGACGTGTAACTATTATCATAGTAGGAAATTGACTATCTACGCGAATTAAAATCCTTGACGATGTTATTTGCGTTTCATTTTGCGCTGAAAAAAGCATGAATTGCCTCCACTTTAGAGAACTCTCTAGAGAATACTAGACAATATAAATTTGTAGTAATTATTCTACGTAGAATAAAGCTTCCAAAGTCTATCGATGTTATCATTTGTCATGACACTCTTATCAGTTTAATATCTGATAAATCCCTGAAACATAAGGTTAAGGCTTAAAAACAGATACTCCCCTTTAATTTTAGCAATAAAAAGGCGTCGAGATTTTTGTAGCGTCAGATGCGGAGCGCCACACCTACCATTAGCTCCTCACTTTACCGCACGTGATCCCTGGGCTACTCATGCGCTGAGTTGGCGAGGACCGGTATCTACCGACTGAGCTAAAGATCGACACTATTTTTATTCTACTCCCGGAAAGCGTACTCCTCTTTGATTTTCATTTAATTCCAATTGGACTTGCTCGTTCAGTTTGATTATTTATTCGTATTTGCTATTATCAGTTTCATATCTGATACATCACTGTAATAAGTAATTGAGAATTAACTCCCCTACTTTAAGAAAACCTCCCCTTTGGAAAACTCTCTCGCGAATACTAGACTATATAAACGCTTAATAAGTGTACCAATTATTCTAATTAGAATAAAGCTTTCCAAAGTCTATCGGTGTTATCGTTTGTCAATAAAATCACTGAAAAATAAGGTTTGGGCTTAAGAACAGATACTGCCCTTTGATTTTAGCTGTAAAGATCGAGAATATTTTTTATTCTACTCTCGGCCCCCCTCTCCCAATGGGGTTACCTGTTGGCCGGGGTGGCGACCAGTGATGCTTAAGGACGGAGTGTTGGTCGCTGAGCAGTCAGTGACATGCATCACACCACCTAGAACCTTACTTAGGCTAGACGGGCGGTCGGAGAGGCCCATCCGAACAATGGGTAGGTCATATCAAGCCCTAGCCCCTATATGATTGCCACAACTCTATTGCCTTTGTGGCAATTCCCATCCCTTTTTATCATATGGATGCTAGAATGCGGTGATGGTCTTCATGTCCTGGAAATGACGTTAAACTCTATCTGATGGTGAGGTTCCAGTTCTGGAGGTCTGAGGAATGTGGTGCACCGCTGCATCCCGATTATCCCTAGACCCACTCTGACCCGGAGTGGTAGTACCTGTTATGGTCCCATCTATGGGTTAAATAGAAAAAATGTTTATAAAAAAATGAGTATCCATTTAAGAGTGAATTTTTTCTGCATTAAATGACCCACTGAGGTTGATATGCCGTAAAACAAACCAAACCAAATCAAACCAAACTACTCGCGGAAAGCGCACTCGTCTTTTTTTTTTAAATTCCTATTGGACTTGCACGCTTAGTTTATTTATTTATTTGGTTAGTTTTAATTTTCGTTGTTTTTATTGACACAACAATCGTTCCTGGAACCGCTGTTTTCTTCCGTTCTTACCATTACAAGAAAAAGAACAAGAACAACAAGAACAAGAACAAAAAAAGAAGTAGAACAAAAGCAACAACAACAGCATCCGGTTTGTGAAAGGACAGGGTGAATAAAATGCAAAGCGAAGAATTAATCAGTAGACCTTTGGATCGGTTTTTACCAAATTAAATTCCAAGCCAAACTTCTTTCACCGAGTCCATCCACCATTAAAGCGAGCATAATGGCCGTGCATTGAGGAGTTTGTCCTGATTTTTTTCTCCTTTCCGATTAATTCGGAACTAGGCATTTAATTATAGCCGTATAATACAGAGTCAAGTGTACGCGGCCTGCTAAAGAGTAATTGAATTTATTCGTCTCTACCAGAGTCTGCTTGCTACGAATAAGCCACTAACTCTGATATTTTCAATGCAGGTTTCTTAAAGAAAATCAACCTTGTCGTTTTTGATAAAATTTACGTAACGTATTAGAACAATTATTTATTGTTAGTTTAACATTAATCTTATTAACAAACGACAAATTCAAGACTAAAATTAACAGATTAAATTAAAATCAAAAATTAACAGATTCCTTCAAACAGAATAGTAACAAAGCTGGAATAACAATTTCCACAATAAACTCTTCCTAATCAAACCCACATTGTGATGTTGCATAATTATTAGATCCCTAATACTTATATAAGGTAGTATAGAAACATAATGGCGATTAGTGCAGCTGATGGCCTTGAGAGTGAGTGACGGCGCTTGATCTCACTCTCACCTTGCCTTCCGGGGATAAATCGTGAGAACCGGAAGGCATAGAAGACCCTGTCTTCCGGTTTAAGGATGGTAAGTAAGTCTCAGTCAGTTAGGAGGTAGGAGCCGAGCCCGATAGGATGTAAGTCGATCTGTGCAGATGTCTGGTGGAGTTTTAACAATAAAATAAGATCAAAAGTAAATAGAAGTCTTGTGTTTATTATCTAAAAACTAACAATGACACAAGGCTTCTGATAACGAGAAATCCCTAACAGAAAAGCAGACCGAAGTCCCCAAGTCAACACCAGACGCAAGATCTTAAAAGATGCCAGACCATGTCAAGATAGATGATAGAAATACCAAAGACGATCAGAAGCAAAGCCGGCCAGAAAAAAATACGACCAGAAGTAAGTGAAGTGAAGAAGGGTATGCAACAGTGAGACTGCAGACCAGTCTTGAGGAAATCTAGAAAGCAGCACTTTTGTTTGATTGTTTGAGTGGTGCAATGGTTACCATCACCTGTTTGTATCACAAATACCTAGATTATTATTATTATTATTATTATTATTATTATTATTATTATTATTATTATTTAATACCTGCAGTAGCCGGTGGTTCACGGATATCTGAGTGACAGCAAGTCTCCTCAGGTCTCCTGGACCATTCTGAGTATTCTAGCCGATCTTAACGGTGCTGTCATTTGGATAGTCCTAATTCTTCCTCGGATTTCCAATTCGCCCAATTTTTTTCCAGACCCTTGATGACCTTTCCACGGGCACTAATTACAATTGGTAAGGCATTATTATTATTTACTCCTTTTGAGTGTTCACATCAGCATTAGCTGATGGCCCTTCACTGGAGTCTGAGTGACAGCAAGTCTCCTCAGGTCTCCAGGACTCTTCTGACTATTCTGGCAGATTGCAGCAGTGCAGTGTGCTGAATGGTTTCAATCCTTCCTCTGATTTCCAAACTTTCCAAACCCTTTTCCACTCCATTTGGGACTGTTCCAAATGCACCAACTACAATTGGTATTACTTTCACTTTCATATTCCATAACTTTTTCAGTTCTCTGGCAAGGTCCAGATATTTGTCCATTTTTTCATTTTCCTTTAGTTTCACCCTGTGATCTGCTGGCACTGCAAAATCCACCAGTTGACAAGTTCTTTCTTTTTGGTTTATCAATACTAGGTCTGGTCTTCTTGCTGGAATAAGGTGATCCGTTTTTATTTCAAAGTCCCAGAGATTTAATACCTGCAGTAGCCGGTGGTTTACGGGAGTCTGAATGACAGTAAGTCTCCTCGGGTCTCCTGGACCATTCTGAGTATTCTAGCCGATCTTAACGGTTCTGTAATTTGGATAGTCCTAATTCTTCCTCGGATTTCCAATTCGCCCCAATTTTTTCAAGGCCTTTGATGACCTTTCCACGGGCACTAATTACAATTGGTAAGGCATTATTATTATTATTATTATTATTATTATAGATTTACTCACACTTGAAGTAGCAGATGGTTCACTGGAGGATGAAGGATAGCAAGTCACCTCAGGTCTTCATGACTGCGTATTCTAGCCGATATAACAGTACTGTAGTTTAGATGGTCTCGATTCGTGCTCCAATTTTTAGTTCACCCACACTTTTTTCCCCAGAACCTTCATTCCCAAGGACACAAATAACAATTGGAACGACCTTTACCATGAAGTTTACCAACAGTTTTCTTAGTTCTCTGGCAAGGTCCAAGTATTTGTCTATCAATTCGCTTTCTTTCACTTTCCCTTGTTGGTCGATCGGGACAGTAAAACACACGAAATGACAGGTTCTCTTCTTCTTGTTAGTCAATACTAGGTCTGGTCTCCATCAAATCCTTACTTTATCGCACAGATCCCTGCTACACATACGCTGAGTTGGCGTGGGCCGGTATCGAACTAGGGACTTGTGGTTTCTAGCCGAACATTCTACCGACTGGACTAACTCGGCCATTATGTTTCCAATACTCTTCTATGTATTCTAGCTAATTTTAACTGTCCCGCGGACTGGATGCTGTCGATTCTTCCTCTGATCTCCAGTTCCTCCAATCTCTTTTCTAAATCCTTGGGGACCGTATTAAGCGCCGCAACTACAATTGGTATCACCGTTAACTACATGTCCCACAGCTCTTATATCAAGTCAATAATGGACAAGACCCAATTAATTGTTTATCTTTTCGTTTTAGTTTACGTCTATGAGTTGCTGTAACGGATGAATCACTAGACGGTAATTTCCTTTCTTCTTGGTAATTGATACTAAGTATACTCATCTGGTTCAAACTAATCTCATTTTCCTAATTACAAATGTATGAATGTCTCAACGCTTTTAATATTACTAATGAAATCGCACCGCGTAAGTAAAGTAAAGTCGTCGGGGCGACCTAATGTGGGTATCAGCCAAACAGCGAGGGAATCTATCCCCTTTTCCCTAGCGCTAGACCAAGGAGATTATTTTAGCATCTGAGGTGGAGCGCCACACTTACCATCTGTTCCTCACTTTACCGCACAGATCTCTGTGCTACTCATATGAGTTGGCGAGGGCCGATATCGAACCAAGAACCTTGTGATTCCTAGCCGAACGCTCTACTGACTATTTACTATAGAAAATTTCTTCATCATCCTTATGTCGCGTAATTAGCACGGATATATATGACAATCTCTCGACAACTTTCCCTATCATTCATTCTCCCAGGGAGGTGCTCTGCACAGCATCCAGTATCCTCGCAGAGTTGGTCAATGTAGGTCCTTGCTAGGCGGCTTAGATTAGCATGTTTATATGTTGGCTTCCACAGGAGAACGTCACTTATGAGTTCGTCCTTGCTCCTCCAGCAGTGTCCACCATGTTTTGTCCGTCTCACTCGGATGGTTTGTGCGATATGGGACAGGTGGCCGTACAGTTATTTCCTTGTGGGGTGATGTTTCCACGACTTTTTCAAGACCGCACGCAGGATTCTCGTGCAGCTTTCATCTAGCTTATTCTCAGGGCGCCACGTTAGGATCCAAGTGATGCAGTCATACAGCAGCACTGATACAAATATTACTAATGAAATCGCTGCGCATAGTGAGTCTTTACCGCGGGAAATTTACGGTATCCCAAATCTATTAATAATGGAGATTCACTTCCGGTTTTTGTCTGTAACAAAAACTTCGTCACTGCTTACGTCACTATACCCGAAATCGTCATAACAGAATAAATACACTCCGAATACCCGCATGCAACATTAGACAGTCCTCATTGTTTTTTAAAACGAGTTTTAATTGATACATCCCCAGTATCATATATTTATATATAGTTTGTTTTATTCTAATAGATATTCAAAGTTAATAGAACTTAGTTTCAATTTCAAATTGTTTTAATTTTTTTTATTCCTTTAATAAATTTGATGATTTCATGATTTATGGTTCAAACTCTCCGACATTTAATTTTTAACTTCCACCTCCTCAAGCAATATCTTTAAAAAAATATTTTTACATCGCCCGGAGGGTGTTTTTTATTTTGCTAGTACCAATAAGAATGAAATGAAGTCAAGTTGATAATTCAAGAAAGTCTAATGGTGCATAAGTTGCTAAAAACTTATTCCTTTTAGCGGTCGTAAGTCGTGTATATATTATATGTAGTAAGTAACAAATTACATAAACACTTATCTTTTTGAGTAGAGAGTTTCTTTGCAGAGTCGTTGTAGTTGTGAGCTCATTCGTTGTTGGATGCTGCCGATAGGTTGGGTCAGTTCAGTTCGACTGTTAAGCTGTTCGTTGTTCTGTTGTATCAACCTTCTGTTCTGTTCGACTGCTTCTTCTGTTCTGAAGATTTCTAAGGGATCCTGCTCTTCCAGTTTCCCACTTCCGAGATCTACTTCCTTCCGTGTTCAGTGTCAGGGCAAAGTAATCCATAGGTTTCATATTATACGACCCCCTACACTGGCAACATCGCTACACACTATTTGAAATAAGTAGTAAATAAAATTGTCGGAGTGGATATTGTCTTTAGCAGCTGGACAGCGAGGGAGTCTATCACATTTCGCTAGCGCTAGACCGGGGAGATTGTGTTGGCTGAGGTAAAGCAGTACACCTACGGTAAGCGTTCCCACGTTACCACACAGATCAGATTTCCCAATCTGCGCTACTCATGTGCTGAGTTGGCAGGGACCAGTATCAAACCTGGAACCTTGTGAACCCAAGGCAAGTGCTAAATATCGACATATAATCTCATATACATCTCATAGACATCTGGAAGCGCGTGGTGTAATGGTTAAAATAATGGAAAATGGACTCGTCGTCTCGAGTTCAAATCCTGGAGGTGGTAATTGCATTTCACTTAGTGCTAATACCCTTGAGAAAGGTATGAATCCTATTCTTCCTCCAGCTATGGATAAATAGTAGGGCAGATTGGGCTCTTTAACCTTGGTTAGGCAACCGGTCTAGGAGAAAATAAACCTGTTGAACTCTGCTTAAGAAATTGACCTTGTGTCGCATCCTGCTCGTGCGGAGGGGTTGGTAAATATATATAATCTCATAGGCATTGTCTCCTTACTAAAATATCAAAAGGCATATCCGATAATGATTTTAGCGAAACAAAATTAAGTTTACTAGCCATAAATAAATAATTAAATAAATAGAATAAAATAAAATAAAATAAAAATATAAATAAAAACATCATCCGGGTGATGTAAGAATTATTTTAAAAAAATATATCGCCTGAGGGTGGTGATTTAAAAATTCAATGTCAGTTGGTTTGAATCATAAGTAAAATCATCAAATTTATTAAATGAGTAAAAAAAATAAAACCATTTTAAATGGAAATTTAATTATTTCCCCACCCAAAGAAAACGTTGCGTGCATTTATGAATTATTAATTAAATAATTACTTTGAATATATACACATGAATTTCACTAAAAACCGTAGCTATTTATTTATTTGTAACATTTTTAGTTAACCCCTTGTTACTGAAAAAAAAACGCGAGAGTAAAAAATAATTTTAAAATTTGATTAAAAATTTAGCAAATAATTTCCCTTCAATGAAACATCTATTAATAATGGAGATTCGCTTCCGGTTTTTTTCTGTAACTAAAAATACGTCACTGCTTACGTCACATTACCCAAAATAATAATAATAGAAAAAATGTAAAAATGTTCCGCTCAAAAAGAAAATTCGACCTTCATCAGAGTAAATCCTTATTTGAAATGAATGAAATGAAATTTACTCTGATGAAGGTCGAATTTTCTTTGTGTGAAGAACATTTCTACATTTTTTCTATTATTATTATTTCATTTCATTTGGTTATTTAAAAAAAATAGTTTGAATAATGTACACAAGGATAAACTCCTGACCGAAACACGTGTAAGTAAAATTGATTAAAATATCCTATTTTATCCATTCTATACTTTCTTTCCTTTATTCATTTTTTTCAACATACTTCACTTCCAGTTTCATTTTACGTACATATATATATGTGTGTGTGGATGGGTGGGTATGTGTATGTGTGTGTGTGAGTGTCTGTGTGTGTGTGTGTTGCAAATATATATATATATATATATATATATATATATATATATACGTTGGTTTGGATAAAATTTATTGCTGTTATATTTTCAACAGGTGTTTCGATGAAATTCCGTTTATATGCAATGAATATTCTATTTCAAATTATTTTAGATATAAAAGAAACAAAAAACGTTAACAAATAATGAAAACAAAATATCAGACATGCAAACTCTGATCATCTTCAGGACACAGCGTATTTCGATTTTTTTTAAAACGAGTAATATGAGAAAAACGAAATTGATTACGTCATAATCCTTTTATCTTTAATTTCGAAAAATATTTCCTAGTTTGAAGAAATATGGAAATTTTTAAAATTTTATGTTTTAAAAGTTTCAAACTGAGAATTTTAGAAATCTTTTTAAGAAAAATAAGCCTGGCTGTTATGTTTTTGGTAAAAGAAAATTGTTTAATAAATGTTTGTGTTTAAAAAATTTATGTATACCAAGAAAAAACGTTGAATAACTTAATTTGAAATGATTAAAACGAGGAACAGTTTTTCATAATTGAATTTTAATTCTAAATATAAAATTAAATAATATAAATTCATGCACTGTCTTATAAATTTGTTTATTTTTAAATAGTACGTAAATATATGAAAAATACATGCGTGTAGTTAGGTTAGGTTAGGTTATTTTGTTTAATGGCATATCAATGATTCACTAAAGAGAGTACCCTAACAGGTACTACCAGTCAGGGTTAGAGTTGTTTATTTGTTTAATGGAATACCAACTTCCCTGGGTTATCTAATGCATAATACGTCTTTTTTAGCATATTTACCAGTATAACTAATGCAAGAAATATAATTTGTAGCAGAACTCGAGGAGGTGTGAAAAGAGTAAAAGGAACTCACTTATTCCAACTGTTTCTAAGAAGGATCATCATTCAAAAATTCCTTCACCCCAAGCAAAACGAGTAAGGGTATAAAATCATACATAAGTATAAATGTAAACATTCTAGGTAGAAATAACATTAAATTCGTAGATGCCCCGATACAAGGACTTGAAGAATACACAAAAAGAGCAAGGGAAGATTAATTACGACAACCAATAACAGCAATTTCAACATATGAATTAGCAGAAATACAACAAAAGCTAGAAAACATAAACGGGAAGAAAAACGCCTATATGGTTACTTCAAGTGACTAACTGAAGAGATGGCACATCAGAAAACAGAGGCATGGCTAGAGGAAACCTTAAGAGAGAAACCGAATCTATTATAATCACAGGACAAGACAATGCCACGAGAACAAACTATATCAAAGCAGCAGAATAATAAGTGCAGAATGTGTGGAGACAGAGACGAAACGGTCAACGTCGTAATAAGCAAATGCAGCAAACTAGCACAATGAGAGTACATGACTAAGCACGACTGGGTGGTAAATGTGATTCACAAAGAATTGTGCGAGAAATTAAATTTTCATCACACAACTAAATGGTATATGCACAAGCCTGAACCTGTCTTGGAGAATGAGACGCATAAAATTCTCTGGGACTTTGAGATACAGGTGGATAACCCAATCCCGACCAGGAGATTAGATCTAGTGTTGAAGGTAAAGGTCCACTCAATTGTAATTGGTGCCCTTGGAACAATCCCCAATGGTTTTGAAAAGAGTCTGAAGAATTGGAAACATTCCAAACATTCAGTCTGGCTTTTTCAGTAGCACACATCGCACAACAGATTCAAGGGTTGAGTTAATACAATTCTAAATGACAATTATCTGTAGGTTGCTCCTGTAGGTTTCAATCCCGACTACGGGCAAAAATGAGGTTTGTTAATTTAACACTTGTACCCAGTCATGGTTAACGAATTGAGGTCTGCCTAAGGTTTGATGGTCAAGCTTGACCTCAAGCCTTAGTCAGACCAGATATTCAACAGTCCTCTCTATAAAAGTGTCAGAACCGCACCAGTCAGCCAGTCTAGAAATTCTTGAAAAAGAGGACTCACCTCCTCGAAATATTGAATGAAATAAAAGGAAACAATATATGATATCAAATGAAGTTTCTCATTTATTTCATACTTTACCCATGCTTCACACAAAATTCAAAATATATATATTATATACATATACATATATATGTATATATATATTACATATATACAAATATAATATATACATTGAGAACTAGACTCACCATATATAAAGGTACTTTCTGAAGACCAATGAGTCGCTTGGAGGATGTCTGGAAAATTCAATTTAAACAAAGTCCAAGATGAAGCGAATCTCCTAGTATCATCGGCTCTAATATCCTTCAAACTTAATTGTACAATTTTATGGACCATCCTTTAGGCTTCAAGCAAGAGCACTTGTCCAGCGGAAATACTTGGTAATCCTCTGGTAAAGATTTCTCAGTATTGTAAGTTCCTTCGTCAACGGTTGCGAGTGGACTATGAAAGTATCAGTGTTTAAATAGTGAATCAGCCATGTATTATGGCTGTTGATTGGGGTGTAGGAATAGACACGTGACCTCGTCTAGTCTATAAATTTAGGTGAGGAATTGTACCACACCTTATATATAAAAATAGTGGGAAGCGCGTGGTGTAATGGATAAAGTCATGAGAAATGGACTCGTCGCCCCGAGTTCAAATCCTGGATGTGGTAATTGCATTTCACTTAGCGCTAATACCTTTGGGAAAGGTATGAATCCTACTCTCCCTCCGGCTATGGATAAATAGTAGGGCAGACTGGACTCTTTAACCTTGGTTAGGCAACCGGACTAGGAGAAGGAAAACTCTGAATTCAAACCTGTTGAACTCCGCTTAAGAAATTGACCTTGTGTCGCATCCTGCTCGTGCAGAGGGGTTGGTAAATATATGTATATATAGATATTCCAGCACTTAATTGATCTGAAGGCTCATAACCATGCCTAATAGCAGACACAATCTATTTTGAAATTGAACTAATCACTGCCGGTCTACATCGGTTCTTCTGATAGGAAATGAAAAGCGTTTCATCATCTTGCTGTAGCTGCTCCGTTCTTTTGAAGCGTGTTTTTTAATCGTAGTATATAACCCATACCTTAGCATGGGTGTAATAATCTAAAATCTGGATTTAGATAAAATGGGTGTAGTTATTGTTGTGAGGTTTTAAGGGGTTAAATAAGAACAAAACGACGGATAACAAATGTAAAAAAATGTATTAACAGAAAGTAGACAAATACAATAGAGAGATGTGGAAATTACGTCCGACGAACAGAGTTATTGGCATACTCGCATTGGCTTACTGCTAAGCCACAATTATCCCTGTTACTTATAGTCACCTGTTGGCGCATTCCATTAGTCTTATAGGGTGTATCACCTATAACAGTTATGTTGTAATTTTGAAATTTAAAGGTAGTTAAATTTCAAAATTGCTTCACATGAACTTTTCAATGTATGAGTCAGTGTGGATATATCTGAAAAACAAGAAATGGAATATTGCGGTCCATAGTTTTGTATTGCGAATCTATTGGAAGTTTTAGTTTATATGAATTTCCGGGCTCCTGTTGATCAGCTGCTGCGTTGACGTGTTGTTAATTTCAATGTCGTCTACCACGACACATAACGAGGTAAGATACAGTGAAGCTATTAACCCTTTCTTAACCAATTTTATATGTTGTTAATCTAATTTATACTCTGCTGCAAACAGAGTGAATAATCGTGCATATACTTTAGAAAGTTGGGCCATTGATAGAAAAATGTTGCAAAAATTCCTTTAACAGACTAAGACGATTATATATATATATATATGTGTGTGTGTGTGTGTGTGTGTGTGTGTGTGAGAGAGAGAGAAGAGAGAGAGAGAGAGAGAGAGAGAGAGAGAGAGAGAGAGAGGAGAGAGAGTACGTAAATAAACACCGTGTTTATTTGATATGGCTTTTAGCCGACAATTTTTATATGTGTTTAATTGAAGTCATACCTAATTTTTGAAAATTAATTAGTTAATAATTAATGAATTTAGGCGGGCATATATGTTCAAATATAAGGCTAAACAAATAGAGAAAATGTCAATCATTTTCTCGATTTGTTTATTATTTTTACTCTTAATCATCATCTTTCATATATATATTATAATATATATATATATATATATATATATATATATATATTACACAGCCATTATAATAGAAAAGTTGCAGAAAACACACACAAACCTATCAAATATCAGACATATTCTGCCAAAATAATAACTCAATGCCTGAAGAAGACAACAGATCAGAAACACGTGTCGTGTATGTAAGATAAAAAGAATATAAACATTTTTTTTCTGAGAACATAATACATTTTGCGGCTTATATATATATATATATATATATATATATATATATATATATATATATATATATACATATATATATATATATATATACGTATCAAACGATTACTACGAGCGCGATATGCAATTTACAGGCGGAAGTAAACGAGGTTTATAAAGATCACAATCTACAATTAATGAAACTTCTAAGATGAACAGACTTTATCAATTTAAAACAAAATACTCAGTCTGGTGGCCAAAAGTTACTAGTGGCGCTGATGAAGACAGAGTATCGCAAACATTGTATGATAAAAAATGTATATTCCAGCATCAAATTCTTTTGCTTAGGTTCAAGTGACAAATATGCTAAATATTCCCAAACCCTCTTCCTGATTTTGATAATACTTTTCTAATTTACTAACTATTTCTTAGTCTTATATAGGAGGCCTTATTTTGCTTTGTAGCTGATTAAAAAAAGTAATAAAGATATTCTAAGAATTTCAGAATGCATTCTAGAATTAGCAATTTTAATTTATACTAGCAAGAATATTCGCCCTCCAGACATAAGTATTTAGATGTTAATGTAATAAAATATTAAATTAGAAAGACTAATAAAATTAAATAACGCATATAAAAAGATTTTAAATGTGCACGGAGACAAGAGTTCAAATCTTGGTCGAGTCAAGTTGTATTTCACATAGCGCTAATACAGTCGAGAAAAGTATTGTTGTAATGGAATAGTCCACATTCCGTCTACCCCATGTGGTCTGACTATATATATATATATATATATATATATATATATATATATATATATATATATATATATATATATATATATATATATATATATATATATATATATATATATATATATATAGTGAGCACGGCATTATGTTAGGCTAGCTTAAAGGATTAGTAGCCTACCTCACTATTCCTTTTCTGTTTTATTGTATCTCTTTGCAATAAAATCTTCTACCTTAAATTTACGAACATGTTGACTGGTTCCTACATCCGACTACAACCTTGTCTGATGGTATCCCTTTTGAAGACACAACAGGTATTAATCGAAGTATTTTTCTTCCAGTTTAGCTCAGTCGACAGAGCGTCTGCCTAGGAATCACAAGGTTCCTAGTTCGATACTGGCCCTCGCCTTCTGTCACATCCTTCTCAAGCGCAGGGGTTGGCAAATACCTATTGAATACTCATTTTAGTACTGAATAGGCTCATTAATGCTTAACCCCAGACCGACGGTTTCAATTTGCCTGTACCTTTTTTCACATACACAAAACCAGTGCATTTGAAAAAGTATGAGGTGAAGTACCACACCTACTCTCAGCTCCAATATACTCTACAGATCGCATTACCCAAACAGTGCTACCCATGTGCTGAGTTAGTGATGTTGGGTTTTATTTATATAAGGTGTGTGCTAGTGCCCGACCTATACTTATAAACTGGCCAAGGTCACGTGATTGACTCTTGTATCCAATCACTGGCAGTACTACTGACCTGATAAGATACTTACCCCCCCATATTGGTCATAATTAAAACTGCCCTCTTTGACGACGTATGCAAATAGGATTGCCGGGATCTTTACCAATACTCACGAAGGACTTATACGATTACCAGTAACTGTGGACATTTTAGTAACCAAAGGATTCACATTGTCGACCGACTCTTTATCAAGGATTCCACCAGATAAGCGCTTCTGCTATAAGGCCAAGGAATGGCCAAGGAATGGCACTTAAAAACTTAACAAGTGAAGACTAATATTGAACCTGGAACGTTGTGATTCCTAGAATATTGCTCTACTGACGAAGCTAACTGGCCTATACAGAGTGCGAAAGAAGTATTTCCCACATTTTAAGCCATCACATGCACGTAGACGGCAGTTTCCATGGAAAATTACAAGACATAGGTAAAACCGGAAATCTGGCACGTCACATGATTTTGAGTTAGTTAAGTCAGTTGCAGCATATATGTGAAGTAAGATAGGCGTGTCTTACTTCGGCTGTCAGCTCCGCGGGTTGTGTTAGTTACAAAAGGCTAATAAAGCTTTGAAAAGCAATAAACGTTGTTAATTGATTAAGCATGCCTTAGTCAGAAGAAGCCCTTAGAAGAGAAATATGAAACAGCCAGACTAAAAGTAGAAATCACGGCGAAGTAGGAAGAAGAAGAAGAAGTAGAATCCAACATGACGATTAAGACGAAGAACAGCAAATTATATATCTGTCTATATCTCTCTGACGATCTCTCTCTCTCTCTCCCTCTCTCTCTCTCTCTCTCTCTCTCTCTCTCTCTATATATATATATATATATATATATATATCACATAAAAAAACTTAACAAGCGAAGACTAGTATTGAACCTGGAACCTTGTGATTCCTAGAAGATTGCTCTACTGACGAAGCTAACTGAGTGCAACAGAAATATTTCCCACATTTTAAGCCATCACATATATAGTCGTCGGGGTGGCCCAAATTCAGTATCAGCCAAACAGCAAGGGAGTCTATCCCCTTTTCACTAGTGCTAGACCAAGGAGATTGTTTTTCAGCATCTGAGATGGCGCGCCATACCTACCATCAGCTCTTCACTTTACCACACAGATCCCTGTGCTACTCATGCGCTGATAGTACTTTACTGTGTTTTTTCTCTTCCTTGTTAGGATTCTAATTGCTCCAACTATTCAACACATGCCTTTATGAATATTGCATTCCCTCCGGCAATGATAAGGATATTAGTTCCTTTAATAGTCCGTGATTTGAAAATGTTTCTGCAGAGTCCTGGTATTTTTCCTCATGTTTTCCTCTTTTTCAATTACCATCAGTCATCTCCCAGAAACGGAGACATCTGCTAAGAAATCTTTATTAATAATAAATTTGACGAGTCTTTGCTTTTCATCATTTTTTAAAATCTTAATTTTTGTCGCAACTCAATAAAGGACTGCAAGGAAGAGGCACAAACCGGATACAATCATAAAGATAGGACACCCGTGACATGTTGTTTCACTGACTAATCTACGAAAGCCATTGGCTTGAAGAGGGGCACATAGAAACATGTAGTTACTGTAAGTCGACTGGGCGGCCTAAAGTCGGTATCAGCCAGTCAGCGAGGGAGTCTATCCCCTTTTCAATTGCGCTAGACCAAGGAGATTGTGTTAGCATCTGAGGTGGAGCGCCACACTTACCATCAGCTCCTTACTTTACCGCACAGATCCCTGTGCTACTCATACGCTGAGTTGGCGAGGACCGGTATCGAACTAGGAACCTTGTGGTTTCTAGCCCAACGCTCTACCGACTGAGATAACCCGGCCCTACGAAAAATAATATGAAAAATGTATTTGAAAATGCTAATATAAATTATAAAATAATTAACTATTTCAATTAATTACATGAATAATTTTAATGTTGTTTTTAATTAAATTAAACATTGAACTAATACCGAGTTGCAAAATCGTATTGGTAATTCATATATCCGGGTAAGGGATATATTAGTAAAAGTTGTAGGGAGATACACTCGCAGGCAAATATGAGCTGGTACGTCGTAGTATTAGTGGTAGGCGTCGTAGTCGGCGTTGTAGTTACAGGCGTTTGTACCACTACAGTGTTAGGTATTTATGGTGGACACTAACCAATCAGATTACAGTGGGAGAGGTACCTAGGCATATGCATATTCATTACATCAGTAATTTTGTTTTATAGTTTTTGTTTGTTTTGTTTTGTGGCATATCAACCTAAGTGGGTCATTTAATACCGACAAAGTTTTGAAATAAATACATTCTTAATGGATACTCTATTTTTTATAAACCCATTTTTTTATTTAACCCATAGATGGGACACTGACAGATAATACCACTTGGAATCAGAGATGACCAGGGAGCAATGGTGATGAAGGGATGCTCCACATTCACCAGACATCCAAAACTGGGACCCCACCGTGAGATGGAGTTTAATGTCATTCCCAGGACAGGAAGATCTTCAATCACCGCCTTCTACCACCCATAAGATACAAATGGCTGGGGCTTGCCATAAGGGCAATAGAATTGGGGCAATCATAGATGCTATGGCTTGACGTTATCTTTTTAGATTCGAACAAGTAATTGAAATTTCGTTAATGTAAAAACATCAGAGTATAATGCTTGACAAATACTTTGGAATGAAAACATCCGAGTATAAAGTGTTGTTTAGATATCATTCCTTTAGAAAATGCTAGAGAAATTCTTTGGAATTAAAACATCTAAATATAAACGATTGTTTAGAAATTTATATAATAACAAAATGGCAAATTATTAGGACTTTCTTTAATTATTTTATTATTACTTTGTTTTTTGCTTTAAATATAAAATTGATTGATTGAATTCATCGCCTTATTTTAAATTATATCATATTTTTAAAAAAATGTAAATTATTGAATTAACGTTTCCTATTATATTTTTATGTGATGTCATTCCCTTTCCCCTGACGAAAAAAAAAAACATAACGTCTACTCAGGTCTTTTTTTTACATGGTGATTGTTATGGGGCATCCAGTACGGATCAAACTCACGATGAGTAATAATAGATCTGCCAGACTAACTTTTTATTTTCCCTCTACCCAGGTGACGCCAGGTAGCCGTTTCTACTTAGATTTAAGGAAAAAAGGCAAAAAGTTGGCGATACCATATAGAAACTATAGCAGATACGAACTACGCTGATAACCTAGCGCTTCTTGCAAAATTAACTGCACAAGCCGAATCACAGCTGCATAGCCTAGAGAATCAGTAAGATGTCATGGCATCTATGTGAACTCAGATAAACAAAGTTGTATGTTTTAAACAAGTTGGAGACATCTCAAATTGAGTAGTAAGCTTCGGAAATTAGCAGACAAGATCACATACATAGGTAGTAATATCTCAGCTACAGAAAGCGATGCACAGTATATGCATAGAAAAGACATGGACTGTTGTAGACAAATCATTAATCTTATGGAAATCTGATTTGCGAGAATTATTCTAAGCTGTTGCTGTTGTAACGTTATGGGCTTTTTTCACGGCACTATTACCGTTGTATCAATGGTCGACACGTTGGCTTGTTGGTTATGCAGATCTAGTAGTCCTTCAACCACGAAAGAACCCTTCCTCTTTTCTTTAGTTTATGGTCAGGGAAGTGTATCAACTTACAAGACAAGTGGTTCTTCGTTGCGGTCAATTAACCTTATCTCCACTGGTATCTGCTTCATTCATAACATTCGTAGTATTTTTCGTAGTAGAGTAAAGTTGACAACAAACTTTTCGTTTCTTTTTTAATAACTTGATTTATTCAATTTCGGCTTCTTAACTCTGAGAGAGAGAGAGAGAGAGAGAGAGAGAGAGAGAGAGAGAGAGAGAGAGAGAGTCGGTCTCTTTAACACATGTTTTCAGTAATATTCTTACCTTCGTTCCAACGATCATTACCAATTATCAGGCTTCACACATCAGCGACACCAGGACCTCAATTACTCGCCTATGAGTAACCTCAGCAAAACCCACTGTCTTCAGCAAATTCCGTAACCCGACTGCCCTCGGCAAATTCCATAGCCCGACTGTCTTGGCAAAAACTGCCAACCTGACTGTCCCCGGTAAACTCCGTAGCCCGACTGCCCTTGGCAATTCCGTAGTCCGACTGTCCTTGGCAAAAACTGCCAACCCGACTGTCCCCGGTAAAATTCGTTGCCCATCTCCTCCGAAAATCCAAGGTTCCCTCATTATAGAGAAATGGGTGTGGAACTTTCTAGAACATCGTGGAACCTTTAGAATGTTCTATCTGTTCTACCAAATTGCACGTGTCACTTAAGAGGTCAACGGGTCAACTATCCCTTCGTCTGATAAATCAATCAAAATAAATTTCAACAGCAAAATCCTAGACTTCCTGGCTATCGAACCGAGTCACAGATGATAATGAGAATTCCATTATCCTCTTGCTTGTCCACTCCCGTAAGGTCTGAGAATCATGCTACATCCATTAAGCTTTCATTCTGTTTGACACAAGGCCACAAATATGGTGTTCCCAAGTAAGGCCCTATCATTATGCTACATTGTGTCTATTTCCTCAAACAATGATGCAAGTATAAGATCTAATGTTTGTATCAGTATTCAGTATACTAACATACAACTCTCGCATAGATGGACAATTTGATATATTTAAAGTGAAAAATCGAACCAATAGGAGATAATAAATACGACACAACAATAACAATGAGTTTCATTTCAAGCAACACACAGCGATACTGCTTCACATATTAAAAACTAATGTATTTCGTCTGGTCAATTATAATGGCTCTGTTTTATTAAGTAATGATGTTTAATTAACACAATTCATTTATCTATAATGCAGAAATGTTGGCCATATAAGAAGAAAATTCTACAAAATAGAAAATCTGAAAGAACTTATTTGAAACAACAGATCCCAATAATATAATGAACTATCTGAAAACAATCGGTCTCCAATGAAGGATGTGTTGTATTATCTATAGGTATAAGATGTACCCAAAATCACCACTTCTATTTATGAACTTTCCAATAATACCAGTTAAATCCGGTAAAAATTGACCAATTGACAAACGAGGACATAAAGCATTTAAGATCGTTTGCAACTGTCGTCAAATCAATTATTGGTTGCAATTTCTACCGTCAATACCTATCTTTTGGATTAACACCCAAGGAACACTACCGACTTGGACAAATATATTACAGAGGAAACCTACAGACGAGGATTACCAACACACTACAGACTTGGACTTATATATGACAGAGGAAATCTACAGACGAGGATTACCAACACACTACAGACTTGGACTTATATATGACAGAGGAAACCTACAGACTAGGATTACCAACACACTACAGACTTGGACTTATATATGACAGAGGAAATCTACAGACGAGGATTACCAACTCACTACGGACTTGGACTTATATATGACAGAGGAAACCTTAATATATAAGACTAGGATGAACCAACTAGATTCTGTGAACAACAGAACAACTTAACACCAACTCACTACATACTAGGACTTACATATTACAGAGGACACCTACAGACTAGGATTACCAACTCACTACGGACTTGGGATTATATATGACAGATGAAACCTACAAATTAGGATTACCAACTCACTACAGATGTGGACTTATATATTACTAAGGAAACCTAGAGACTAGAGTTAACCAACTGTATTCCTTGAACAACAGAACAACTGCACCCCAAATCCAACCAACCAACCAACGAACCAACCAACCATAAAATTTTTAAAGGTACATTTAGCGCAAATTAGACGTTTCTCTATTTATTATACAGTTCTACACTTTGAAATAATCAAGAAAACACATATTAAAATAAAACCAAACAATTAGAAATCAATAATACCAAGCACATATTTATTAAAATCAAATTATTAAGTTTAATATATAATTACTTGGTGTTATTAATTTCTAATATTATAGTTTTATTCTCAAATGTCTTAAAAGCAATCTTATGTAGAATTTCATATTGAAATCAATTAAAATAAAGTAAGAATAAGTGTAATATATTTTGTGTCCTTATCAAATTCCATTAGTCTTTCTAATTCGATATGATATTTAACTATATTAAAACTTAAATTCATGTTCCTGGATGTTATGAGTGTATGATTTTCCCGACCTTATAGACCTAATGGCAAATCCACAAACCCTTCAAACCCATTGATGATTGGTTGTTTGGTTCGTTGGTTGGATGGATTTTATGCAATGTTAACCTGTGGGTTATTGTATACCGAAGACGATATTATTTTATTCGTTCTTTCTAGAGTGTATGTGAGTATCTATTTGTCGCTGGATTTTCTCTATGAACATACATCCTTCATTAGAGGCCGGTTGTTTTCAGGAATTATTATTGTTAAGTATCTGGCCGCCATCCTTGGCCAGTTGTAAAGAACTTAAAGTAGATAAGTAAGTAAGTCCTGAGTTATGGAATCCTTTGGTAAGGGAATAAGTCCTGAGTTATAGAATCCTTTGGTAAGTGAATAAGTCCTAATTTTTGAAATCCTATGTGGTGTCAAAGGTCCAGTGATATAATCTTATGATCCGTCGTCCACGAAGGTGCAAAGCAGGTGTGAGTAGCTAAGATCAGAACAGCCGATATAAATAACAATATCAGCAGCAGAGCACTGCCAGTGGTTGGCCAAGGGCTTGGCCACATGATTATCGCCGAGTCTATAAGTACAACTGGGTATTTGTCACACGCCTTATATTACAAAAAACGTCAACAATTATTAGGATTTGTTGTTGCAAATAAGTTCTTTCAGGGTTTCTATGTTGTAGAATTTTCAGGTGAAAACAACTTTTATTCGAGGCCTTTCTTATCAAAATTATCTAAAGTATTTTGAAACACCAATATAAAGATCACCAGCGGATATCAATTTTACTTGCTTTCTTAACGAAATATTTAGTTTCTTTTTTTCTTCTACTAATCCTTATGGCATATCAAACTTCGTTGATTATTTAATGTCAACGCCATTCTTGCAGAAGAAGAGTGTTACGATTTTATGGGCCATCCTTTAGGCCCCAAGCAAGAGCGCTTGTCCAGCGGAAATCCTTGGTCAAGAATCCTTTGGTTGTTCCTTGGTGCTCCTCAGCATTGCAAGTCCTTCGTCAATGATTGTAAAGGGATGTCTCTCAGTATCAGTGATTAAGTAGTCAACCAGCCACATGAACTCGAGTTAGCTCAGTCGGTAGAGCGTTCGGCTAGAAACCACTAGGTTCCTAGTTCGATACCGGTCCCCGCCAACTCAGCGTATGAGTAGCACAGGGATCTGTGCGGTAAAGTAAGGAGCTGATGGTAGGTGTGGCGCTCCACCTCAGATGCTAAAATAATCTCCTTGGTCTAGCGCTATTGAAAAGGGGATAGACTCCCTCGCTGACTGGCTGATACCGACTTTAGGCCGCCCCGACGACTTTATTTTAACATGGTTTATATCCACGAAATAATTAGGTAATATTCAACCCATTGTTTGGGAGTTGAGGGTGTTCATTTCTTTTCTAAGTATATTAAAACGAAATTGAACGTAAAAGAGCTACTGGTGTTACACACTGGACCCGTCAAAGAACACAAACACTTGTATTTAGGAAAATGTAGGATGAGATGTTTATTCCCTCGGCTGTGTACAGCTGAGAGTCGTTGCAGGGTTACACAAACGTGGAGCCTTCGAGAGTTCTTTTCAAGTGATCTATAACCTGATCGTTGTCTCTCTAATCGATCTCTACGGACTTCTTTTATTGTAGTCTGACTTCCGGTGTCACGCCTCTTTGTTCGTGACACCTACGCAGTTTTTCTCTAGACACGCCTCTTCGCCCACGCAGGCTGTTTTCATTGGCTATGGGCTACGCCTACAGATTTCTGCACCTAAACCATGTCAAGTGCAAAAGGTCAGGTCAGGGCCACATCCTGTTTTCGTTTCCAGGCTGCACCTGACCCCCATGTCCTTCCTGGTCAGCCTGGTCCTTTGGTGCACTGATTAAGTAATATATCACACTGGACATTGAACTCTTTTACAACAAAATACACCATTTTCGACACATATTTTAAACAACCTAAATATTGTTGTAATTTTATTTGAGGTTAGAAGAGAGAACAATGTCTAATCTAATCAAGGTGGGGCCTTTAGCCTCAAAATCGATAGGTAATACACACACAAAATGATACAGACGAATGAAGACGAATTACACGTACGTAAGATATATATCTTGTGTGTGTGTGTGTGTGTGTGTGTGTGTGTATGTGGTGTGTGTGAGAGAGAGAGAGAGAGAGAGAGAGAGAGAGAGAGAGAGAGAGAGAGATTTTCAGTAGTAATGTTAAAAGTTTAAGGGACTATATTGAGTGATGTCACTCGGTTCATAAGATACAATTAATCTCCTAATGGGAAATATAGATATTTCGAAAAAAAAACAAAAACGAATGTGTCAAATAGTTTGGTACCTGCTAGTTTGTAGTGCTTTTATCACATGACCGAAGCACTACTACTAGTAGTAGTTACCAGCTGTGGTTGGTAGTGTCGTGGTAGGCGGTGTGGTTACGTGTTGTGCCTTGCAACACTCCGTTTGTGGTGAGAAACCAGCACAGCTGAACGCGCAACGTAGTCTAATTTTCCACACGCGCAGGAATTGACACAAGCTCAGTATCTTAAGCGGAGTTTAACAGGTTGGAATTCAGAGTTTTCCTTCTCCTAGACTGGTTGTCTAACCGAGGTATTTACCATAACTGAGGATAGAATAGTCGGATTCATACCTTTCCCATTGGTATTAGTAATATGTATAATGCAATCAGCCTCGGTTAGGATTTGGACTCGTCACGTCGTTTCCTTTCCCTATGACGGTAACCATTACACCACGCACGTGTGTATCCATATATGTTCTGAAAAGTTCTCGGCGCTACCAAAGCTGGAATCGCTTTAGTCATCTTATTCTAAATACAATCTATACATATATAAAAGGCAGTTATGTGTATGTGTATGTCCGATGGAAACTTTGAAAATAAAACAATTAACGACAAAGTAAATATATATGCACATTAAGTATCACCGGGGCTTGGTTTTTGAGCAAAAATAATGAAGATTTGATTTATATTTGTGAAGATAATTAGAAAAATAAAATTCAAATGATAACGGCATGAAATTTTCTTTTCAAATTGTCTGGATCAATGCAACGTCTTTTTTTTACATAGGGATTTTAATGGGACATCCTGTGAGGATTGAACTCACGATTCAACAATAATGGATCTACGAGACTATCTTTCCCCTCTCTACCCAGGCGGCACCGTGTAGCCGCTTCTAGTTTATGATAAGGGTTCAGTTAGATTGAGGACTGGGTTGTTTTATTTTTAATGGTAATCAATCTTCGTGGGTTATTTAATGCTACATCCATCCTTCTGGAGTAACAGTCATGGTACTATTTAACACATAGATGGCTAAATAGTAGGAGAGACTTGGTATGGGAAAGAGTCTAATGTTGTCTACCCTTTCTTTGCTTCTATTACTCTTCTGCTCATCTTTGGTATCTTACGTTCTTCTTCTGGCGTCTGGACTTCGTCTTTCTCAGTTCTTGCTGGTTGGTCGTCCCTGATTCATTTCTTCCTATAGGTCAGTTTTGTTGCCAAGACATTCATCAACCACAAAACCATATTATTTATTTAAACCTTTATTTACTTAACTAAACATATTTCTCTAACTAACACAACACGCGTGTGCAGTGAGCCCCAGCTAAAGCAGACATATCTTATCTGCCTGACGTCCAAGCTGGAACTGAGAGCAAACCAGTTCCCACGTGACTTCACGTATTTCGCGGGATTTCTGTAATATTCCATGGAAAGTCCCGCCCGTGATATGAAAAGAGGCCATCCCTTCAGAAATACAGGGGGAAGGCAATAATCTATGCATAAATTATGTAACTCTAAGAGAAGAAAAACTTTTAATCCAAAACTTGTTAATCCCGTTTACAAATTGATATTGTGTCACATCCTGCTCGTGTGGAGGGGTTGGGTAAATACATACATTCGTTACGTGATTTGGTAATCATTCAGTTTCTCGATATAATGGATATTTATGGGCAATTCAGTCTCGAAAGACTATAATATTTATCAACATCTGTATAAGTCATCATTAACTTTAAATCCATCTTCTACATTAACCGAATGAAAGGTTGACTGCTATCATTAATTTCTTTTATTATCAACTAAAAGCCAATCAATACATATCTTCATTGGCAATTCAGTCTCGAAAGACTATGATAGAAGTTTTTGTGTGCCCCTGAAGTTACAGCGCCTCCTGTGACTATGAAGTCCGATGTTTGAGAAACATTCTCGACCACAGATTTTGCATTTGTAGGTTGTCCCTGTAGATGATGTTCCGATGCTTTGTTGCCGTTGCTTTCTTATGGACCTCTTAGCTTCATTGTGTTGTATCAGGGTGACTTCTGACATGTACAGTCCTCTATGGAGATTCTGCCGCCACTGAGGGCGGTCTTGAGCCAAATTTTTCCAGCTGGAAGGGACAATGACAAAGCACCTGAGATCATTTTTGCAGACATCCTTGAATCGCAGCAGGGGGCGACCAATCTGTCTTTTACCAGATGTTAGCTCTCCATACAGGATGTCTTTCGAGATTCGTCCATCATCCATCCGACGTACATGACCCAACCATCGGAGACGTTGTCTCAGTAGAGAGAACAGGCTGGGGAGTTGAGCTCTCTCTAGGACTGCTGTGTTAGTGATCCTGTCCCTCCAGGTGATGCCCAATACACGTCTAAGGCAGCGAAGGTAGAAGTTATTTAGCTGTCGCTCTTGGTGGGAGTATAAGGTCCATGTTTCACTATATATATATATATATATATATATATATATATATATATATATATATATATATATATATATATAACGGATATAACTGTGTAATTTTAATGAGAAGCATTAATATATCTTGCATTTCTGTTAAAACGGGAAACCACCAAGCTCAAGATTTTCATGATTAAATGAATACATATTTTTTTAAACAGAATTTTTTAAACTCATTTTCTCCTTTAACGTATAGATAGTACCCTAACAGATACTACCACTCCGGGTCAAATTGGACCTAGTGTGAGACGACCTGTTCTGTACTCTGCTCTTTCGATGTACTTGTCTAGATCCCAACGTTGTGAATTATGTTCTGGCCGAATTTAAAGCACGAGTCGGAAAATATTCGCCGTATATATATATATATATATATATATGTACCAGTCATCCACAGACACCTGTTTCGACGTTTACGTCTCATCAGTGCGGCTTGAGAGGGCTTCTGGTATCTTCTTCAGGCTTATTAACGTTTCAGATCCACCCCTTTTACTTATGCAGGACCTTAACCTACTCTCTTTCTTATTTATTTATTTATTCTGACCATGTTCGTCTTCAACCATAGTATCACACTAGGAGTATTGGTGATGAATTGATACTCCACACTCCGCAGAGATTCAGAATTGGGACTCCACCATTTGATGCAGTTTAACGTTATACCCAAGCAACTAAGACCCTTAGGACCCTCAGCCACCTCCTTCTAGCACACACGATAAAAATTAATCAGAGTGGGTCTCTACAACCACCCGTCTAAACTATGTAAGGGCTAAAGCAAAGTGTTGCATGTCATAGACCACTCAGCCACCAGAAGTATGTCCTTGAGAATTTCGGGTCACTACTCACAGCCAAAGGATGGCCACATTTCGGGGGGATTTTATCCCTCTGCAGAGGTACAGTCGGTGTATTCTATAGCTCCAGCAGAGAGGGCTGAAAATTATATATATATATATATATATATATATATATATATATATATATATATTGGGAGAATATGTGCCTAATTGAAGTCGTACCTAATTTTTGAAAAGTAGTTAATTAATAATTAATGAATTAGGCGGGCATACCTTAATTAATTAATTAATTTTCAAAAATTAGGTACGACTTCAATTAAGCACATATTCTCCCAAAAAATGTCGGGTAAAAAAGCCATATCAAAACACATTGTTTGTTTACTTCTCATATATATATATATATATATATATATATATATATATTTTATAAAAAAGGAAGGTCCGCAAAATGTATTTTTTCTCAGAAAAAAAATTTTTTTTATTCTTTTTGTTTTACATGTGCAACACGTGTTTCAGATCTTCTGGTATCTTCTTCAGGCTTTGGTTGATAAATTGAAAAAAAAAAAAAAAAGAATAAAAAATTTTTTTTTCTGAGAACAAAAAATACATTTTGCGGACCTTCCTTTTTTTATAAAATATTGATTTTTCTCCCGTTGGAACCAGAACACACATATATATATATATATATATATATATATATATATATATATATATGTACCAGTCATCCACAGACACCTGTTTCGACGTTTACGTCTCATCAGTGCGGCTTGACGTTTTTAACAGCTACCTCTAGCCGGGAGCGAAAGCCGATAGAATTTTCGTCTGACAAGCTTTCACAAGCTGTCGGGGACTGTCAGTCAGGGGCGAATAATGAATTGGTACATATTTACAGGATGTATGTTTTTTCAACCACCAGAGAACTCAAGTCAGTAAACATCAGGCGAGAAAATGGCTCACGCTAAACGGTGAAAGTTCAACAAATGTCTCCCCTACAGTGCTCAACCAGGAAATTGATATATATATATATATATATATATATATATATATTATATATATATATATATATATCATCGTCGGGGTGGCCTAAAGTTTGAATCAGCCAATCAGCGAGGGAGTCTATTCCATTTTCACTAGCGCTAGACCAAGGAGATTGCTTTTGTGTCCGAGGTGGAGCGACACACCTATATATCGGACTTTCCCGAAAAAAAACTTTAGAAAAAGCTCGCTCGAAAAATGAATCAAAATAAATAAATTAAATAAAAATTCATAAATAAGTGAATATTTTCAGCGGTTCTTTAGAATTAATTTTTGGGCCAACCTTTCACGAGACTCACCAACCCGGCCTCAACGAAATTCGCCGTACTCTTCATAACCGTCGCTTGGTACTTACATTATAAAGTCAACATTCGTGATAAAGCAGAATGAATTATTTGTTTTTCGTGTTTTATCGCTGCTTTCGTTTCAAATTAAAGAAAAAGGAAAATCATGAAAAAATAAATCAGCTGACAAATTTTTAATAATTTGTGCGTTTAATGTCGAAGTTAATTACTTTTCGGCAAATTTCATTTATTCAGTGTCGGAATAGTTGCATATAAAATTTCATTGGTGGAAATCTAAAACGAAAAACGAAAAACGAAAAACGAAACAAAAACTCCCCAAAATAATCAAGCACACTAATCTGATTATATGTCTTTTAGTTAATAGAAATAATTTCTTTAAAAAAATAAAATAAATAAAAGAACAGCATTTATTTGCTACAAGCAGAACTATCCGACGTTGGCAGCTGTTTTTAAGAATATTTTTAATTAGCCAACATTATAGCGTAATGTAGCATAGTGAGTGAGAACACACGACGTATTAGACCCATTTTGACAGCGGCTTAAGGATTGACAAGTTCTAATAATTGAATCAGGTGTCATCTCAGCTAAGTTGTAGAAAACAAAATACCAAAAGAAGATTTCATGAAAATATGCGAATTGGAAATAAAATACAACAAAATCAAAATAAATGAAACCAAATAAAGTAAATAAAATCAAATAGAATAATTTAAAAAAAAAAATAACACAAAAAATAACAATTTTCCAGGAGGCTTCAAACAGGAAGAAGCCTCTGGACATACGAAAAACAACCCTTTCCTGGTGCCAAAAAGAAATGTATTTTTTCTTTAGACAGGAGACGTCGCTGGGTGAATATGCTACTGACTGGTTCAGGGAGAATGTCCCTGTCCCAGAAACAGTTGTGAACGTGGGAATAAAAGTCTAACTGTAAAAGTACAGCTTGTGTTTTGTCTCTTTTTATTTAACTCCTTTTTCAGCCTGACCACCCATAAGAAAGAAAGAAAACCACATATAATGGTGTTTAAGAAAAGAAATTGGCCCCAAATAACTTTTAATAAAAACGAACTCACCCACTCAATTATACATATTTGTTGACATCATTCCGTCTACGAGAGACGATGGAGTAGTGTCCAGACATTTTTTTCGGATCATCGTCATTGCTATTATAATCATCATCATTGTTATTACTATTATTATCTTCATTATTATCATTTATATTTGTTTGTTTGTTTTGTTTTACGGCATATCAACCTCAGTGGGTCATTTAATGCCGATAAAGTTTTGAAATAAATCAATTCTTAATGGATAATACAATTTTTTTATAAATACATTTTTTCTATTTAACCCATAGATGGGACCCTAACAGATACTACCACTCCGGGTCAGAGTGGACCAGGGAGCAATGGTGATTAAGGGGTGCTCCACATTCCCAAAACCTCCAAAACTAGAACCTCACCATCAGATAGAGTTTAACGTCATTCCCAGGACATGTAGGCCCACAACCACCGCCTTCTAGTATCCATATGATAAAAAAAGGGTTGGGGCTTGCCATAAGGGCAATAGGGTTGGGAAAATCATATAGGTGCTAGGGCTTGACGTAACCAGCCGATTGATCGGAGGGGGCCTCTCCGACCGCCCGTCTAGCCCAAGATAGGGCCAAAGTGGAGTATTGCATGTCATGAACTGCTCATCCACCTTGGCTCTATCCTTAAGCATCACGGGTCGCCACCCACGACCAACATTGGGAGAGTCTAACCCTTCTGCAGAGGTGTAGTCGGTGCATTCTAACGCCCCAGCCGACAGGGCGGGCCATACATGTGACATTAATTAGTTAATGTGAATACAAAGAACAGACAGACAGGTTTTTTTCAGGCAGATATGGTAGTTACAAATGATATACGGAAACATAGATATGAAATCAATCTTGGGGCTTAAGACGTTTGTAAGTTATTTGGGGCTACCATATAAAAGAAAGACACTTTGGTGTAATTGTTATCGTCGTAGAAAATGGACATAGTGACATGAGTTCATTTCCTGTACAAGGCTGTTTGCATTTCATATAGCGCTAAAAACATCGAGGAAGGTATGCATCCAGCTATGTGTAGATGGCAAGGTAGACTAGGATCTTTAATCTTAGGCAACCGGTATAGGAGAAGGAAAACGCTGAATTGAATCATGTTACACTCCGCTTAAAACAGACCCTGTATCCCATCATGCTCGGGCCGAGATGTTGGGTAAATACATATGAAAGAAAAACGCAAGACTATCTCTTCCTTTCTGTAATGACGGTTAGATTTCAGTAATTCATTATCGGAATCATCTTTGATTTAAAATTATTAGTATTGTTGTAGGTGACTCACCTATGACACGAACATGTTATATATTTAACAGAGTAAGGCTACTCAAACGAGTAGTACCAGATACAGTTCTTCGTGTAAGCTGAAATAAGGATACGCTTCCATTGTACGTTGATATATATTGCTGTTCCCCACATTTTATACCCGTGTTGATTTATTATTTATTGACCCTTAAACAGGTCATAACAAGTATGTAAATCAAAGTGGGAAGATATAAGATTATAATCTAGAGTTGATTGCATTTGTCAACAGTATAAAAACAAAAGATCTCAGCACATCGTGTGTCATATTGGCGTAGTGGCTAACGTGCTGGACTGCAACATCGTAGTTAACTAGTTCGAACTCAAACCATGCAATTACATTTACTTTCAGACTGATATCCTTGGCAAAGGTATGAATACCCGTATCCCAGCAGCTATGAGTTAAATAGTTACACTATTAATATTATTTGTATTATTCGGACTATTGTCCTCATCTTCATTGTTATCTCTACAACGTTTCGGCTGATGTGCCCTCCGGCCTTCTTCAGGTATTTCTTCTCAGACTCAGGAACCTTCTCGGACTCAGGAACCTTCTTATCGTAATCGGGAACTTTCTTGTCGTAACAGGATACCCCCGTGAACTGAATAAAGGGTTAGGTTCAAAGTTCCGTGTTGGCTCCCGATTACGACAAGAGGGTTCCCGACTACGACAAGAAGTTTCCAAAGTTCGAAAAGAAGGCTCCCGAGTTCGAGATGGTTCCCGAGTCCGACAAGAAATATCTGAAGAAGGCCGGAGGGTACTTCGGCCGAAACGTTGTACAAATAACAATGAAGATGAGGACAATAGTCCGAATAATGCAGATAATACTAAAATAAATACATTTGTATTATTTGGATTATTCAGACTCATTTATATTGCTATCTACACAACTTTTCGGCCGATGTGGCCTCTGACCCTCTTTAGGTGTTTCTTGCTAAAATCTGAACCCTTCTCCGGAACTCAGGAGCCTTCATGTCATAATCGGGAGCCTTCAGAGTACACCGAACTTAATCATATATTCTATCCACGGCGGTAGACTGTTTTCATTCCGTTAACCATGTAGATAACAATAAAGATGAGGACAATAGTCCGAATAATCCAAATAATCCAAATTATCAAGCTTCATCTCATAAATTGAGAGAAATAGTATTGAATAAATACGATTGGTTGTAGCATCTAAGAAATAAACAAGATAAACGAAGAGTTTTATATAATATTGAGATTACTTCATACAATTTACAAGAAACAAGAAGATGCTCGAAAAAATAGATAATTATTTAAAAGGTTTCCATTTGTCACTAAAAGGCTCACCATGTAACTGCATACATATGAGATGGAGGCAGAAGTTCTATAATGGAAATAAGGTGAAATCACCTCGCTACATTTATAAAAAACTGGGAGGACAATAACAAGTAATTATAGCTCTATGACATTACGATATTAAAGGGTAAGATTCTCTCAGGACAACTAGGGAACATCTAACAAGTCATTTGCGAAGATTTCTACTCCAAGAGAAAAAAATATTCATAAAGTACTTCTGAATTCAAATGGTTACATGCTACACAGAAAAATATACTAATAAAGAAATAAAGAGAGAGAGAGAGAGAGAGAGAGAAGAGAGAGAGAGAGAGAGAGAGAGAGTGAGAGAGTGAGAGGGGGGAGAGAGATAGAGAGAGATAGAGAGAGAGAGAGGGGAGCGTGAGTGCACGGAAGTGGTAACGCTAATCTGTTTAGATATTCATAAAGAAGTTCTGAATTCAAATGGTTACATGCGGCACAGAAAATATACTAATAAAGAAAAAAGAGAGAGAAGAGAGAGAGAGAGAGAGAGAAGAGAGAGAGAGAGAGAGAGAGGTGGGGTGAGCGCATGGAAGTGATAAAGAAGTTTTGAATTCAAATGGTTACATGCTACACAAAAATATATACTAATGAAGAAAGAAAGAAAGAGAAAGAATTAGAGAGAGAGAGAGAGAGAGAGAGAGAGAGAAGAGAGAGAGAGAGAGAGAGAGATATTACACGGAAGTGATAAAGAAGTTCTGAATTCAAATGGTTACATGCTACACAAAAATATATACTAATAAAGAAAGAAAGAATAAGAGAGAGATAAGAGAGAGAGAGAGAGAGAGAGAGAGAGAGAGAGAGAGAGAGAGAGAGAGAGAGAGAGAGAGAGAGGAGGGGGGTGAGTGCACGGAAGTGATAACGCTAATCTGTTTAAATTTAAAATAACAAAAACATGAAAAGAATGAAAGAAAAAAAAGAGTGAATAGTCGATTATTACAACAACACCTAATAATCAAGATTTACCTTTCTGCGTTTTATCTTGGAGAATTTGGATGGTCTCCTTTTTAACCAGAAGGTGTTGCTGCGAGATGATAACGGTCGTACTTCTAAGGAACATGAGTATTAATAAATAGATAAACGATCCGTTTTGTATAGAATAATAGCACAAGACTAAAAACATTTGAAAGTGCATCTCTCACCTGGGTATTTTCAATGTTCAGATCCTTCACTTGATTTAATGGTTGTAATGTTCAAGATATGTACAAGGGTGGGCTGAAAGTGTTTTGGCATGACGAAAAACGGAACGATCCTTTTTTTTAAAACTTCGTTGAATTTCTTTTATGTTATAGCAATGATGCCACTCAACTATACTCTTAAAAAAATGTACAGGGGGCAACAAATTCACTGAGTCACAAGAAAAGAATAAACCACCTCATACACATGGATGATAAAAAAAAGATATTCTAAAAATTAAGAAGATAAAGACAGATAGAAAAAACGAAGGAATAAGTAAATAATAAAATGAAATCTCCAAATGGGCCGGGTTAGCTCAGTCGGTAGAGCGTTCGGCTAGAAACCACAAGGTTCCTAGTTCGATACCGGTACTCGCCAACTCAGCCTATGAGTAGCACAGGGATCTGTGTGGTAAAGTAACGAGCTGGCAGTAGGTGTGGCGCTCCACCTCAGATGCAAAAATAATCACCTTGGTCTAGCGCAAGTGAAAAGGGGATAGACTCCCTCGCTGATTGGCTGATACCGACTTTAAGCCGCCCCGACGACTTATATATGCATATATAAATGGTAGTTGTATGTATGTGTATGTCTGTAGGAAACTTCGAAAATGAAACAATTAACGACAAAGAAAGTCTATATACACATTAAATATCACCAGGGCTTGGGTTTTGAGCAAAAATAATGAAGATTTGATTTATATCTGTGAAGATAAAAAAATGAAATTTAAATAACAACATGGATTTTTTATTTATTTAGTATTTTAAATAGGAGACATTAATTTTTATTTTCAGAGTGTCTGGATTAAGGCAAGGTCTTTTTTTACATAGGGATTTTAATGGGGCCTCCTGCGAGGACCCAACCCATGATTCAGCAATAATGGACATGCGAGATTACCTTTTTCACCTCCTCCTCTACCTAGGCGTCGCCGGGTAGCCGCTTCAATCTATATATATAGGGCAGTTGTGCGAATCTGTGTGTCCGGAGGAAACTTCGAAAATAAAACAATTAATGACAAAGTAAATATGTATACACATTAAATATTACCAGTGTTTGTTTTTGAGCAAAAATAATGAAGATTTGATTTACATTTTCGAATACATCTAAAAATTAACTTGAAATTTAATCGCGTCATTTATATCTTATTTTAAAAAAGTATATAGTTAAACATTGAATTAAAATGTCTTACTATGTCATTATGTGATGTCATTTCCTCTACTCTGACGAAATAAAATCCCTAACTTCCCACCAGGCCGGATTAAAATAAGATCTTTTTTACGTGGTGATTTTAATGGGTCATCCTGCGAGGACCAAACTCGCTATTCAGTTGTAATAGATCTGCAAACGATTATTAAACCATATTTTTTCTCCTCTATCCAGGCTTTGCCGGGTAGCTGCTGCTAGTAATATATAAAGCTGTTTTACTACTACTACTACAACAACACAACAACAAATAATAATAATAATAATAATAATAATAATAATAATAATAATGATAATAATAATAAAAGAAAACAGAATAAAACAATATATCAAATCAAATGGGTGTGGATAAAATGTGGCTATTTATTAATTAGTATATTGGTTGGCTGCTTGATTGGATTTTTACGCCGTGTCAACCCATGTTGGGTTATTTTATGCCTAATACATTTTTATTTTATTGATTTTTGTTAGGTGTTCAATGTTTTAAAACTTTTTTTAAAACCTATTTCTAAATTCTCCTTTTTTGTGATTAAAGAAAGAAATCTAACAAATGACAGATGAAAAGCTGGGCGTAGGACGATCAACAGAAGAAGATAGCAGGAAGAAAAAGATGTATCCAATATTCTCACCCTTTTATAAGTATTGCATGAAAACTACTATACTAAAAACATTTGAAGTAAACTTCGCTGTGAGCATATGATTATGAATTTGATTATTTAATAGATTATTATACATTCTACGTACTGAACTATTTTGCAATGGCTCTTAAGTAAACATGTTATACGCTGTAATAATTAAATTGTCAGACTGTGGTATATCCACAAGTCCTGCTATTAAGGTATATTCAATACTCTCATATTTTTATATGCATAGAATGAAAACTATATACTGCAAACATTTGAAGTAAATTTGGCAGTGTGCATATGATTATAAATTTGATTATTTAATAGATATGCATATTTTCTAATCATAAAGAATTAAATTGTGCACTGTGTAAGATTAGCCTGAGCTAAGGTAATATCACGATTTAGCTGAAAACCTTTACATAAATTTTGATTAGCAGTTTGTTATTGCTTTTTGTCAACTGCCTCCACTGCTCTCTTCCATTGTATTCGAGTCAAATAATAAACGATGTGAAAACGTGCAATTAATTTCAACTTGGAATGGTTCCAATATATTTATGAATTTCAGATTTTATGAATATGTGAAACAGATAAAATAAAGTCGCACCTTTTGAAAATATAAGATCGTAAAATTAGTTTCTGAATTAAAACGTATAAATACATCATTTTGTCAGAAAAATCTGTTTTCAATAAAGATTCTAATAGCTGTATCTTTATATATAATGTTGTATACTGGATCATACAGTATTCAGTTAGCTCAGTCGGTGGAGCGTCCGACTAGGAATCAATAGGTTCCGGGTTGGATACAGGCCCTCGCCAACTCAGTGTATGAGTAGCACAGGGATCGGTGCAATAAAACTGAGAAGCTGATAGTAGGTGTGGCGGTCCGTCGCAGACGCCAAGACAATCTCCTTCTTCTTGCACAAGTGTAAGGAAATAGACTACATCGCCATCCACGGCGGTAGGAGAGGCCTCCTCTGATCAATCGGCTGGTCATGTCAAGCCCTATCACCTATATGATAGACCCAGCCCTATAGCGCCTATGGCAAGATCCAATCCATTTGTTATCATATATGTGGTAGAAGGCGGCAGCTGAAGCCTTTCGTATCCTGGGTATGATGTTAAACTATCTGATGATGATGTTCCATTTCTGTAGCTCGAGGGAATGTGGAGTACCCTTTCATCACCATTACTCACAGGTCCATACTAACTTAGAGTGGTAGTACCTGTTAGGGTCCCATCAACGGGTTAAATAGTAAAATGTGTTTAAAACAAATTGAGTATCCATCACGAATGAATAAAGAAAAACGTCTTCGGCATAAAAGGACCCAATGGGTTGAAATTCCGTGAAACCCAACCAATACGCAGCTGATAGATTAGAGTTATGTTGTCTTTTCTCTCTTCTCTCTCTCTTTCTCTTTCTCTCTCTCTCTCTCTCTCTCTCTCTCTCTCTCTCTCTCTTCTATCCCACTTTCTCTTTTATTTTCTTCCCTTTCTTTTCTCACAATAAAAACAGAATAGTATATCATTTATCTAAGACTAGAAGCGGCTACCCGGCGTTGCCTCGGTAGTGGGAAAGGTAAAAAGCATTAGTCTCACAAATCCATTACTATTGAATCGCGAGTTCGATCCTTGTAGTATGTCCCATTAAAATCCCTATGTAAAAACAAAAGACATTACGTTGATCCAAACCCTCTGGAAATAAAAATTAATGTCGATTATTTAAAATATTAAATGCAAAAAAAAGGATCTATGCTATTGTTGTATATGCAAAAGTCGAAATCTCCCGATTCACTAATACAAGCTACATACACTCGTCAACGGGACGGACAAAGTCGGAAGTGCCCTCTATCGTTGCCTGGGACGGAATGACCATTTTGACATATGTCCGCGCATGGGCTCCAATCGGAGTTCCGCTTTGATAGTCAATTCCCAAAATTAAATAAAAATAAAAAATAGGTAAATAAAATTCGAATATCATCCAATGAAAGCGATTCCTGGGTGAAGTGAAAACAACTCCAATTGATCCAACTTGGGACCGCCAATCTCTATAAAACGAACAGCTTTGAAAGGCACCGACAGTCAGAGCTTCAGGCACCATCACGAACGCAGGCCGACGAGCGCTAGCAAAAATGAAGGACACATCAAAGGGCGGCGGATCACACCCCCAACTTACCCAAACCTGACCTCACCAGGCAGTCAAATCAACAAGTCAACTACCGAACATTTCTAAATCACTCGACGACTACTAAAACACAATATTCGGCCTGCTACCACAATCACGCTGGACATTTTACGGACTCAATATCCACCCATAACTATAACCAAATTTATCCTGTAATTCTCATTTCTATCCTTTCACCGTTCTCATGTTGTTTTTCTTAATACAATTTTAAAACTTAAAATCTGTGTTTTGTTCATTTCCTCATCACCATACGCTTGCATGCAAATACGGTTTATAACACTATTATAATTTGAATTTTATTTTTCAAGTATCTTCACTGATATAAATCAAACCGTCATTATTGTTGCTCAAAAACCAAGAACTGGGGATATTTAATGTGCATATATATTTACTTTGTCATTAATTGTTTTATTTTTGAAGTTTCCTCAGGACATGCACATACACACAACTGCCCTTTATATATGCATAGTTGACGACAGGGTATGTCTCACGGAAGTACAAGCGCATTAATATAAAAATAATAGATTTTGATTTTCAAAATTTTGAATTGCAATTCATGCAAAATCTTTCGTACTTCAAAGTTCATTAGAATCCAATCATCAATTGATTTTTGTTAATATTTAAAGATCGATTTCCCTTCTCAAAATGAAATGTTCTCATTGAAATTATTATTATCTAGATAGTAAAACTCTTGTTCCTTAATTTTCCGACCGTTATCATCTTGAAACACCCTCTGGTTAAAAATGAAATCATCTAACTATTTCAAAATGAAATGCCTAAGTGTAAATCCTGATTATGTAGTGCCGTTTACCCGCCGAATCTTATTTTCTTATGACTTTCGTCACCTCGGTTAAATAATGGACCATTCCGTTTTTTATTATAAAGAAAGAAATGGAAGAAAAATGATATAATACACAGTAAAATATAATAAGAAAATAAATAAATAAAGAGAGTAGGAGATAGATATAAAGAACGGTTGAGTGCGTGGAAGCAATAACGCTAATCTCTATTAATCAAACATAATTAAAAAATGAAAAGAAGGAAAGAAAGGAAAGAAGACTGAAAGAGATATAAATCGAGATTATTAAACTTTTTACATATAGAATTATTTGGCAATAGCTCTTAAGTGAACATATTAAACGTTGTAATAATTTAATTACCATACTGTGGTATATCCACAGGTCCCGATATTTATTATTAAATATAAATATACCGTTTTCGAAAGGTTCACTTCCAAAAAAATATCATATCATAAATTTCTCCCAGTTTCTTCTTACGTATCGCAAAAATGATTCAATGATATTTTTTAAACGTTTGCTGAAAACTTGTTCGGGTGTTAAAAATATTTCCCCCAAAAGCACTCACTCTTATATCCCAACAAAGCGATGTGTTGAAAAAGAATCAAGATAACATTTATATAAATGCATCTACATTCATATATGTTTTTGTCTCGTATAAACCTTTTGAATTTGTTTTGAGAAACATTGTGATATAGAATTTATTAGTCTCCAATGTTTAAAACCAAAGATTTCTGTTTTTAAAAAAAGTTGTTTAAAACGTGTGGCGAGCGTCTAGTTCCTTATAATAATAAAAAAAACGAATGGTCCCTTATTTAGCTGAGGTGACGACACTTATAAGAATAATACCAGATAATCAGGATTTACATTTTGCATTTCCTCTTGGACGAGTTGGACGGTCTCCATTTAACCATAGAATGTTGCAAGATGATAACGTTCTGAAGATTAAGGAACACCAGTATTAATTTATAGATAACGGACATTTTTAGTTAACATATTTTTAAAGACAGGTAAATCAGACCAGCCTTTGCCATATCCATTATTCAGTTGAAGTGATGGTACTCATAAGAAATAAGAAGTTGGCGGATAAGCAACACCAAAAAATTAGTATTTACATCTTTGTATTTCATCTTGGACGATTTGGACGGTTTTATTTTTAACCAGAGTATGTTGTGAGATGATAACCGTCGTAATATAAGGAACAAGCGCATCAATATATATATATATATATATATATATATATTAATAAGTCATCCACAGCCTATTCAGTGTGGCTAGACACAACTATCTTTGGCTAGGGTCGAACTCAGACTGACCGTATGCTAGCCCGATATCTTATCCCCTCGTCCACAGACAGTCGTAGCGGTGACTGGTGTTTTAAAACTATTAAGTACATAGGTTTGTTTATGTATTTTATGGTCACTGAGAGATCAAAT
>CM042161.1:71655310-71662810 GCA_023376005.1 Doryteuthis pealeii | reverse complement strand
TACCATTCTTATAATTGGACGGTCTCATTTTTAACCATTAGGTGTTGCAAGATGATAACGGTTGGAAGATTAAGGAACAAGAGTATCAATATATAGAAATATTTGATTAATAATTTAAAACAATAGACACAAATGTACCATTCTTATAATTGGACGGTCTCATTTTTAACCATTAGGTGTTGCAAGATGATAACGGTTGGAAGATTAAGGAACAAGAGTATCAATATATAGAAATATTTGATTAATAATTTAAAACAATAGACACAAATGTACAATTCTTATAATTGGACGGTCTCATTTTTAACCATTAGGTGTTGCAAGATGATAACGGTTGGAAGATTAAGGAACAAGAGTATCAATATATAGAAATATTTGATTAATAATTTAAAACAATAGACACAAATGTACCATTCTTATAATTGGACGTCTCATTTTTAACCATTGGGTGTTGCAAGATGATAAAGGCCGGAAGATTAAGGAACAAGAGTATCAATATATAGAAATATTTGATTAATAATTTAAAACAATAGACACAAATGTACAATTCTTATAATTGGACGGTCTCATTTTTAAGCATTGGGTGTTGCAAGATGATAAAGGCCGGAAGATTAAGGAACAAGAGTATCAATATATAGAAATATTTTATTAATAATTTAAAACAATAGACACAAATGTACCATTCTTATAATTGGACGGTCTCATTTTTAACCATTAGGTGTTGCAAGATGATAACGGTTGGAAGATTAAGGAACAAGAGTATCAATATATAGAAATATTTGATTAATAATTTAAAACAATAGACACAAATGTACCATTCTTATAATTGGACGGTCTCATTTTTAACCATTAGGTGTTGCAAGATGATAACGGTTGGAAGATTAAGGAACAAGAGTATCAATATATAGAAATATTTGATTAATAATTTAAAACAATAGACACAAATGTACCATTCTTATAATTGGACGGTCTCATTTTTAACCATTAGGTGTTGCAAGATGATAACGGTTGGAAGATTAAGGAACAAGAGTATCATATAATAGAAATATTTGATTAATAATTTAAAACAATAGACACAAATGTACCATTCTTATAATTGGACGGTCTCATTTTTAACCATTAGGTGTTGCAAGATGATAAGGTGGAAGATTAAGGAACAAGAGTATCAATATATAGAAATATTTGATTAATAATTTAAAACAATAGACACAAATGTACCATTCTTATAATTGGACGGTCTCATTTTTAACCATTAGGTGTTGCAAGATGATAACGGTTGGAAGATTAAGGAACAAGAGTATCAATATATAGAAATATTTGATTAATAATTTAAAACAATAGACACAAATGTACCATTCTTATAATTGGACGGTCTCATTTTTAACCATTAGGTGTTGCAAGATGATAACGGTTGGAAGATTAAGGAACAAGAGTATCAATATATAGAAATATTTGATTAATAATTTAAAACAATAGACACAAATGTACAATTCTTATAATTGGACGGTCTCATTTTTAACCATTGGGTGTTGCAAGATGATAACGGCCGGAAGATTAAGGAACAAGAGTATCAATATATAGAAATATTTGATTAATAATTTAAAACAATAGACACAAATGTACCATTCTTATAATTGGACGGTCTCATTTTTAAGCATTGGGTGTTGCAAGATGATAAAGGCCGGAAGATTAAGGAACAAGAGTATCAATATATAGAAATATTTGATTAATAATTTAAAACAATAGACACAAATGTACCATTCTTATAATTGGACGGTCTCATTTTTAACCATTAGGTGTTGCAAGATGATAACGGTTGGAAGATTAAGGAACAAGAGTATCAATATATAGAAATATTGATTAATAATTTAAAACAATAGACACAAATGTACCATTCTTATAATTGGACGGTCTCATTTTTAACCATTAGGTGTTGCAAGATGATAACGGTTGGAAGATTAAGGAACAAGAGTATCAATATATAGAAATATTTGATTAATAATTTAAAACAATAGACACAAATGTACAATTCTTATAATTGGACGGTCTCATTTTTAACCATTAGGTGTTGCAAGATGATAACGGTTGGAAGATTAAGGAACAAGAGTATCAATATATAGAAATATTTGATTAATAATTTAAAACAATAGACACAAATGTACCATTCTTATAATTGGACGGTCTCATTTTTAACCATTGGGTGTTGCAAGATGATAAAGGCCGGAAGATTAAGAAACAAGAGTATCAATATATAGAAATATTTGATTAATAATTTAAAACAATAGACACAAATGTACCATTCTTATAATTGGACGGTCTCATTTTTAACCATTGGGTGTTGCAAGATGATAAAGGCCGGAAGATTAAGAAACAAGAGTATCAATATATAGAAATATTTGATTAATAATTTAAAACAATAGACACAAATGTACCATTCTTATAATTGGACGGTCTCATTTTTAACCATTGGGTGTTGCAAGATGATAAAGGCCGGAAGATTAAGAAACAAGAGTATCAATATATAGAAATATTTGATTAATAATTTAAAACAATAGACACAAATGTACCATTCTTATAATTGGACGGTCTCATTTTTAAACATTAGGTGTTGCAAGATGATAACGGTTGGAAGATTAAGGAACAAGAGTATCAATATATAGAAGATTTGATTGTTTTTTTAAGACAATAGACAGAAATATACCATTCTTATAATGAAAACGGACAGTACTTCGATTTGGTAAAATGTACCATTCTTATAATTGGACGGTCTCATTTTTAACCATTAGGTGTTGCAAGATGATAATGGTCGGAAGATTAGGGAACAAGAGTATCAATATATATATATTTAGTTTAACATTTATATATAAATTGATTCTAATACTTCTAAGAATTTTGTGGTCTATTGAACTTGTTCTTTTTATTGCTACCACAGTAAACAAGAGACTTTTCTAGGTTGTATACAGAACAGATTTTCTTGTTTTATTTTTCTCTAAAAATATTGCATAAAACGAAAAGAAATATCCTACTAAATTCCTAGGTAAGTTTCAGATAGATAGAAGTATAGATAGGCAGTTGGATATATATGTTGCTTGTTTTGTTTTGTGGCGTATCAGCCATTTATTTATTTTATGTTGAATCAAGTTATTTTTAATAATAATAAAAAAAACAAACAATCAGGTTGCTTAACTTTTTGCCAACCAAATTTTTCCTAGGGCTGTTTCAAATTGTCTTTGTATTTCTTACCTGTACGATGGGATATTTCGAAGTTCACTATCTATTCACTTCAGAACTCATTCTATTCAAATAAAGTCCTATTATTATTGTAATCTGAGTCTTTCTCAATCATAATGAACTAGCCATCAGTTTTTGTCCTTCGTTTAGGTGGGGTATGTGTACTGCTTAGAGAGCCTTTATGAGCGGCTTAAAGTAGGCAAAGAGGTAAATCATAAGAATATTCCATTACTCCCATGTCAACTCTGATCCAGAGTGGTAGTACCTATTTTGGTGCGATTTATGGATCAAATGGATTTGTTTGAGATCCTGTTTAAATCGATTTCAAACTGTATTCATACATCGACTCATAAAACATACAATTACCTAACAAGACTTGACAATCAATAACAACCAACCAACCAACCAACCAACCAACCAAGACTAACAACAAAATCTTACTATAAAACAAGAGCGCATAATCTTGGTGTAATGGTGACTCGAGTATCAAAGTCAATCGAGATATCATAGGAAGAAAAACAATGGGTATTAAGGATAATGAAAAAGGTTTACTAATCAAAGATACAAGGTGGACAGATTAATTAGTAATTGCTAGATTATTTCACATCTTACCCATGGCGAATGGCTTGGGTACATACCAACCTTCATATAAAATGATAAACAGTTTGCATTCTCTTAGACCGATTCCTTTTAATAACGTTAAAAAGCCCAGTCTGCCTGATTATTTTACCCATAGATAGAAGTAGAATAGTTGGATTCATTACCTTTCCCAAAAGTACTTAGCATCATATGAAATGTAAACAGCATCGTCCATCATTTGAACTCGTGTCGCCGTATCCACTTCCTTTGACAATAACCATTACACACGATTGCCTCTCCATGTGCCTAGTAAATAAATTTAAACTCGATCCTTTTAAAAGTGCAGCAGAGTCAAATCAAAATCGAATTTCTCTCCAAAACCTTTCTCGTTCCCCAATGAGAACTGAATCGGAAAAAATAAAAATAAAATTTATATTGTTTGCACATATGAACGATGCGAGGTACCCTCAAGGGTTTTGCCATATATTAACAGCCAATAAGGGGACGACTGCAAATAGAGAGAGGTGCTATCTGCTGCTTTAGGCAATAGCAAGACTTTATCCCAAGCAGTTAGGGAATTTATATTGCAATTTCGATTGATTGATTAATTTTAACGGCATGTCAATCCGTGTAGGGTTACTTTATGACTAGAGATAATGAATCACGTTCATTCTACATTACTTTTGACACTTTTATACGGTTATTTCTTAAGAACTTTTTTCCTCACAGTCATTTGATTTTAAGTATTCCTATCTAATGTAAATAATTAGAAAATATGTATGGTTTAATTACTTCCATCTAATACTATGAATTTATACATTGTTATATGGTTTTAGGTAATTATTTCTACTAGTACAAAATAAAAAAACACCCTCCGGGCGATGTAAAAAATAGATTTTTGAAACATATTGCCTGAGGGGTGGGAGTAAAAAATTCAATGTCAGCGAGTTTCTACCCTAAGTAAGTAAAATCATAAAATTCATTAAAGGATTAAAAAATAAAACAATTTGAAATGCAAACATTAAATATGTATTAAAATAAAACAAACTATATATAGATATATAATACCAGTCATGTATTTATTAAAACTTGTTTAAAAAAACAATGAGGACTGTCTAATGTTGCATGTTCAAATTTTGAATCTTATGACGATTTCAATGTTATGACGATTTTGGTTAATGTGACGTAAGCAGTGAGGTAATTTTTGTTACAGACAAAATCCGGAAGCAAATCTCCATTATTAATAGATTTGATACTAATCATTTATTTGCTTACAGTTATTAGGGATTTTATCTCAGTCAGTAGAGCCTAGGAACCAGAAGGTTCCAGGCATGGTACCGGCCCTCGCCAGCTCAGGGCATGAGTAGTACAGTTGTCTGTGGGGTAACATGAGGAGTAATGGTAGGTGTTACGCTCCGTTTCAAGCACAAAACAGATTTTCCTGGTCTAGCGGGAGTGAAAAGAGTAAAGATTCCCTCGCTATCATTTGATACCGACACTTGACCACTCCACCGACTTTTATAAGGTTTCAAGTAACTTTTTGACATATATTTGTGATCCTAGGATCCCTAAGAAGCGTGTGGTGTAACGGTTAGCTTTGTTGGAAACGATTCCAAATCGTTGACGAGGGTGTTTGTATTTCACATAGTGCTAATCCATTTGGAAAATGTATGAATCCTACTATTAGCGCAGACTGTGCTTTTTAACCTTCATTAGGCAACCAATCTAGAAGAAGGAAAACTCCAAATTCAAACGCGTTAAAATCAGCTAAAGAAATTAACCTTGTGTCACATGCTGCTCGTGTGTAAAGGTTTGATATATATATATATATATATATATATATATGTGTGTGTCATCCACAGACACCGTGAGTGGACGTTTCACGTCTCTTCAGTGTGGATAGACACAATAGCCACCTTTCACCAGGAGCGAAACCCGACTGACTTTTCATGCACCCGATTCGTTAACCTCTCGGCCATTTGACAACTGCCGTAAAGAGGTGGTGTTTAAACTATTAAATACACACATCTGTTTATATATTTTACGAGCACCAGAGTGATCCAGTCTGTAAACAGACAATCATTGCTTTATGCTGGTACACACACACACACACACACACACACACACACACCACACACACACACACACACATACATACATATATATATATATATATATATATATATATATATATATATATACATTTTATACATTTTTTCATATATTTTTACAACAAACTCTTTTGAGTTTTCCTGTGGATTACAAATGCTTCTGATTTATAAAAATAAAATTTATTTTATTTTTAACACAGTATATGCATTTTTAAATTTAAATAAATTCCGGCTTTTAACGGTTTATTTTATTCCGTCTCTCCATCATATAAATTTCGCTCTTGAAGAAGACCACTAAAAATTGAAACAGATTCTGTCAGCAAATTATCAACATCATTTGTTTTTAAAAAAAAAATGTTTAATTCATACTGTCGGATTCACTTCAATTTTACGTATATATATATATATATATATATATATATATATATATATATATATATTGTGTGTGTGTGTGTGTGTGTGTGTGTGTGTGTGTGTGTGATTGTGTGATCCTAACATTTACTGTCAATCCGGATCAGAGTATTTGAAATATGAAATATTATGTTAGTGTCCGTTTAGACAGGTAATTAATTTTCACCTTTAGTTGTTAAAATTCCTAGCAAATAAGGCAATTAGAGTAACCGCCCTTGACTAAGCTGAGCTGAGATGTGGCACAAGGCCAGAAGAATGGAATCGAACTCACAAACAATGGTCTAAAAATCTAGCTTGGTAACCATTACTTCACCTGAGGTGTCCTACCTCTGGCCAAGGGCAGATCACCCTGTTCAGCCGAGACACAGGTGCAGATCACTCTGTTCTACTTGCACAACTAAGAATGTTCCTAATTTCCAAGGTTCACTCACATCTAATACACGACTGATAATAGATCTGCACTTCTAGAGATCAGAGGAATTTGGAGTAACCCTTTATTGCTATTACCCCTATTGTTTTTTCTGTTATTTTTATTGCTTACGGTCAAGACATGTTGAAGGTACTGGTTCCTGCTAGATTACCAAAGTTAAGCAGCAATTAACCTGTTCAATAAATAGATGGGTAACAATCAAAGCAACAGCAGGTATTGTAAGACATCTGATCTTAAAATGACTTGATTTGGCATTATGTTACCTCCCCCCCCAAAAAAAGAAAAAAGAAAAAAAGATTGATATGCTGAAAATCAAAAAGGCTACCGTCTTGTTTCAAAGTGAAAGTCAGTTGGCTAAATTCCTAGCATAAAATTATCTGAAATGAATTTAATTGTTATTAAGAATTGTTATGATATTTTCGTGTTGAAGCATACAATTGTATTGTTTTCGAAAAAGTTTCTAAGATTTATAAACCATTGTTTGTGAATTCGAATCTCATTGGGCGCCCCATACTTCTGGCCTTGTGCCACATCTCACCTCAGCTTAGTAAATAACTATACCAATGATACTTGGACACCTCACGTTGTGTAATGGTTAGCAATGTAGATTTAAAAAAAAACATTGTTTGTGAATTCGAATCTCATTGGGCGCCTCATGCTTCTGGCCTTGTGCCGCATCAAAGTTACGCTTAGTGAATAACAATTCTTCTGGTGATGGGCACCTCACGTGGTGTAATTGTT
>CM042161.1:71645310-71650310 GCA_023376005.1 Doryteuthis pealeii | reverse complement strand
ATAGATAAAGTATATTCACTAACCTCCTAACCAACGGCATGTTTGGTATACGGTCAGGTTTCAAGATGACTTTTCAGCTTACATATGCTTAGTTGGTTGGATTTTACGGAATCTCAACAATTTAAATCTAAATTTAACGCAGCCAAAAACAAGTTATGACTAGAGTCGTTTTAAAAAATTCTATGAAATATTTTGGGTAATGTGACGTAAACAATGATGTAGTTTTCGTTAGAGACAAATTGAGACCAAATCTTTTTTATTAATACTAGTACAAAATAAAAAACGCCCACCGGGCGATGTAAAAATAGATTTTTGAAATATATTGCCTGTGTGGTGGGAGTAAAAAATTCAATGTCAGCGAGTGTGTACCCTAAGTAAGTAAAATCATCAAATTCATTAAAGGATTAAAAAATAAAACAATTTGAAATGTAAACTTTAAATATGTATTAAAATAAAACAAACTATATATAGATATATAATACCAGTCATTTATTTATTAAAACAATGAGGACTTTTCTAATGTTGCATGTTCAAATTTTGAGTGTATTTATTCTATGTTATGACGATTTTGGGTAATGTGACGTAGGCAGTGATGTAATTTTTGTTACAGACAAAAACCGGAAGCGAATCTCCATTATTAATAGAAGATTGATAGATTATTTATATTAAAGTGCATGCGGGCGTTTAATGTTCAGTGATAGCTTTATTCTGCGTTATAACTCGACACGTACATACCAAAAACAGACGTGACTCCTTTATATGTATATAGATAACAAAATAAAATCAAAGCAAAATTGCGCGCATGGCTTTCAAAAACTTAATTGAAAATAGGGCGAATTCACCTGCACGTTCAAGTACTAAATATGGAAAATAAAGTAAACCATGTTACTTTGCAGTAAAAATAATTACTTTTAATTTTATAATGTATGCCCTGTGGTGAATCCAAAGAAATCATTTTCCTCGAAGTTGAAATTTCTTTGCTTCTAAGATATTCTGTTTTTTTTTTTTTTTTTTTGTTTGTTGTTGTTCAGGTACAAATCTTCCATTGAAAGATGGGAAATTATTTTAAAACATCCATGCTAACATAACGAAGATTTTTATTTTACATTCATGCACAATAGCGAAAGAAAATTACCTTTGTATGCTAGCTCATTCAATCAGCAATCACACATGGGGACTTTTCTTCGAATTCAGGTTGCAGGCTTGCAGCTTCACTTGCCAATTACTAATTGCATCTGACTCTAATCCCCGACTGTTGTCTGCAAAACTTGAGGTTGCACACTGTTTTTATTATTCCAAAGTTCTGGCTTCTCATTGTCATTCTCTACCATTTCCTAAACTATTCATCCAACTCAAAAAACTAAGCAGCCCTTTTGGCTGGCACTTTGGAATACACCGACTGCACCTCTGCATAGGAGTAAAAGTAAAGTCGTCGGGTTGCTTAAAGTCGGTATCATCCAATCAACGAGGGAGTATATCCCCTTTTGACTAGCGCTAGACGAAGGAGATTGTTTTTGCGTTTGAGGTGGAGCACGATACCTACTATCAACTTCTTACTTTACTGCCATCTGCTGGCTGAGGATGGCGACCCATGATGCTTAAAGACGGAATCCTGGTGGCTGAGTAGTCCATGACATGCAACACTCCACTTAGGCCAGTCGAGCGGTCAAGAAAGCAGCTGAACGGCCATTTAACCCAAACCATCCAAATGAGACGAAAATACATGCTGAAAACTGGTGGAGAAGCAAGGACGAACTCATAAGTGATGTTCTGATGTGGTCACCTGCACATGTACACACGAGCGTAGGCCGACCAGCCAAAAGGTACATGAATCAGCATTGTGCGGATTCTGGATGCTGCATGATACGAACTGTTGGTGAGAGTCATGAATATCCGTGCTGCTATCACGGCCTGATGCTGTTGTTGCTGCAGCTGCTGATGCTGATGATGATAATGTTGCTGTTGTTGTTGTTGATGATGATGATGGGTATGGATAACCTGATAGAGTCTCCATCCTCTCGTTGTCCTGTCTGATTGACACAAGATAATGATGATGATGATGATGATGATGATGATGATGTATAACCTGATGGAACCCACGCCATATCGCTGCCATGTATAAAAAAACTAAGCAGCCCTTTTGGCTGGCACTTTGGAATACACCGACTGCACCTCTGCATAGGAGTAAAAGTAAAGTCGTCGGGTTGCTTAAAGTCGGTATCAGCCAATCAGCGATGGAGTACATCCACTTTTCACTAGCGCTAGACAAAGAAGATTGTTTTTGCGTCTGAGGTGGAACACAATACCTACCATCAACTCCTTACTTTACGGCCATCTGCTGGCTGAGGATGGTGACCCATGTTGCTTAAAGACGGTGGCTGAGCAGTCCATGACATGCAACACTCCACTTAGGCCAGACGGGCGGTCGGAGAGGCCTCTTTTGATCAATCAGTTGGTCACGTCAAGCCCTAGCACATATATGATTGTCCCAAACCTACTGCCCTTATGGCAAGCGCCAACCCTTTTTATGACATGTGTCCTAGAAGTTGGTGGCTGAGGGTCTTCATATCCTGAGAATGAAGTTAAACTCTATCTGATGGCAAGGTTCCAGTTCAGGAGGTCTGGGGAATGTTGATCAGCCCTTCATAACCATTGCTGCCAAGTCCACTCTGACCCGGATTGGTTCTACCTGTTAGGTATCATCTATGGATTAAATACCTCAAAGTCCCAGATAATTTTGTGCGTCTCATTCCCCAGGACAGATTCCGGTTTGTGTATATACCATTTAGTCGAATGGTGAAAATTGAATTTGTTGTACAATTCCCAGTGAATCACCTTTCCCACCCAGTCGTGCCGAGAATTGTACTCTCTTTGTATTATTATTATTATTATTATTATTTACTCCTTTTGAGTTTTCACATCAGCATTAGCTGATGGTCTTTCACTGGAGTCTGAGTGACAGCAAGTCTCCTCAGGTCTCCAGGACTCTTCTGAGTATTCTGGCAGATTGCAGCAGTGCAGTGTTCTGGATGGTTTCAATCCTTCCTCTGATTTCCAAACATTCCAAACCCTTTTCTAATCCTTTTGGGACTCTTCCAAGTGCACCAACTACAATTGGTATCACTTTCACTTTCATATTCCATAACTTTTTTAGTTCTCTGGCAAGGTCTAGATATTTGTCCATTTTTTCATTTTCCTTTAGCTTCACCCTGTGATCTGCTGGCACTGCAAAATCCACCAGTTGACAAGTTCTTTGTTTTTGGTTAATCAACTCTAGGTCTGGTCTTCTTGCTGGGATAAGGTGATCCGTTTTTATTTCAATGTCCCAGAGAATTCTATGCGTTTCGTTCTCAAGAACAGATTCTGGTTTATGCATACACCATTTTGTTGTATGGTCAACATTTAATTTTTTGCATAATTCCCAGTGGATCAGCTTCCCAACCCAGTCGTGTCTAGTTTTGTATTCTCGTTGTGCTAGTTTGTTACATTCGCAATTATTATTATTATTATTATTATTATTATTATTATTATTATTATTATTATTATTTCACAACACCATTAGCTGATGGTATTTCCTTGGAGTCTGAGTAACAACAGTCTCCTCAGATCTCCAGGACTCTTCTGAGTATTCTGACATATTGCAGCAGTGCAGTATTCTGGAAGGTCTCAATTCTTTCTCTGATTTCCAGATTGTCCAGTCTTTTTTCCAAGCGTTTTGGGACTGTTCCAAGTGCACCAACTACAATTGGTACCACTTTGACATTCATATTCCATAGAATGTTCACTTCTCAGGCAATGTCTAGATAATTGTCCATCTTTTCGTTTTATTAACAATAGCACAAATAATGACAGCGGTTATATAAAAAATGAAATAGGATGGACGAAGACGCGTCATTCTTTAATATTGCCTCGAAACTCCAATCAAAAATGTTATTCATTAAACGTCAAAAATATTCAAATATTAATTGAAAAGTCAAACTTGAAATATAAATGGATAACCTGCGGCGCGTAGCGTTATTGAATGTGAATTAGAAATAGGAAAAAGATTTAACTGAAGGGTGACGTCATATGACAAATAACAGGAAATAATGAACGGACATATATTTACAGGGGACATGTGTTGAGAGACACCGTATCTCTTTAGATGGAGAGCAAATATAATTCCACAAGAATCAATTATAGACAGGACATAGTAATGGGTTAATTCCAACTGAACAAGAAACAGGTGTCTTGGGTAGGACGTTAAACTGCATCTAGTGGTGAGGTTCCAAATCTGGATCTGTGGGAAGTGTGGAGTACCCCTTCATCGCCATTAATTTCAGAGCAACTCTAACTCGGAATATTGCAAGCCCCAACCCCTTTTTATCATATGGGTGCTAGAAGGCGGTGGCTGCGGGTCTACATGTCCTGGGAATGACGTTAAACTCTATCTGATGGTGAGGTTCCAGTTTTGGAGGCCTTATCTTTTTATCATATGGGTGCTAGAAGGCGGTGACTGAGGGTCTACATGTCCTGGGAATGACGTTAAACTCTATCTGATGGTGAGGTTCCAGTTTTGGAGGGGAATGTGGAGCACCCCTTCATCACCATTGCTCCTGGTCCACTCTTACCCGGAGTAGTAGTACCTGTTAGGGTCCTATCTATGGGTTAAATAGAAAAAATGTATTATAAAAAAATTGTATGATCCATTAAGAATTGATTTATTTCAAAACTTTATCGGCATTAAATGACCCACTGAGGTTGATATGCCGTAAAACAAAACAAACCAAACAAACAAACCAAACCAAACTCGGAATAGTAGAACTTGTTTGGGTGTCATCTATGGATTATATAGATAAAAAAATTAGTTTTAAAAATGTGTTTGAAAAAAAAGAAAAGAAAAAAAAAGCTGGTAATTTATAAGGAAGACCGTCCCGGTCTCCTGGCTCAAAACGTGCTACCGGTGAGTGCTGAAAAACCAACCCCAGCTACGATTGAAGTCCGTAGCCGAAGCAGTGTCG
>CM042161.1:71617810-71635310 GCA_023376005.1 Doryteuthis pealeii | reverse complement strand
ACACACTTATATGTATTTTGAAGCCTAAAATATGCGGTTTATCTATTAAAAGCCATACAACATTTCAGATTTTTTTTTCATTCATTTAAAAGGTTTTCATTTTTGTATACCTAGGGGATACGACAACAATTCCGTATTTAACTTTCTGTTTGTTTGTTTTTTTTTTTTTTTGTTTTTTTTTGTTTTTATTCTTTATTTTTATGAATTATTAAAAGTTGCAAAAGGCAACGTTTTTGGTTCAACAAATAATAAGCTGTTTCTTTTGGAGAACGAAGAAACAACTCATTTGCCGTTCAATGTTTTTAAAGTTTTGTGTTTTTTTTTAGGTGGGGGTAAGTTTTATTTACTTCTTTTTCTTTAAAAACGATATTTTCTGGCGGAAAGCCAACAGAGAAGTTTCGTCTTTATACAATTTTATTGATTTGCTCACTTGTTTGCGGAAGCTAAGGCATTAGATTCCGATTATTGATAAATGGGGGACTACTTGAAAAAAATGATTGAATCCCAGGGCAAAATACAGATGTTTTGTTTTAAAAAAATCTTAATTCTTACGTGATATTTATTTTTACAGAAAAGTAATTATCGGGTAAACCATTAAGACTTTTTGCATAGCACTGTCGTAAGAGCTTAGAATAAACCAACTGTATCCTCTATGTCATCTAAAGAATGGTAACCCCCACCCCAATGGTTGTCCTGGATAAGACACTAAACTTTACCTGATGGTGAGGCTTCAGTTTTAAGATCTATAACAACACGTATGAAGAAAAATGGATATAAAATCCGACAAAATAATTTCAGTAAACGTTTTTGAAAAAGCAAATAATAAGTCAAAGGCTGACTTACAGAACGCCGACGCTAACGCATTTCGGTTTTAATCAAACCATCAACGGGGCTCAATTGGTTGAATGGGGCTAACATCACGTGACGTTTCATCTTTACATTTTTTTTTTGCATTCATAATTATTGACCAAGTAGAGCATCGTTGATGGTCTGATTAAAACCAAAACGCTATAGCGTTGGCTTCCTGTAAGTCAATCTTTGACTTATTTTTTCAAAAACTTTATACTTAATTACAAACACGTATACATACACGTGTAAATATATACACACACACACATATATATATATGCACGAACGCAAACGCGCTCACACACACACACCCACACACACACACACACATACATACACACACGGTTTAGCGGAGTTTAATAGGTTTGAATTTAGAAATCGACCTTACATCACATCCCACACCCACGCAAACATACATACACACACACACACATCACACACACCGTTTAGCAGAATTTAACAGGTTTGAATTTAGAAATTGACCTTACGTGACATCTCACGCACACGCGAATATATATACACATACATATATATACACGTACGCACACATACACACACACATGCACACACACACCATTTAGCGGAGTTTAATAGGTTTGAATTTAGAAATTGACCTTAAGTCACCCCTCCACTCCGGTGGAGGGGTTGGGAAATATTTATATGCATGTCTCTTAATGATTCTGTTTTCATTTACTTCTGTCATCCGCATCCCCACCCATCAAAAAAAAAAAAATCAGCGGAGACATTACAGAAAAGAAATATCGAAACATTCAAATCATTTTCAAGTGAAGGACAAATGAAAATAATATTCTGACAAGTGGTGAATGTTCTCCTGTTTTGAATATCAGAATTTGAAATCGAGGGCTTTTCATCAGTTCAAAATCCGATAAACAATGTAGTCTAGACCTTGATGTAGCGCATCTAATGCCTAAACAAAGCTTTTTTTTGTTGTTAATATAAAACCACCAGCCAATCAAAATCATGGAAATAAATTTGACCATGCCAAATTATTTAATGAAATACTGCCTATAGCTTCAATATTGTCTCTATCAAAGTTCCATATCAGCAATACAGAGTCTAGCCTCCTTCTGAGCGAAAATAGCATCCCTCGCAACTGTAAGTAGCGTCCTTAGCAACATTCTCAAGAAACAGCTAAAATCAACAAAATCAATCTAAAATGTACTCCTTAGCTTCAATAATATCCACAGACAGCATCCTGGGCCAAAATAGCGTCCCTAGCAAACGTAAACAGCGTCCTTAGCAACGTACTACAAAATCAGCAAATAGCTACTTTCCGGTTAAAAATCGCGTCCCTAACAACAATAAACAGCGTCCTTAGCAACGTCCCTCTGTAAAAGCAATTACGAACAGAAAATATCTCAAATACAGCCTATAGCATCAATAGAGTCCCCATCCAAGTTTCATCCAACAATTATTATTTGAACTAGCAACAGAAAATACCCCCCGGGCGTCGTAAAAATTAATTTTTGAAAGACATTGCCTGAGAGGGTGGGAGTTAAAAATTCAATGTCAGAGGGTTTGTATCATAAGTGAGACAAATCCTCATATTTATTAACGGAGTAAAAAGAACAAAAAAAGATAAAATAATTTAAAATGAAAACTGAGCCCCGTTCCTCTCAAATAAAATGTCGCATGCATGTAATAATCAAACAATTATTTTGAATATTTTCGACATCAATTTTACACAAAATCGTAGGTATTTATTTATTTGTAAACTTTTTAGTTAACTTCTTGTTACAGTAAAAAAAGAAAAAAAAAGAACGAGAGTAAAAAACAATTTTTAAAATTGCTTACTTAAATTTTAGGTGTATATAGCATAAGAATATTGTGACGTAAGTTGTGACGTAGTGCTATGACGTAGCCTTTGTTATAGACAGAAATACAGACAATCTCCATTATTAATAGATAGTCCAACCTGCTATTTAAAACACTTACCAAGTCTGGATTTTCAGAAACAGATTCAACTTTTGAATACTGATCAGTCTACACAAATCTCTACAAAGGTGTGTGATTTAAAAACAAAAAGTAAATAATGTCTCCCAAGCGTACTTAATCAATTACATGTAATTATCATATTATAAATACTATTGTGTTTCAGTGGTGGAGTTTTATTATGTATAGAATATCCAAGTAAACAGGTTGAGCTACATCATACAATATGTACAAATATCATAAATATTAAACAAAGTAATGTAGGTATTTACCAAACCCATCCACCAGGGATAGGATGGGACAGAAGGTCGCCAACATGGTGCACCCAGAGAGGATCAAACTCATTATTCAGTAGTAATGGATCTGCGAGATTACTTTGTTAACTATTATACCATGATGAAATACACTGTAAACAAAGTAATAGTCGTAGAAGAAGTTGTTTCCCGTCCGCGGTTTCGGTGTTACTCCAACACCTTCATCAGGGGGATTGAGTGGAATTTTTTTCGGTTACTTTATATAGCTAGACTGATATCTTTTTAATTATTCCTGAATTTGATCTTAGTAGGCTGCTAGTTTGTAGTTGGGGTTCAGACTCCTCCTATTTTGACATACGTGGGTAGTAGTGCGCTGTAACATTATACTTTTTATTACCCCTTACCACTATCTTCAACTTACTCTATTGACCTTTGTGGGGTCAGTTAGTCTGGAGTGTGACTAATTTAAAAAAAAATTATTTCTTTATTTCTTCTAGTTGTTTTTCTTTGTTACTGCTATATCATAATTTTACTGTATTATGCCCTTATTGATCAATTATATCTTATTGGTATTATAATGCACGATTAAAATCGAATGGTTTAAAATACGAATGGTTTAAAATATACCGACTTATGTTTCTCGCATTAGGGCGAATCGTCAGACTAATGCGAGAAACTTAAGTCGGTATATTTTAAACGTTCCGTATTTTAAACCATTAGATCTTAATCGTCTATTTAGCTCTTTATATTCAGCACTCGACTTTAGTGAAAAAAAACCCCGAAGTGTTTAAGGTTTTATCTTTATTTACTTAGTGGATTTTTATCTTCACTGTGGTATATATATATATATATATATATATATATATATATATATATATATATATATATATATATGTGTGTGTGTGTGTGTGTGTGTGTGTGTGTGTGTGTGTATCTAGGAGTCTTATATATAAGTTTAAGAGTTCCAAAGAAGAGGCGCAAACGACCCCGAAGATTCAAAGAAATAAAACTAAACTTAACATTAAAAATTGAGTTTCTTATATTTCATACCTAATGCTTCATATCAAATCCCAAAATATATATATATATATATATATTATATATATATATATATATAATATATATATATATATATATATATATATAAACACGCACACACACACACACACACGCACACACCACCACCTATATATATATATATATATAATATATATATATATATATATATATATAATTCCAGAGTTAGCCCAGATATCAACTTGTTCATTTCTTTATTTACAAACTGCATCATCTGGTTTTTCACGCCGTCAGAATTCATATATATATAATATATATATATATATATATATATATATATATATATATATATATATATATTTTTCATCAGAATTCATATATATATATATATATATATATATATATATATATATATATATGAATTCTGACGGCGTGAAAAACCAGATGATGCAGTTTGTAAATAAAGAAATGAACAAGATGATATCTGGGCTAACTCTGGAATTACATCAGACAGTAATTTCAAAAGAATATCAGACAAAACATTGTGATTGTTAATGTAGAAACAAAGTCTATATCATCTGTACAAATAAATAAACTCCAGTAAAATTTGTATTGCTTATCTGTAATCTTTCACACTATTGATGTAAAAAAAAGTATTAAGTCATTTTTGATACATAAAAAAACGATTATTCAATACGTAAATCTATTTGGCAAACAGATTAGAGCGTCATTTCTTTTCTCTTTAACGTGAAATATTTTAATCGGTTCGAGACACATCGACTAGTGGAGCCAATAGTGAATCTATAAATAGTAGCGAAATACAGTTGGCTGGAACATTTTTGTAGTGAGAGACGAGAGTTACCTCTTGGAACAAAGCGAGCGCAAACCTATCTGGCTTGCAAAATGAGTTGAAAAAGGAAAATGCGGCTTCCTTGGAACTCAAATTTTAAATAAGCATGATCTCGAAGCCCAATGATTTGGCAATATTAAATCTGTTCATATGCAAATTTTTCTCTCATCTCTGTACATAAAACTAAGCACGACAGAGAACAGTGTGAAATGGTTCAAAACTGTGATGGTGGAATATTATTGTTAGACCGAAAAGTTTGACGATGGACCTTGAAGTTGGAGAAAGAGATGATCCTAATTAATTTCGTAAACTATAATGTTTAAAATGGAAGCGCGTGGTGTAATGTTTAAAGTCATGGGAAATGGACTCATCGCCCCGAGTTCAAATCCTGGATGTGGTAATTGCATTTCACTTAGCGCTAATACCCTTGGGAAAGGTATGAATCCTACTCTCCCTCCAGCTATGGGTAAATAGTAGGACAGACTTGGCTCTTTAACCTTGGTTAGGCAACCGGTTATAGGAGAAGGAAAACTCTGAATTCAAACCTGTTGAACTCCGCTTAAGAAATTGACCTTGTGTCGCATCCTGCTCGTGCGGAGGGGTTGGTAAATATATATAATGTTTAAAATGGATTTACAAATATATCCATTACTGTCTTTTAAATAAATACAAGTATCTCCTCTTTTCTGTACAATATTACACGCCGATTGTAGTCGAGCAAATGATATTATACATAAAAGAGAAGATGCTGTTGCTGCTTGTTGTCATTCTTCCGTCTACGAGAGACGATGGAGTAGTGTCCAGATTTTTAAACAATTCTTTTTTGAAACTACATGGCCTGTGCCGGTTCATATGGAGGGTGAGCTGTTGCCCAAACAGCAAATCCCCTCTCTCCACACTGCCACTGTGATCCAAAGGAAAGGTAATGAACCGATGCAGTTTGGCAACGGTAATGTCGGAGGAGTTGCTGGGTAGCGCTGGATTACAGCATCACACCACTTTAGGGACTTTTGAGGTTTACTCCCCTAACCTTTCCTTGGGATGGGGCAAAGCCGCTAGGCAGCAGCAGTTTTGTGTCGGAGTTTTCCTTGACTTTGATAGGTTGTTGACTAATGCTAAGGAGCCTCTTCTAACCATTTGGGATTTATGTGAGTAGTTTCTTTTTCAGAAGCAGCTAGTACATATTTAAAAGACAGTAATGGATATATTTGGAAATGCATTTTAAAAAAGGCTTTATATATATATATATACCAACTTTCAAACAATAGGTACAAACCAACACAAACATCGGTGCGTATATAAGTTTTCACTGTGAAAAGTCAAAATTAATCTTCCTTATTTGGTCACTTTTTCCTTTTTGAAATCCATCAGAGACCACGATGACGTCAATCCATGTCTTCAACAGTTGGGGACTCTCTGGTGGCTAGTTAGTCCAATTCTGGACTTATAGGGAAATTTCCAGCTATGGGTAAATAGCAGGGCAGACTGGGCTCTTTAACATTGGCTAGGTAGACAGTCTAGGAGAAGGAAAACTCTGAATTCAAACCTGTTAAACTCCGCTTAATAAATTGGCCATGTGTCACATCCTGCTCGTGCGGAGGGGTTGGTAAATATGTATGTATAGAGAAATTCCCATCTGCATTTGGTGGGTCATAACGACGAAGATGTCGCCGCTCAGAAGCCCTGTTTATCTCGATATTGAGCCGCTTAGCTCCTGTGCAGCATGCGTCTTGCCAACCATGTCTGTTGGAGGCCAGATCTTCAAGGTTTGAAGATGTGATGGTACATTGCTTCAACGTCGTCTTAATATGGTCTTTGAACCACTTTTGGAGGGTTCTTGTTCTCCGCGTGCCATCTGCGATATTTTACGGGTGAATCTGTCGTAGGCATGCGGAAGGTGTGACCCAACCATCGCAGTTGGTTTAAGCAGTAGACATATCACTGCTAGTCTACGACTGAAAACACCTAGACTCTAACGAAGAGGTAAGTATATATGGGAGTTACCCAAGGATGCTGCAGGCTGACTTGAACAAATATTGGCAGCTGTACGGCCATTTACCCCCATCACACAAATCATCCGATTAAAACATGCTGGTCAGTGCGGAACTCATAAGTGCCGTTCTCCTGTGAACACGTAAACATGAACACACCTGTATAGAACGACAAATCAACACTTACACCAGTCAGTTCTGTGCAGATACTGTATGCTGTGTGGAGGATCTGCTAGGGGTGATGGAATAGATGAACGGTTGGGGAAGAAAGAGATAGGGTCTTGGATATTCCTGCTGCCAGCACGATGATGACGATGTTGATGATGATGAGGAGGAGAAAGAGAAGAAGGAGGAGTAGGAGGAGGAGTATTTGGAAATTTTCACTTTCATCGAAAATTATCAAAACATACTTAAAAACATCTTTTTAGATTTAAATCTAAGATATTAGAGAGATAAAATAGAAAATGTAAATATATATTTCATTACATTATAAATAAAAATGTATCAGACGAAAAAATGGCGGTTGGCTCTGAAAACATTGTCTCTACCACCCGCATAGAAATTAGATGAATATATTCACTCCCCAAAAATATTCATGCGACGCGTTGGAGGTCTTATCAATTATCATTGTTGCTGTTGATTTTAAAAGCTTACTTCATTACAAAATAGGTAGACAGATTTTGATAATAGATTTAGCTTATTTTTAGGGGTGGGTGCGTTAAAGGTGAACTATTTTAATCAATTCGATCACGATATGATCAATTTTGTTAAGTACAAATACTTTTAAGAATAGCACCTTAGAACTACAAAGTAGAAGTCACACACACTCGTATATATATATATATATGAGAAGTAAACAATCAATGTGTTTGATATGGCTTATTTTAGCCGACAATTTTTAGAAGAATATGTGCTTAATTGAAGTCGTACCTAATTTTTGAAAATTAATTAATTGATAATTAATGAATTAGGCGGGCATACCCGTTCAAATATAAGGCTAAAAAATCGAGAAAAAATCAATCTCTGTATGTACATTTCAGCCCATTAGGCCTCATCAGCAGAGCTATAGACAGGAAGACTGCTTTGTGTGTGATTCGAACCTGTCAGGCTGAAAGGCGGGGGTTCTAACCATTACACCAGCTGGTTTTTCCAGATTTTTCGTTTGCTTTGAACTAAGTTATATTCCACTTTTAGTGACTTACTACACGACAGTATGAGAAGTAAACAAACAAACAATGTGTTTGATATGGCTTTTTTTAGCCGACAATTTTTGGGAGAATATGTGCTTAATTGAAGTCGTACCTAATTTTTGAAAATTAATTAATTGATAATTAATGAATTAGACGGGCATACCCGTTCAAATTTAAGGCTAAAAAAATCGAGAAAAAGTCAATATCTGTATGTACATTTCAGCCCATTAGGCCTCATCAGCAGAAACACATTGTTTGTTTGTTTACTTCTCATACAGTCGTGTAGTAAGTCACCAAAAGTGGAATATAACTAATCAGCAGAGCTATAGACAGGAAGACTGCTTTGTGTGTGATTCGAACACTGACTGTCAGGCTGACAGGCGGGGTTCTAACCATTATACCAGTTGGTTTTTCCCCAGATTTTTCGTTTGCTTTGAACTCAGTTATATTCCACTTTTAGTGAACGAGAAAGAAGAAAATCGCTCTCTTTTGCTTTTCAACCGTCACAAAGTACAGACGGGGTTGCTGGTCCCTAATGTTGAGACAGCGATATAGTTGGTACCATGTTAGAAGGTATAGTAATTTAACAGTGTCCCCTCTCTCTCTTTCTCTCTGCCTTTCCTTCTCTCCGAAACAGAGCCCACGACAGGAGCCGGAAAAATAAATGCTAAGTCCTTGTGACCATATATCTCACGTGTCTGTTGTGACTTCTTTATCTACAATGACGACTGCTACTAAAACCTGAGTTGGCTACATATATATATTTACCAACTCCTCCGCACGAAGAGGATACGACACAATGCCAATTTCTTAAGCGGAGTTCAACAGGTTTGAATTCATAATTTTCCTTCTCCTAGACTAGTTACCTAGCCATGGTTAAAGAACCCAGTCTCTCCTGCTATTTACCCATAGCTGGAGGGAGAGTAGGATTCATACCTTTCCCAAGGGTATTAGCGCTAAGTGAAATGCAATTACCACGTCCAGGATTTGAACTCGGTGCAACGAGTCCATTTCCCATGACTTTAACCATTACACCACGCGCTTCATAGAGTTGGCTACATATATATTTCCGGAGTTTGCCACAAAGACACTTTGGTACTTTGTTATACAACCAATACATTTTTAGTGCCGGGAATTTTGAGGCACGGTGACAATCCCCGCCACGTAACGAATCCCTTTTTGGTACCGTGACCATATTATTATACTACAGTGACTTTCAAATCCCAGCAAACAATAAAGACCACAATTTTAAACACTGAGGTCACCGAAATTATATCCAAGAAACAGATACACAGAAAGTGACACAGAGCAAGTATAAATAAACCTTATATTCATCAACCACTCCGCATGAGCTGGATGCAACACAGGGCCAATTTCTTAAGCAGAGTTTAAATTCAGAATTTTCCTTTTCCTAGGCTAAAGATACTAGACTAAGGTTAAAAAGCCCAGTCTGCTCTACTATTTACCCATAGCTGAAGGGTGGATAGTTGGTTTCATATCTTCCCAAAGGTAACAGTGTCATGGAGTGAAACAATGCTTGTACCGATTAGTATTCTTTTTTTGTTTTATGGAATATCAACCATTTTTGGGTTATTTAATGTCGAATCAACTATTTTATTTATAAACAAAGGACACAGGTTGTGCAACATGTCAACATACCAACTACAATTTTACTACCAACCATAGCGAGTACCTACCACTGCTTGAACTGCTATGGTCATGTGACATATGCACTACAAACTAAATGGTGGGTATACTGACATTTTCCTGTGTGTTTAGACGTTGGAAGTTACTGCGATATTTTCAAGGTCGAATATATAATAGCTGATTTTAAGGCATTTATTTTTTTACTCTGAATCCAAAATCATACTCATATTTTTTTAATCAGATCAAATTTTTAAGGTATAAGCTTTACTTGAAATGTATAGAATAGTAATATAGGTGTGACAAGACTTTTGAATTAGTGTTATTATCAGGTAAAACTGGTTGTATAGTATTCAATCACATCGTACAAACCAGACCTGACCAAAAAACGATTAATTGTATTTTTGGATACATCATAAATGACGATCATAAATCACTTGATATTTACAGGAAGCACGTGGTGTAATGGTTAAAGTTATGGGAAATGGACTTGTCGCCCCGAGTTCAAATCCTGGACGCGGTAACTGCATTTTCACTTAGCGCTAATACCCTTGGGAAAGGTATGAATCCAATTCTGCCTCCAGCTATGGGTAAATAGTAGGACAGACTGGATTCTTTAACCATGGCTAGATAACCAATCTAGGATAAGGAACAAACCTGTTGAACTCCGCTTAAGAAATTGACCTTGTGTCGTATCCTGCTCGTGCGGAGGAGTTGGTATATATATATATATATATATATATATATATGTAGCCAACTCAGGTTTTAGTAGAAGTCATCATTGTAGATAAAGAAGGCACAACAGACACGTGAGATATATTGTCACAAGGGCTTAGCATTTATTTGCAGACTCTCTCTCCCTCTCTCTTTCTCTCTTTGCCTCCCTCCCTCCATTCATCGTCCCCGAGAGGTCCTTCGAGTCGCATCTTGAATCTACATAGAGCTGATTGATGTAGACTTTCGCCGGTGGTCCTTCACTGTTGTGTCAATGTGTAGGTGTTCTCAAGAAAACGCCACTTATGAGTTCGTCGTGTTTCTCTATCAGTATCCCTCATGTCTAATTCGTCTTGCTCGGATGGCTTGTGTGATAGGGGCAAGTGGACGTACAGTTACTTTATTGTGGGGTTTTATTTCCAAGATTTGTTCAAGACAGCACGTAGCATCCTTGTGTTGTCTCCATCTATCTTTTTCTCTAAGCGCATCGTTGGAGTTCATGTGTTGCAGCTCTACAGTAGCACTGATACGGCTACGGCTTGGAAGGATTGTCGCTTTATCTTATCAGTGTGATTAGATTTCCATATGATCGATAATATGTCTATTGCAGTCTCATGTGTGTCCTGTGTGTACATTGACATCATTTTCTGTGTGTCTCTATTATGACCAAAGTCCAAGAAGACTCCGCAAAATTGGTTGAAGACGAGCGTGTTGTCAATTGTCTTTTATGAGGCCATAGTTCAATTAGATTAAATCGTTAAGGTCAAGAGGTCACCAAGCAGTGATATTTGGATGGTTGGCGCCGTATCCATGGGGCTTTTTCTTTTCTTCTTTCTTTCTTTCTTCTTATTTTTTCTTATTTTTTTCTTTTTCACTTTTCTTGGTTTTTTCTTTTCTCCTTTTTCTTCTTTTCGTTTTTTCTCTTATTTTCCTTTTTTTTCATTTCTTTTTTCTTTTTATCTTTCTTCTTTTATTCCTTCTTTAAACCTTTTTTACATTTTTTTTCTTCGTCTGGATACTTTCTTTTTCTTAAGTTTTTTTCTTTTGGATGGTCTAAAAATTCAAGTTAATATTAATCTTTTGCAAGTCTCTCTAGCAAACGAAATGTAATTCCTTTCCCAACTGAGCACGTTACTCTCACTTCAAATAGCAGTCGTCAGATTTCACTTGCCGTCCAAACACTTTCTTCCTCACTCCCTGTGTCAGTTTTATTTCTGCTCGTTCGGCTGTGCTTATGCAAATTCCGATATACTTCATCCGGGTCTCTGCTAACAGCACCTCAGCTACGAGGAGGTAGCGAGTTCTAATATCCGTAGCCACTCGCCACACTCTTCCCCCTCGCACAGGCCAAACATATCCTGACGCGCTTTGTTTGTGGGGGGCTGGGAATCCGCTTGTTCGTAGGGCTGCATTTCAATTTCATCACATTTTTTTTTTCATTCATTCATTTGTCTATTTACTCGAATTATCAATATTTTTCTTTTTCTCTTTTTGTTCTATTTCTTTTCTTTTCCTTTTTTTCTTTCTTCTCTCCAAATTCATTTCATCTTTTTTCTCCTTTGCTTTTTTTTCTATTTTTCTCTTTTCTTCACTTTTTTCTTCTCTTTTTCTCTTTTTCTCTTTTTTTTTCTTTTTCTTTTCGTTATTCACTTCTTTTTATTTAAAAAAAAATTGTTTTCTTCTTTTTTACTTCTGATTTATTTTACTTATTTCTCGTCTTTTTGGGGGGCTAATAAATAAGCAGTAGCCAATTTTTTCTCAAGAGCTTTCGCTTCCTTCAAAGATCATCATGGTGTATATCTATATTGCAAAAAAATTACAACTTTTTAATTGTTCTAGCTCTGTTTATACTGTTGATATTCAGTTTATGAATGAGATCTGTTCCTAAATTTCTCTTTAAGATAAAATTGTAGGTAAGTCATAAGAGGTACATATGGTTCTTATTTACCAATATAATTATGACTTAACATGAATAAAATGAAGTGCTTAATAAGTAGTTTTTAATAGTAATTTCTCTTGTGGAAAAATTATTAATGCGATGAGTGCAAAACCAACACATATAATTTTGTTGGAAATTGTTTTATTCTGGGCTAGAGACTTTTGATTGCCCTAGCAAAAATCTAGTTTAAATGTGTCTTCTTACGTTATGCTACAGGATGATATTGATCTGTTAGTTGGTTGATTGATTTTAACGGCATATCAATCCGTCTGGGTTTATGTAATAATATATGTTGTGTATTTATATTTATACCTTTGTAGTAATTGGTTTTAACAATGTGTTAGCACAATTCTTTTATTTTATTTACTTTAAATTTTTATTATCCATTTGGCAATTTGAAAATATTGAACGAAAATTTGTAGACAAAAGGTGTCTGCAATATTTAGCCAAATATGTCTGAATTAAAAAAATGCTGCCCACATATATACTTATATACACACAAATATATATATATATATATATATATATATATATATATATATATATATATATATATACCATTTTTATTTCCAAACTGCGACAGTATAAAAAAAGTCCTGGCTTTATAGTTTGTAATTACACAATACAAACTTTTTCCTAGAGAAAAGTACAAAAAAATAAAATACCAAATCATTTGCACCGCCTGAAAAATAATCAGATAGTACTATAAAAAAAGCCAAAAGAAAAAAATACTGTAAGTGTTGCCTAAGTTAAATATACTAAAGTGTTCAATACAAAAAGTAGAGTATTATCTGCGTTATTCGGACTATTGTCCCCATCTTCATTGTTATTTGTACAACGTTTCGGCTGATATACCCTCCGGCCTTCTTCAGGTATTTCTTGTCGGTCTCGGGAACATTCTCGGACTCGGAACCTTCTCGGACTCGGGAGCTTTCTTGTCCGAGAAGGTTCCCGAGTCCGAGAATGTTCCCGAGACCGACAAGAAATACCTGAAGAAGGCCGGAGGGTATATCAGCCGAAACGTTGTACAAATAACAATGAAGATGGGGACAATAGTCCGAATAACGCAGAAAATACTAATCTTCAAGCCTCATCTCAAACATTCAGACAAAAAGTAGAGCTAAAAAATAATAGAGTAAGCCTAATGAGTTTTCCTAACGGATCATCAGGATAATCCTCTTAAAAAGAAAAGAAGAAAGTCATAATTATCCTGATGATCCGTTAAGAGAAACCTAGGTAGATATTCTCTGACTCATTATGCGTACTCTATTATATATATATATATATATATAATATATATATATATATATATATATATAGTAACAAAGTTGCATTGGGTTTTAGGGAGACATACTTTCTTTCCAACCAATGCTTCTTTTAGACGCAGTTGATCCGAAAGTGAATCTTGAAAACCGGCCAGGAAAATGTCCGCCAAAGTTCCAATAAAAGTTCTCGTAAAATCTCACCACCGACATGAGCTGTACGTTAACTTAGCGTCATCCACCTTGATGGAAAACGAAATCGAGGCTCATAACGCTTCAATAAGCATTCAATGTTTGACAGCGGCGAAACCGCGCTGACGAGGGAGAAGATTTTGATGGATATAAAGTTGCCGAACAAACGCTGATAACTCGGATAACCAAATAAGGAAAAGAATGGCAAAGTAATGAGTCATTTATTCCGAACGATCTTAAAGTGGGAGAATCTTCATGTGGAAGTTAATTCACTAACAAATATATACACCCTCCGAGCGCTAGTATCTAAGTTTTAGTGTAATACAATACTAGCAGGACCTGATTCTTTTATACAGATATATCTTTCATCTTTTTATTACATATTATTTTATTTATTATTATTATTATTAGTATTATTATTATATTATTATTATTATTATTACATTTACTATTATCATACGTATTTTAAAAAATTTTTCCTATTATTATTATTATTTACTCCTTTTGAGTTTTCACAACAGTGTTAGCTGATGGTCTTTCACTGGAGTCTGAGTGACAGCAAGTCTCCTTAGATCCCCAGGACTCTTCTGAGTATTCTGGCAGATTGCAGCAGTGCAGTGTTCTGAATGGTTTCAATCCTTCCTCTGATATCTATACTTTCCAAGCCCTTTTCTAATCCTTTTGGGACTGTTCCAAGTGCACCAACTACAATTGGTATAACGTTCACTTTCATATTCCATAACTTTTTCAGTTCTCTGGCAAGGTCCAGATATTTGTCTATTTTTTCATTTTCCTTTAACTTCACCCTGTGATCTGCTGGCACTGCAAAATCCACCAGTTGACAAGTTCTTTCTTTTTTGTTTATCAATACTAGGTCTGGCCTTCTTGCTGGGATAAGGTGATCCGTTTTTATCTCAAAGTCCAGAGAATTTTGTGCGTTTGTTCTCAAGAACAGATTCTGGTTTATGCATATACCATTTTGTTGTGTGGTCAAAATTTAATTTTTTGCATAATTCCCAGTGGATCACCTTCCCAACCCAGTCGTGTCTAGCTTTGTATTCTCGTTGTGCTAGTTTGCTACATTCGCAGAGTATATGGTTAACAGTCTCATCTCTATTACCGCAAAGTCTACACTTACTATTCTGTTGGGTCTTATCAATTTTCGCTTTGATGTAGTTTGTCCTTATGGCATTATTTTGTGCAGCAATTATAAGTGATTCTGTTTTCTCTTTTGAGGTTTCCCTTTCTTAACCATGTCCAAGTCTTTTCATGTGCAACCTCTTCTATTTGTCGTTTGAAGCGTCCGTATAATTATTTTTCTTCCCATTTTTGTTTTCTAGTCTTTGTTGTTTTTCTGTTTGTCCATCTGCCGTTTCTACTATTGTTGGCCGCCATAAGTAGTTTGTCTTTGCTCTTCCTTGTGTAATCTTCAAGTTGTTGGATTGTGGTTTCTACGCATTCCTCTATGTTGGCAAGACCTCTTCCCCCTTCCTTTCTTGACACATACAATCTATCTCTATCATCTCTAGGGTGGAGAGCCTTGTGCATTGTCATTAATTTTCTCGTCCTTTGGTCTATCTGTCTGAGTTCTTCTTTTGTCCATTTTAAGAATGGTCCTGAGTATCTTATAATGGGACAGCCCAGGTATTAATTCCTTTGATCAGATTTCTGCTGTTAAGTTTCGTTTCCAGTTGTTTTCTAGTTCTCCTGAGATATTTTTTTTAACTTTTCCTTTCATTTCTGCTTGCATGATATTGTCCGCTTCTAAAATTCCTAAGTATTTGTAGCTTTCATTTTCATCAAGAGATTTTATAGTTTCCTGATTTGGTAGTTGTATTCCATTCATTAGTTTTCTTTCACCCCTTTTTATTACAAGCATAGCACATTTTTCGATTCCAAATTCCATCCCTATATCCTGGCTATATATTCTAATAGTTTGTACTAGGCTCTCCAATTCTTTTTTCATTTTTTGCAAAAATTTTAATGTCATCCATGTACATAAGGTGGTTTATCTTCTCTTGTAAATTACTAAATTTGTATCCCCCGGTACATTTTTTCAGTATATGGTTTAGCGGCATCATTGCAATAATAAAGAGTAGTGGTGATAATGAGTCTCCTTGGAAGATACCTCTTTGGATTTTACTTCTGCCAGGGATTGTGTTTTCCAGCTTTTAATTGAACTCGCCAGTTTTCCATGGCTTTTTTAATGAAGTTTATTATGTTGTTGGAAATTTTGTACATCTGAAGGCATTCTAAAATCCAGGTATGTGGGACCATGTCATAGGCTTTCTGTAATCAATCCAGGCCATTGCAATATTTTTCCGTTTATTTTTTACTTCTTTAAGAATGTATTGGTCTATATAGAGTAAGTCGTGGGTTCCTCTTTTTCCCTTGCGGCATCCTTTCTGTTCTTCTGGGAGAAGTTTCCGCCAATTGAATGAAAAGTATACTTCTTCTCTTATAATAGCAGTTAGAATTTTCCACATCATGGGTAGACAAGTTATTGGTCTATAATTGCTGGGGACATTTCCTTTTTGTGGGTCTTTCTGGATTAGTGTAGTTATCCCTTTTGTCATCCATTCGGGTACTTCCGTTTCTTATAGGCATTTGTTCAGTTGCTGGGCCATTCTCTTGTGGATAGACGTAAAGTTTTTGAACCAGAATCCATGTATGCCATCATGGCCTGGTGTTTTCCAATTTGCTACTTTCTTGAGTACTGATTTAAGTGTAATTACATGAACACTGGCAACAGGTCCTTCCTCAATTCCCATCAGTTCATTTTTGATATCACTTATCCACTTTGACTGCTTATTATGTTCTTTCCTCATCCATATATCACTCCAGAACTTTTCTGCTTCTGTTGCATTTGGGTGTTCACTAATGTTTGTTTTTGCTCCATTAATTTGTTCGTTATTATTATTATTATTATTATTATTATTTGCTCCTTTTGAGTTTTCACATCAGCATTAGCTGATGGCCTTTCACTGGAGTCTGAGTGACAGCAAGTCTCCTCAGTTCTCCAGGACTCTTCTGTATTCTGTACTCAGTATTCTGGCAGATTGCAGCAGTGCTGTGTTCTGAATGGTTTCAATCCTTCCTCTGATTTCCAAACTTTCTAAACCCTTTTCTAATCGTTTTCGGACTGTTCCAAGTGCACCAACCACAATTTGTATCATTTACATTCACTTATTATTATACATATTTTTATAAATTTTTCGTATTATTATTATTATTATTATTATTATTATTATTATTATTCTATTACATGTAATAATTTTAGTACATATTTCATCTTATATCTTTCATCTTTGATATAGATGCAGATTCTTTAATCTCTAAGGGATTCCATATTTTTCGGTCTTTTTTCCAAGCTTTTTGGGACCGTTCCAAGTGCACCAACTAAATTGGTACCACTTTGACTTTCATATTCCATAGCTTTTTTAGCTCTCTGGCAAGGTCCAAATATTTGTCCATCTTTTCGTTTTCCGTCAGCTTCACCCTGTGATTTGCTGGAACTGCAAGATCCACCAGTTGACAAGTTCTTTCTTTTTTGTTATTCAACACTAAGTCTGGTCTTCTTGCTGGGATAAGGTGATCCGTTTTTATCTCAAAGTCCCAGAGAATTTTATGTGTTTCATTCTCAAG
>CM042161.1:71614164-71615210 GCA_023376005.1 Doryteuthis pealeii | reverse complement strand
CAAGAGAGAGATGGTTTATTTTAAATGAATATAAGCAAAATCCTTCAATGATCTAAATGAAATCCATTAACAAGATAAAATAACTGTAATTTTATTCTTTACTTCCTCTTATAACTAAATACTTAAATTAGAAAAAATAACAATGAAAGACGAGAGTGATGGAAGAGTAAGTTTCAGTTGTTCTATTTTTATTATACTCTCCGTTTCAACTTTTTATTATACTCCCTCTGTTTCAAATCTTTTTATCTGTATTCTATTTAGTTTCATTAGCCTTTCTAATTCTAACAATATTTTATTACATTAAAACTTAAATACTTGACCCAAAGGGTGCATATATTTGCTAGTACTTATAAAAACCCATTATTATTTGTAAATATTTGCAGTGGATTGTCATAAGTTATTATATCAGCATATGAAATAAAGGTAAACATATTGTATATGTTCCGTATCAAATGAATTATGATATTTAAGTATCTTCATTTTATACGAGTAGGCCTACGCGTTGGTATTTGAAATACCTAGAAACATAATGAAACCTTATGCAATTTATTATAAATTGCATTATCTCTAGCTAAATCCTATTAAGTTATAATGACTCAATAAAAATCTCACTATGGGGAGCCGTTTATGCTGGAATACAGTTACATGCAAATATAACGAGCATTTTACTAATTTATATATATATAATATATATATATAATATAGATAGATAGAGAGAAGAGAGAGAAAGAGGAGAGAAGAGAGAGAGAGAGAGGAGAGAGAAAGAGGTGAGAGAGGAGAGGGAGGAGATAGAGAGATAGAAGTAGGAACTGAGATAGAAATTAGATAGATCCATATATTGATACATGATAGGAAAAGAGATAGATAGATAGATAGATAGATAGATAGATCCAAATGACCGTTTTATGCGGGTAAATTGAAATTACCCTGAAAGTTCTTCATTTTCTCGAGTGCTTAGGTTATTACGCAATTAAAACTGTAATAATGTGGCCTTTTTAGGCTTAGAGCTTTCATTCAAACCTACGAAATTTATTAATATGTATATA
>CM042161.1:71606664-71609164 GCA_023376005.1 Doryteuthis pealeii | reverse complement strand
TACAAAGCCTGTTGTATACTCTCTTTCCTTTCTTACTTCTATTCTTCTTCTTCCAGCGTCTCTTCTAGCGTCTGGACTTCGTCTTGGGGACTTCGTGTCTGGTCTTCCATTGGGGATTTCTCTTTATCAGAAGCCCTGTTTCACTGGTAGATGATAACACAAGACTTCGATTTAACTTAGATCATATTCTATTCTGAAATCCCCACCAGACTACCTGCGCAGATCGAGTCGGCAGCGTGCATAACACGACTTACCACCGTGGTGTCAATCCTTCAAGGCCGGTTTGGTTTCTACACTATTGTACATAAGGAATCTAATAATTATGTAACAAGCCGATACCCACAGACTAGAGTCTATATGATGCGTCACTTGTGGAGTATATTAAATGTCAAGTGGTGGCAGCATCGGGACCATCCCGAGAGAACTGGACTCTCTAGCATGCACGACATACTTGTCTAGCGCAACCTGAGATTGGTTGGCCACTTAAACAAACTTTGAGAGGACAGACTGCTAAAGCAGCTTCTCTACTCTGAACTGAGAGAGGGATCACGTGGAATCGGTAGAGCAAAGCTCAGGCTCAAAGACAACTCAGCGTACGAGTAGTACAGGGATCTGTGTGTTAAAGTAAGGAGCTGATATTAGGTGTGGCGTTCCACCTCAGACGCGAAAAACAATCTCCTTGGTCTAGCGCCCGGAAAAGGGGATAGACTCCATCGCTGATTGGCTGATATCGACTTTAGACATCCCTAACGACGTTACTTTACTTACTGTTTTTCTACGGTGATGGCTTGGCATTAAATTACCCATGCAGGTTGATATGCCATTAAACAAAGAAACCAGCCAATCACGGAAGTCGTGAACTGCCTCTAAGTACATCTGAAGTTGAAGTTATATACTTTTATGAGAACGGGATATTAACTCGTAGCTAACACACCTAGGCTTATAATGCATTAAGGTACCCAAGATAGGATAACATAACACAGAATATTTGGTAGGGAAAAACACAAATCAATTCATAAAATATCTTATAATAATGGAGATTCGATGTCAGTCTGACTGGAACCGAAACTATATTGCTATGCTATTTACCTATGTTGAGGGTATATCGACAATAGTTCTTTTGTAAGAGAGAGAGAGAGAGAGAGAGAGAGAGAGAGAGAGAGAGAGAGAGAGAGAGAGAGAGAGAGAGGACTAACATAGAGACATTAGAGGAGAGATAGACATATAGTCGTTCACTTACTTGGTTGTATCTCGTTTTTCTACTTCGGCCATGATGTGATCGCCTAGTCTTCTTTACTTGTTTATATATCCGTTAGGTCCTTTAACTAAGGGCATGCAAAATTAATTAACAAGGCTTATTGCTGTGATCAAAGGTTTTATTTTAGCCCCTTTTTCTAACAAACCACGTGGGAGTCAACAGTCCAGGCAGAGAGACCTCTCTACCTGGCGTCTGGTTGTCAACTGATTAACTAACTAAATCTCACGTGATTTTCGAGATTCTAACTGTCCAGTAGTTTTCTGTTCCCTAATATGAAAACACTGGCCCTTAGAATTCTCCTACAGGGTGTTGTCAATAACCCCATGCTGCCACATATATCATGCAACAGCTACTCAAGTCACAGTTCCCTTAGTTAATTACATCACATTCTCCATGATTTTATTTTCCGTTAAACTGCAATTATTAATAAAATTGTTTTACATTATTAATATTGTTGACCATATATCCAACGAATAACATGCAATTGTATTTATACATACAATAAAATTGCGGTTTACAAGTGTGAAGGAAAAGGCTAATTTGCATATTGAGGAAAAGTGAAGGAAAAGGCTAATTTGCATATTGATATTAAAAGTTTAATTTTAAAGAATATGTGCTTAGTATAATAGTATAATTGGTTTCTAATTGTTTGGTTCTATTTTAATGAATATGAACAAAGATCTCGGGGATAAATCATAAAAGAAATCCATTAACAAGAAGAAATAACTATCATTTTATTTTTTACTTTTTATTTTAACTACATAGTTAAATTAGAAAAAATTTCCATTGAAAAACGGAAGTGATGGAAGAGTAAGTTTCAGTTGTTCTATTTTTTCGATTATACTACCCTCGGTTTTAAATCTTTTTATCTGTATTCTTATTTAGCTTCATTTGTATTTCTAATTTAACATTATATTTCATTATATTAAAGCACAAATGCTTACAACCGGAGGGTGCATATATTTGCTAGAAAAAAATAATCAAATCACAAAAAAGTCACAAGGTATTCGAGGAACATGTGCGGATGAAAATAAAAATAAAATTATATTAAAAAAAAAAAAAAAAACTCCCATGGGGCCTTGGCCGGGAGAACCCTCTGCGCATGTCCGACAAAAGGTTTTGACTCCCGACCCCCGAACGGATACCCCGGCCAGTTGGATTTAGGCCACAACTGAGTGTAGTCGCTTCCTGGCCAGAGGAATATCCCTCTTGCTACAGGCTACTATGACCCGCTCAATAAAG
>CM042161.1:71596664-71599164 GCA_023376005.1 Doryteuthis pealeii | reverse complement strand
GTGGTAAGGAATAGAGGAAAAATGTTGACAAAAGAACAACTCAGACAAGTAGATGTAGGAGATATACTTCTCTTTTATAAAAACAAATGTACGATGCCCTAATGTTCAAATAAATGACTGATGCAGTCCTGCTCAAGACAGGACGAAATATATATCTGTGTCTGAGTTGTTCTTTTATCCAAATTTTCCCTCTATTATTTACCATATATATATATATATATATATATATATATATATATATGTCTGTGTGTGTGTGGTTTATATATATATATTTAATATTATACATTATAATAGAAAAGTTGCAGAAACACACACAACCTATCAAATATCGGACATATTCTGCCAAATTAATAACTCAATGCCTGAAGAAGAGAACAGATCAGAAACACGTGTCGCATATGTAAGATAAAAAGAATAAAACGTTTTTTTCTGAGAACATAATACATTTTGCGGACCTTCTTTTTTATAATATATATATATATATATATATATTATATATATATATATATATCAATCTATCTATCTACCTATATCCAAACTATACTAATTTACTTCGATTATCTATTATATATATTCAATTAATAAATCAACCAATCACCTGTCTATTCTTTCGACATGTGACTTGAAGTCCTCAGGTGGGTAATATGATGTAATCATGTCCACCGAACGATTATTAATAAATTCAAGCCAAAATTGATGACCCGTAATGAAGTAATTGTCGTCTCAATTAAATGGAAACCTATCGCATACACAATCAGATCTTTTCAGTGGATACACGTGTCACATACGTTTCATTCAGTGATGTTCACGTATAAATTAATCCTGAGGATGCTGATTTTTAAGTCGCAGTAACCTGGCCGATCTAATAAGAAAATCGACGCAAGTCAATATTCTAACTACTGTATAGCCCTAAACTATAAGAAGTAATTCCCTTTATTCCTGCCTCTCTTCATATATATATATATATATATATATATATATATATATATAATATATATTTCGGGAATAAAAGGCCTTAAATACCATGGGTATCGTGGTTATGGACCATTTCCACTCGCGAGTATGCTCACGAGCTTCTTCAGACCACTGATATATTTTATTTAGACAGGCACATGGCCAAACTCATTTTATATTCATACATTTCACCTCCCTCATTCAGGGGTGATCATATCAGTGGTCTGAAGAAGCTCGTGAGCATACTCGCGAGTGGAAATGGTCCATAACCACGATACCCATGGTATTTAAGGCCTTTTATTCCCGAATAACTTTGCTCTGTTTACAATAATTAAACATTGAGCTCTCATACGGAACCTGAATTATATATATATATATATATATATATATATATATATATATATATATTGTTAAGAATTAATGCAAAAATGAATTAATTAATATAATAAAAAATGAATGAAATGAATAGAATACTTGAAAAATATATTTTCCCAGGGACCTCTCCCAAAAGTAAAAATAATAATTATAACTTTTGAAAGAGGTCGTTGATAGACAAAACCTTTTCACATTCTATGGGACTCCCTATTGAAGAATTGAATTAATTATTATATAAAATATTGGAGAAGATAAAATAATGTCTTACCTTTGTAAAGTTATGTTGAGAAGTAATTCGAATTTTTTTCTGTCTAATTCTGTCTATTTTATTTCCATTATAAATTGCAAGTCTTTTTTATCATTGGAGAATTTGAAATAAAGTGCTCGATTACGTGTGTAAGAGGTGTATTTATTTATTCATTATAGTGTGTAATAAATCTAAAATGTGATTGTAACCATTGGTTTCCAAGCAGCATGTTTGCCACTTTTCATCAATACAATGTGACTGAAAAGAAATGCAGGGAATGTCAATTAATTTATATATGTGTGTATCTCTGTGAGTCAAATCTTTGAATTTTTCCGCTTTATGGTGAAAGTAGTGCGGCTCACAAAAATACACACATATATAAATTCCCTGCACTTTTTAACAGACGTGATATCTTAATGAAAAGTGATCTAAATGCAGCTTGGAAATCAATGGTAACAATTACACCTTAAAGGTATTGTACACTATAATATAAATACAAATATATATATATATATATATATATATATATCAGTTAAGGTAACGTGGACATGGTGTCAACACCTGGTTACGTATAAGTTCACGTCTGGGAGATCTTCTACTTGCCTGAAGATCGCATTGGCGTGGAATTGTCAGTAACCAGGTGTTGACTCGATGTCCACGCTACCTCAGTTCAAATATAAACGCTATTTATGATATGGAATTGGACTAACCAAAACCTCAGACCGCCATAATTAGGAATTCACATATATATAAACGCACAAAAAAAATACAAAAATAAAATAAATAAAAAATAAATGATAAAAAATAAAAAAATAAAATAGAAAATAAAAAAAATAAAAAATAAAATAAAAACGGAAAATTTAAAAAAATCATCATAAAAACACGAGACTCAATGACGACAAATAAGAACGCCGGTGAATGAAG
>CM042161.1:71544164-71591664 GCA_023376005.1 Doryteuthis pealeii | reverse complement strand
TATTATCCATTAAGAATTGATTTATTTCAAAACTTTATCGGCAGTAAATAACCCACTGAGGTTGATATGCCATAAAACAAAACAAAAAACGATCTCATTACAAAACCACTAGAATAATAACAGTGAGTACATCGCACTAATGGTGACCCCATTATATACAGAGATTTCGACCCTGTAAAAGTATCATGGCATGTGTGGTTACATAACCCGAATATCAATAACATCCTTTTCTTATCATGTATTTCGGTTTCTTTACTCTTCTACCGATCAATCAATTCGGTGATATGTAAAAGCAGAAGCAACGGCCGATGTGCAGGATTTCCTTTAAGCGGATGTACATCCTACTGTGAACCGTCTTCGAAGGCAGCAATCTACATCATTTCAAAAGAACACCAACTAGCCCTTTCCCGAATGTCCATGTTTTCAGTTCGCGTAACCCTCGGGTTATGAATCCGTATTCAAAGACCCAAAAATACGTAAATCCCCATTTTTAAGAAAAGAAGGAGAAAGAAAAGAAGAAGAAAGAAAAGAAGAAAAGAAGGAGAAAGAAAAGAAGAAGAAAAGAAGGAGAAAGAAAAGAAGGAGAAAAAAAGAAGAATAAAAGAAGGATAAAGAAAAGAAGAAGAAAGAAAAGAAGAAGAAAGAAATTTATTATTTTATTCTTCTGTTTTTTAGTAAAAGAAGAAAGAAAAAATAGAAAGAGAAAGAAAAGAAGAAGAAAGAAAAGAAGAAGAAAGAAGGAGAAGAAAAGAAGGAGAAAAAAAGAAGAATAAAAGAAGGATAAAGAAAAGAAGAAGAAGAAAGAAGAAGAAAGAAATTTATTATTTTATTCTTCTGTTTTTTAGTATTTCTAGTACAAAATAAAAGACACCCTCCGGGCGATGTAAAAATAGATTTTTGAAACATATTGCGGGAGTAAAAAATTCAATGTCAGCGAGTTTGTACCCTAAGTAAGTAAAATTATCAAATTCATTAAAGGATTAAAAAATAAAACAATTTGAAATGTAAACTTTAAATATGTATTAAAATAAAACAAACTATATATATATATATATAATACCAGTCATGTATTTATTAAAACTTGTTTTAAAAAACAAACAATGGGGACTGTCTAATGTTGCATTTCAAAATTTTGAGTGTATTCATAAATACACTCAAAATTTGAACATGCCAAAAATCGTAGAATAAATTTTATTCTATGTAATGTGATGTAAGCAATGACGTAATTTTTGTTACAGACATAAACCGGAAGCGAATCTCCATTATTAATAGAATTGTATTATTCGGACTATTAACCTTATCTTCATTGTTATCTATACTAGGTTTGTGCACACCGGCCTTCTTCAGGTATTTCTTGTCGGGCTCGAGATGGGTATTCAAATTTCTTTTTAAAAAATCAATTCTTTTAAACCCCTTCTTTACAAACTCGGTATTTTTTCTATTGACTCCGTCAAAATGAAACTGCAATGGCGATGAAGACTAATCCACACGCTCCAGAACCTCAACATTGGAACTTCATCATTAGATGCAGTTTATCGTCATACCCAGAACACTAAGACCCTCTGACACTGCCTTGTAGCACATATATAAAAAAAATTGTAGGAAGCGCGTGGTGTAATGGTTAAAGTCATTGGAAATGGACTCGTTACTCCGAGTTCAAATCCTGGACGTGGTAATTGCATTTCACTTAGCGCTAATACCCTTGGGAAAGGTATGAATCCTAATCTCCCTCCAGCTATGGGTAAATAGCAGGGCAGACTGGGTTCTTTAACCATGGCTAGGTAACCAGTCTAGGAGAAGGAAAACTCTGAATTCACACCTGTTGAACTCCGCTTAATTGACCTTGTGTCGTATCCTGCACGTCCGGAGGGGTTGGTAAATATATATATAAAAAAATGTGGAAGTTTGCCATAACAGCAATAGGATTGGGATAATAATATAGGTGCTAGCGCTTGACAGAACCAGCTGATTTATTCGTCTAGCCTAAGTAAGGGCCATAATGGAGTTGCATGTCACGGACTGCTCAGCCACCAGGATTCTGCCCTTATTTATCACAGGTTGCCCCATTAGTGTGCATTAGGGGCCGGGTTAGCTCAGTCGGTAGAGCGTTCGGCTAGAAACCACAAGGTTTCTAGTTCGATACCGGTCCTCGCCAACTCGGCGTATGAGTAGCACAGGGATCTGTACGGTAAAGTACGGAGCTGATGGTAGGTGTGGTGCTCCACCTCAGATGCTAAAAATATCTCCTTGGTCTAGCGCTATTGAAAAGGGGATAGACTCCCTCGCTGTCTGGCTGATACCGACTTTAGGCCGCCCCGTCGACTTTACTTTACTTACAGAGGTTCAGTCGATGCCTTATACAGACTCAGGAAGCGCGTGGTGTAATGGTTAAAGTCATGGGAAATGGACTCGTCGCACCGAGTTCAAATCCTGGACGTGGTAATTGCATTTCACTTAGCGCTAATACCCTTGGGAAAGGTATGAATCCTACTCTTCCTCCAGCTATGGATAAATAGTAGGGCAGACTGGGCTCTTTAACCTTGGTTAGGCAACTGGTCTAGGAGAAGGAAAACTCTGAATTCAAACCTGTTAAACTCCGCTTATGAAATTGACCTTGTGTCACATCCTGCTCGTGCGGAGGTGTTGGTAAATATATATACAGACTCAGCCATCAGGGCGGCTGCTTTAATGTTCAATTGAAATAGCCTATCCAGCAGGAGATAAGTGTCATTAAGGAGTCGTTCTCAAATGGTCATCCATTTTGTTGACCCCTAGACAATTCCTCGAATAGAAAAAGATTCATTAGTGCCTAGTGTTCCAGTGTTAGCGAACATAAAATGTATTTCGTGAAGTGGAACCGACATGCTTTTGAATTTGGTAATATTGATAATTTCTGTATTCGTAATGAAGTCACTTCAGTGCAGGTTGTAAGGTTGAAAGTAATGCACAGGTGACATGGAAGGGTGCGTTTAATTGGGTCTAATTGACGGCGAGATTTGACCCATGTTCGGGAATGTTGTCAAATGACATCTTTATAGTTTTTTTTTATATCAGCGCCATATGTATATATATATATATATGGGAGCTGCACAAGAATGCTGCGTGCAGCCTTGAACAAGTCGTGGAAACAGCACCCACAAGGGAGCAGCTGTATGCCACCTGTCCTCCATCTCACAAACTCTCCGAGTGAGACGGACTCGGTTTGCAGGACACTGCTGGAGAAGAAAGGACGAGCTCATAAGCGACTTCTCCTGTGAAAGCCAACACATGGACATGCTAATGTGAGCCGCCCACCAAGGACCTACATTGACCAACTATGCGAGGATGCTCGTTGCTGTGCAGAAGACCTCCCAGGGGCAATAGATTATAGGGAAGGTTGGCGAGAGATTGTCATATCCGTGCTACTTGCGCGACATGATGATGATCATGATATATATATATATATATATATATATATATATATATATATATATATATATATATATATATATATATATATATAAGGTTAGCTTATATATATAAAGTTAGCTTGGACATGAAGTCAATGGATGGTTGGTTAAGACAGTTTCTCGCCTATCGGAATTTCAAACCAAGATCGCATAGCCGTGAAAATGTCAGTAACCAAGGAAAGTTTACTTCTTCTCCATGCTACCCTGACTAAGATATACATGCTCTATCCAATATATTGAGCACTTATATATATATAAGTAGGATTTTATAATTGCTAGAAATGCTTTGTATATCAACCAAAGAAGTCAAATGTTGGTCAGCTGAGCAACCTTTATATATATATATATATATATATATATATATATATATATATATATATATATGTGTGTGTGTGTGTGTGTGTGTGTGGTGTGTGTGTGTGTGTGTGTATGTATGTACGTAATATATATATATATATAAACTATATATGTTGAAAGGATAAATACATAAGTAAAGAAAATGTTGAATGGATAAGAATAGTTTAATGGAATACCAACACGTGTTTCGACGAGAATTTGTCCATGTACAAATTGTATTCTATTTATTCCTATTTTTAATAGTGATAGAAAAATATAAAATATTTAAGTATGCAAAGATCGTATTCTTTCCCATTTTTCAACACACACACACACACACACACACACACACATATATATATATATATATATATATATATATATATAATATATATATATATATTAAGTGGACAACTGTTTGAGATGGCAATAGCCGACAATTTTTGGGAGGTTATGTGCTTAATTGAAGTCATACCTAATTTGAAATTAATTAGTTATAATTAAATGAATTAGTCAAATCGAGAAAAATTCGATCTCTGTATGTACATTTCAGCCTATTAGGCCTAATCAGCAGAGTTATAGACAGGGCAGTGCTTTGTGCGTGATTCGAACCCTACCCACCACAAAGCACTACCCTGTCTATAACTCTGCTGATGAGGCCTAATAGGCTGAAATGTACATACAGACATTGACCTTTTCTCGATTTGTAAGTAATTGGTAATTTGCTTGAAGCATTGTTAAGTATGTTATATTAATGATTTGAAGGTAATTACAATCCGTATGAAAAATAAAAACAAAAATCTTTTTTTTTATACGCATTGTAATTGCCTTCAAATCATTAATATATTATAATATATATATATATATATATATATATATATATATATATATACCCACGTTTTGTGGCTATTAAAAAGACGACAGATTTATAAGAGATGGTTTATGTTTACAAATCTTCGATATCAAGGGCTTGAATCACAAATCTGAAGATACAAAACTTGGTCGGATAGGTATGTCCTGCTCGGCGCCGGAGAGAAAAAATAGAGATCGAAAGTATTTCCTCTCTTTTGTTGCTGCCTCTCATCACGTGATCTGTCAGGTCTTTCGGTAATGTACTCGTTGACCGATCCTCTTCGTGACGTGTCCAGTGACTTGGTGCAGTACTAGCAGTTCGACACTCGCGCACGCCACCATTCACCAGCCGCAAATGACATCCGTTTATTTCTATTATTATGCGTCTCTCATGTTCTTTGTCTTTCCTTGTCTGGCACAGGGCCACCCTTTTCTTTTGCGGTCTCTCGGAATGCCCTATGTAACAAATATATATGCACCATTTTTCGGAAGATGACTGAACTGAAGAATAATTAATTATCAGTTACAATTACCGTCAAATTGGTAAGACACGGCAACAAGTGGTTGTAACTTAATACAAACCAGTCTTGTTGCAATTTTACTGCAGAATGACAAGGTATTTATAAAACTCCACAATATCACTGAAACCAGCAGCCAATCAGAACTCAGGGAATGGAATCACCCAAATGCATGAATGGATCATTCTTGATTTCTATAAATACCAACTGTCTTTGACACTGCTTGAGTTGTGTTTAGCTAGTTGCTGTTATTCAAATCAGAAAATGATAAATGATGGAACTTCAATGAAAGATGAAGAAAAAGGGGCATGGGAAGCATTTGTAGATGCTGTAGATGTTAATACAAACCTGTCTTGTTGCCGTGTCTTACCAATTCAACGGTAATTGGAACTTAGTTTGATTATTCTTCAACAACGGCCTTTATTTGAACCAGGTCTTTAAACCCTACTCTTACTTAGTGATTACGATCATGTTATGCTGGCATCAGCGAAGTTAAGCAGCAATGAGCCTTTTCAATACCTAATTGGGTGATATCGAAATAAACAGCAAGTAGTGAATGCAACCTGAGTCCTTAATTAAGTGACTTTATAAAAATATCTGAGGTAGGGTTATCGTCCTTGTTCTACGAGCCTCGCTATCAACCAACCAATCACAGGCCGGCATTCTTTAGCGGCAAAACCAAAGAGACACATTCTCCCTTTTCTGATTCAGAAGCACCGGAATCGGACGACATAAAGGGCGTCCCTTACATCCATCAGTAAGAACAGATAGCCGTAGCAAGGGCTCCGATAATACCCTACCTCAGGAACTCAGTTAAGTGGACTGTGTTATTTATATAATCATTCCTGCAGACAAAACCTTTGTTTGCAAGTAATTAATTGTTATGTATGATAATAGTCGTTTTTGAATTCTAAGTTGTGTTCATGTGTTTTCTATTTTACCTCCTGTCTGTCTGAACTCGTGGCGTGAATCACCACAACTTTAGTCGGCATTAAATGGCCCCAAAAGGATTGAAAAGCCGTAAAACAACCAATAAACCTACGTCTTAAAGCCTCACTTGTTAAGACAGTGACTGAACATAAGTGGCTCGGTTAATCTTCATTACGCATTAACGAACTAATAATTGGAGTAGAACGTATTTGTTTGCAAGAGCAAACATTTATTCAAGCAATAACAATACCATTTATCTAAACTTTTGAGATGAGGCTTGATAATTTGTATTATTTAAACTTTTCGGGCTGTTGTCTTTATCTTCGATTTAACAGATTTGATTAAACAAAACACAATCCTTATTATTGTTATTTGTTTTATATTTCTTCTTTCAAGCTTCCTAACAATTGTTTTGATATTACAATCTTGAAAGGCGTTAAGGATGTGACTAAATGAGCCATTATTAGCAGACCAAGTAGTTTTGTTTGTTTTTTTCCCCAAACCATTATCAAGGTAAATCTGTCTATCATTATTAAAACTGTTTAATGTTTAACTAAACTATTGTTTGGTTTTTGTCACCAATATGACTCTTAGCAAAAGTGGCAGTTTATTTTTTTAAATTGATGTAATGAATATGTAAATACCTTGGTGCCCCCTCATTATAATCTGATTGGACAGTGTCATGTATAAATATTCGACACTGTGGTGGTACAGGCACATAAGCCTACCAGTCCAGTGAGCTTCGGCCCTGGACAGGCTGTGTTTAATTAATAGCGTCGATCTCAGGCGCCCCCTGAGGGGCAATGCCAACGGGATCGACGCAATTTTTCTACCTACCACCCATGAGTCCTGGCTTGTGGGTGGTGCCCACATAAAACGGCCTTGTGCCATATAGTGTGAAAGTGGGATATATAAATTTCCCTAAGCCTACAAGCCAAGTGTGTTTCGGCCACTGGACCGGCTGAGTTGGTTGATAGCGTCAATCCCAGGGGACCGTCCCCGCAGGCAATACCTGCCCCCTCGATTTAAAGGGCAGAGCTGGGTTTATTGCCCAGCGCCTGAGCCCCCCCCCCTTGAGAAGGAATGCCGACGGGATCGACGCAATTTTTCTACCTACCACCCATGAGTCTCGACTTGTGGGTGGGCCCACGTAAAAAGGCCTTGTGCCGTATCGTGTACAAGTGGGGTAAATGTAAATATCCGTAAGCCTACAAGCCTAAACTTACTCGCTAGACTACACCACGACTGCTCGGAAGACGTTTGCTATTCGACGCACCAACTACTACTGCGATAATATACCAAATACCAACTTCAGAATATATCCCTTAACCCGGATATATCAAAAATATTTCTAATAAACGGAATTCAGAATAATAAAAATATTTATTGTTATGTACACAAGTTTTGGCCATGTTCTCTCTGGCATTCTTCGTGTGTTTTTGTCGAACTCAGAAAACTTTTTTTTTAACACGGGAGCCTTCATATTTTTAATCTGGGAACTCAATGAATGAAATAAAGCATTAAATTCGAATTTCCATGAAGGCTCCCAATTATGACATGAACGTTCCCGAGTTTTTAGAAGTAGGTTCCAGAGTTCGACAGGAAACACAGAAAAGTTTTAATTAGGGGACATTTGAAGGTTCATATCTTTGCCAATTCTTGTCATTGAGTTCTTCCTTTCGTATCATAGTAATATACGCATCAAAATCCATCAGAAAGAAAAAAACCAATAAAATCGTCACTTAAAATTTGCACGAAAATTTTAGCTTTTTACGGCTTAATTAGGTGACATTTGAAGGCTCATAAAATATAAAACAAGCAACCAAGTTACTGACTCAAATAAATGAATTATGAAAGTAGGTATATTCCAGCTGACTGCTTCATAGTTTTTTCATGCAAACATTGATACTTTCTTTAAGTATATATTTTATTACCAAAGATATTAACCCTGTCGACTGGGCTTTAGAATACACCAACTGCACATCTGCAGAGGGATAGGACCCCCCGAAATGAGGCCACCTTCTAGCTGTGGATTGCGACCCGCGATGCTTAAGGACGGAATCGTGATGGCTAAGCAGTCCATGACATTGCAACACTCCACTTTGACACTTACTTAGGCTAGATGGCCGGGCAGGGAGGTCCTCTCCGATCAATCGGTAGCTGACGTCAAGCCCTAGCACCTATATGATTGTCTCTACTCTATTGCTCTTGTGGCAAGCCACAACCTCTTATATCATATGGGTGCCAGAAGGCGGTGGTTGAGGGTCTTCATGTGCTGGTATCTCACTACCGACCCGTCTTTCGGGTCGGAGGTCTGGTGTACTTCGGCCACTGGATCGGTGTGTTTGAATTAATAGCGTCGATCCCAGGGGGCTATCCCCCCAGGCAATACCTGCTCTCTTGGGGTAGGGCTGGGTTTATTGCCAGCGCCTGAGGCGCACCCCTTGAGGGGGAATGCCGAAGGGATCGACGCAATTTTTGTTCTTTCCCACCCATGAGCTTCGGCTTGTGGGTGGGCCCACGTTAAAACGAGGCCTGTGTGCCCAGCCTATACATGTGGGGTATGAGGCAAATATCTCATGTCCTGGGAATGACGTTAAACTCAAACTGATGATGCGATTCCAGTTCTGGAGAGCTGGGAAACTTGACCAACCCTTCATCACCATTACTCCCAGGTCCACTCTGATCCGATGAGGTAGTACCTTAGTGTCCAATCTATGGGTTAAATAGAAAAATGTATTTATAAAAAAATTGAGTATCCATTTTCAATGAATTTATTTCAAAACTTTGTCAGCATTAAATGAACTGCCGAGGTTGACATACCGTAACACAAAATAAACAATCCGTGTCACCGTTTTTCATGCAACCATTGATACTTACTTTGAGAATATCTTTTATTAGCGAATATATATCAAACTATAAAAGCTTCTTCCAAAACATGTACTGCCTCCTCAGATTAAACAAATACAAAGATATTATACGGTCAGTATTTATGAATATTTCTTCTTCCATAATTTCCGAGGTGGGAAGGAATGAACAAATACTATCGGTGTCCATTTTTGCTGAGGTTTCTGATTTGTTTCTAGACAAACAGAAGATTAAATCGAATTATTTGACGGCTCCTTCCAAACATTATTGAAAACTCTGGCTAAAATTAGCTGAGTGAGTTTTATTATCATAATAAATAATTTTAGTAAAAGCTCTATCGATCTTTTTCGCGGTTAAAAAAATCAATTCGAATGCCAAAGTTCAATTATTGTTTATTGCTATTAATCTTTGGAATAAATCCTGATTCTGCCACGCCCCGGCCACACCGTTTCTCAAGAAATCTTGGCAACAAATTCTAAGGAATTTTTTTTACGACTGAATTAAATCTTTTCTCTTTTTTTAATTTTAATTTTTTTAATTCTATCTGGGAAGATATTTTAAGAGAGGCACTCTGAAAATCTCTCTCTCTCTCTCTCTCTCTCTCTCTCTCTCTCTCTCTCTCTCTCTCTCTCTCATTTCAATAAAGTTTAAAAGATAAAGTTGAATGCTCAAAGAACAAAGAATATTGGATTTGGATTTAAGAACTTATCAATGAAAATTCTTGGATTAAAACTAATACCTGTCGCTGAGCATCTTAATCCTTTTGTTGCTACAATTATATATTGCTATAGTTTTAGGTGATTCCAAAATACAACATTTTCTCTCAGTCGGTAGAAACCACAAGATTCCTAGTTCGAAACCGGCATTCGCCAACTCAGCGTATGAGTAGCACAGGGATCTGTGCGGTAAAGTAAGGGGCTGATGTTAGGGTGTGGTGCCCTACCTCAGACGCAAAAACCATCTCCTTGGTCTAGCGTTTGTGAAAAGGGGATAGACTCCCTCGCTGATTGGCTGATACCGACTTTAGGCCACTCTGACGACTTTACTTACTTATATCTGCGCACATAATAGAGATGATTTCGACTGAAGTTGCACAAGGCACGGCGTGCTTTAACTATTGAAACTGCTTTCAATAATCTCTTCGTTGGGAGGAAAATAGGGACTAGCAAACGGAGGCATTTATGAAATTCAGTTATAACTGCACATTCAAATAATAGGAATCCCATCAATATTCACTAAAGGGAAAGCTTTAGAAATTCGACTATTGCCACACAATGCACAGCTTTAGAAAAACGGTAATAATCACACGAAGTACGGGTTTAAGAATTCGACTATAGTCTTACAAGGCAAGACTTTAGAAATTCGACGATAATCCCACAAAATACGGTTTAGAAAATTGAATAGCAGATGAGGTCTTCAGGAATTATATCATAGTCACACAGGAAACGGTTTTAAGAATCCTACTATATTCCCACAAGTCAGGGCTTTTGGAATTGGACTATATTCACTCAAGGAACAGCTTTAGGTACCGACACACGGTTTGAAAAATTCGGCTATAATCACACAAAGCAAGGCTTTAGAAAATTTGAATATAGTCCCGGAGACGCCATATTCAGGAATCATATTATAGTCACACAGGAAACGGTTTTCAGAATCCTACTATAGTTACATAAGTAACTAAAATGGTATAACTGCACTGATGAGAGGTGATACCTCGAAACACGTGTCTGTAGTTTGTTCTCTCTTTCTCTCTCTTTCTCTCTCTCTCTCTCTCTCTCTCTCTCTATATATATATATATTATATATATATATATATATATTATATACATTATACTCTGTGATAAATGTATTTTTTCCAAAAAATTAATAAAATCCCTGATGAAGATCTATTGAAACAGATCGAAACACTGCAGCGTTGGCGAAATAAACATCATTCATTTTATGAATGTGTTTTTTTAATTTAACACTATATTACATACTGTCGGATTCACTTCCACTTTCTTTTCACACACACACACACACACACACACACATATATATATATATAATATATTATATATATATATATATATACGACTCGCTTTGGAACACACTGCAAAGAGAACAACTTACCGGATGATTCTATAAACAGACGCAAAATATCAAAGTCTTAGACGCGGGAAATATGTCTAACCAATTCCGTGGAAAAAAGAATTAATAAGCTCTTCTTTATACGCGCGTTTTTCGTTTCCCGCCGAGTTTTATCAATAAATACCAGCGAGAAAAGCACGAAATTCGTTACAAACTTCAGAGGTTGTCCGGTACTTTTCTTTTGAGTGCTTTTCATGTTTGCATTACGGTTATATGTTATAGATGTTTCACCATGAAATACTTACCGAACACACTTTGCTTTTACAAAGACCTGCTAAGTCTGTTAGTCTTTACGTCTGTGTAGAATACGGATTTAATAGAGAATTGCACGTACAGTTCTAATCTATAATGCTGTTTACTTACTTTAACTGTGCGCGGCGTGACGATATTATTATGCTTTCATATATAAGTCAATCTTTGCGTGGTGTAACGGTTTGCAAGCCAGAGTTGCAGACCATTGTTAGTGACTTCGATTCTCATTGGGTGCCCAATACTTCAGGCCTTGAACCACATCTAAGTTAAGCTAGTCTGGACACCTCATGTGGTGTAACGGTTAGCAAGCTAGATTTGCAGATCATTGTTAGTGAGTTCGATTCTCACTGGGTGCCATAATTCTGGCCTTGAACCACATCTAAGTTAAGCTAGTCTGGACACCTCATGTGGTGTAACGGTTTGCAAGCCAGAGTTGCAGACCATTTTTAGTGACTTCGATTCTCATTGGGTGCCCAATAATTCTGGCCTTGAGCCACATCTAAGCTAAGCTTGTCTGGGCACATCATGTGGTGTAACGGTTAGCAAGCTAGATTTGCAGATCATTGTTAGTGAGTTCGATTCTCACTGGGTGCCCAATAATTCTGGCCTTGAACCACATCTAAGTTAAGCTAGTCTGGACACCTCATGTGGTGTAACGGTTAGCAAGCTAGATTTGCAGACCATTGTTAGTGAGTTCGATTCTCATTGGGTGTCCCATACTTCTGGCATTGAGCCACATCTAAGTTAAGCTAGTTTTGGCACCTCATGTGGTGTAACGGTTAGCAAGCTAGATTTGCAGGTCATTGGTAGTGAGTTCGATTCTCATTGGGTGTCCCATACTTCTGGCATTGAGCCACATCTAAGTTAAGCTAGTTTTGGCACCTCATGTGGTGTAACGGTTAGCAAGCTAGATTTGCAGATCATTGTTAGTGAGTTCGATTCTCATTGGGTGCCCAATAATTCTGGCCTTGAACCACATCTAAGCTAAGCTTGTCTGGGCACATCATGTGGTGTAACGGTTAGCAAGCTAGATTTGCAGAACATTGTTAGTGAGTTCGATTCTAATTGGTATTGGGTGCTCCATACTTCTGGCATTGCGCCACATCTAAGTTAAGCTAGTTTTGGCACCTCATGTGGTGTAACGGTTAGCAAGCTAGATTTGCAGGTCATTGGTAGTGAGTTCGATTCTCATTGGGTGTCCCATACTTCTGGCATTGAGCCACATCTAAGTTAAGCTAGTTTTGGCACCTCATGTGGTGTAACGGTTAGCAAGCTAGATTTGCAGATCATTGTTAGTGAGTTCGATTCTCACTGGGTGCCCAATAATTCTGGCCTTGAACCACATCTAAGTTAAGCTAGTCTGGACACCTCATGTGGTGTAACGGTTAGCAAGCTAGATTTGCAGATCATTGTTAGTGAGTTCGATTCTCACTGGGTGCCCAATAATTCTGGCCTTGAACCACATCTAAGTTAAGCTAGTCTGGACACCTCATGTGGTGTAACGGTTAGCAAGCTAGATTTGCAGATCATTGGTAGTGAGTTCGATTCTCATTGGGTGCCCAATACTTCAGGCCTTGAACCACATCTAAGTTAAGCTAGTCTGGACACCTCATGTGGTGTAACGGTTAGCAAGCTAGATTTGCAGATCATTGTTAGTGAGTTCGATTCTCACTGGGTGCCCAATAATTCTGGCCTTGAACCACATCTAAGTTAAGCTAGTCTGGACACCTCATGTGGTGTAACGGTTAGCAAGCTAGATTTGCAGATCATTGGTAGTGAGTTCGATTCTCATTGGGTGCCCAATACTTCAGGCCTTGAACCACATCTAAGTTAAGCTAGTCTGGGCACCTCATGTGGTGTAACGGTTAGCAAGCTAGATTTGCAGATCATTGTTAGTGAGTTCGATTCTCATTGGGTGCCCAATAATTCTGGCCTTGAACCACATCTAAGCTAAGCTAGTCTGGACACCTCATGTGGTGTAACGGTTAACAAGCTAGATTTGCAGACGATTTTTAGTGAGTTCGATTCATTGGGTGCCCAATAATTCTGGCCTTGTGTCACATCTAAGCTAATCTTAGTAAATAAGTATATGTTGTGATTGTTCGTATACATAGGAGGAATGGCACCTCATGTGGTGTAACGGTTAACAAGCTAGATTTGCAGATCATTGTTAGTGAGTTCGATTCTCACTGGGTGCCCCATACTTCAGGCCTTGACCCACATCTAAGCTAAGCTCAGTAAATAACTCTACCAAGATTAGTCTGGGCACCTCACGTGGTGTAATGGTTCGAAAGCTAGATGAGCAGACCATTGTTAGTGAGTTCGATTCTCACTGGGCGTCCCATACCTCTAGCCGTATGCCACATCTAAGATTTGTTTATTAAATAACTATATAAGTCAATCTGATACATACCAAGTTAACGTGGCGGATGCATGTTGTGTAATGGTTATTATCGTATGAAATAGACTCATCGAGACGAGTTCAAATCGTGGACGAGGCTGCGTGCATTTCGCTTATAGTTTTGGGAAAGAATTCAACTATTCTCCCGCCAGCTATGAGTTATATATTGGCGCATACTGGCTCTTTAACCTTGGTTAGGAAACTAGTCTAGGAAAAGTAAAACTCTTAATTCAAACCTGTTAAACCCAGCTTAAGAAATTGACCATATATCACATCATGTTCGTACAGAGTTGTTGGTATATATACAAGGTGTGTAAAAAAAGTATCGAGATTTTTTGAACTTTTTGAAACACCTTGTATTCTGAATGAAATAACGTTCCATTCATTGTTCATTTCTATCTTGGTAAATACAGCTTCAAATTCGGTACTTTTAGGACATACATTATATTCTAGAAAAAAATTAACGTTCCATTAATTTTTCATTTCTATTTTGGTAAATACAGCTTCAATCTCGATACTTTTATGACGCACTGTTGTGTACATGTTTAGGAATGGTGAACGCCGCTTGTGTGTTCGTTCTTATTCCCCTGGCAGTAACAATCATGCCTTTTTCGTGCTCCTTTGATGGTTTGGGACATAAGAGTTAAGTGGACGTAAGCTGCTGTCTTGTGGTGTGCTGCTTCCAAGATTTATTCAAAACGGCACGTAACATGCTTGTGCAGTTCTTGCCAAGCTTTGTTTCCAAGCGTTTCGTTAGAGTGGTGCGGCAATATAGTAGTACTGACACGGCTAAAACTTGGGGATATTCCCGTTTTTATTTCATCGGGCAGAATTCTTTTAAAATGTGGTGGACCAAGTTAGAAATTATTTCCGCACATTTTCTTACAAATTGAATCGTCGGTTGGGGCTTTAGAATACTCTGACTGCACCTCTGAAGAAAGGTAAGACCAGCTGTTGACCGTGGATGACGACCCGTGATGATTAAGGACAGAATCCTAGTAGATGAGCAATCCATGACATGCATCACACTACTAAGGCTCTTACTTAGGCAAGACGGGTGGACTGAGAGAATCCCTCCGATCAATCGGTAGGTCACGTTAAGCCCTAGCACCTGTATGTTTTTCCAAATCATTATGGCAAGCCCCCAACCCTTTTTATCATATGTGCAAGAAGGCGGTGACTAGGGATCTTCATGCCTTGGGAATGACGTTAAACTGATGTCTGATGGTGAGGTTCCAGTTCTGGAAGTCTGAGAAACGTGAAATATCCCTCATCACCATTACTCCCAGGTCCACTCTGGTCCGTAGTAGTACCTGTTAGGACCCCATTAGTTTAGACAGAAAAATATGTTCATAAAAAAATGAGTATCCATTAAGAATGAATTTATTTTAAAACTTTGTGGATATTAAATTACCCACCGAGGTTGATATGCCGTAAACACAAACAACAAACAAACAAGCAAATTAAACCCGCAAATTCTTATAAATCAAATAATTTTTAGCTCTCATAAATAATGATAGATAAATAATGTAACATTTTACATCGAAAAAATGAAGAAAAAAAAAGTCAAGTAAGAAAACACTGAAAATATGAAAAAAACAAAATTATGGTTAAAAAAATTCAAATATTATTTTTCGCGATATAATTCTGGATTGTACCTGGTTAATCTTTCATTTTAAAAATATTTTTTGTTTCTATTTCATTTTTTGGTCGTTGAATGTTTTGTCGCATGTATTTTTTCTTACGCTCATTATTTAAAAAATATGAAATTTGAAAGCAATGAACATTTACTCTTTTGAGTCGTGACAAATGTAGACGTCATTCTTTCGTTTATGAATAGTTGCAAACTATTTCATTTAGTTAACTCTTTCTTGATCTAAATTACGTCTTTCATATGATAAAAAGATCTCGTATATACCAAAGGGATCTTGTTGTCTCTTATTCCCAAACTCAGAATTGAATATAATAGATTGGCTGGATCTTTTATTGGGTATGTAGTGTATATTTAAAAAAAAGAATTAAACGTTTAAAGTAGGCACTCCAAAATGTTGGCTCATTTTCATTTTAAAAACTAATCGAAATGAATTAAATCGGTTATTTAAGGTCCAATTTCCGTCTAAGTCTAAAAGTAGTAACACAATGATAATCAGTAAAGAAGCATTTAAGTAATAATAATAAAATAAGTAATTTATTTTTAATACATTTTAAACTATTTTTGGGACAATTTTGCTCAAATATCTTGTAAACATGGCCGTAAACGGTGTCTTATATGACGTAAAATGCGTATTTTGCAAAATAAATTAAATAAATTAAATAACTTGTGCATTATGAAATCAATACTAAAAATTTCATTAAAATCGGATAATTCCCTGATTTTTGTTTTTTTTTCAACCGGGAGGGGGGGCAAATTTATTTTGTAAAATACAGATTTTACAGTAACTTTGGCAGTGCCTAGTTTAAAGCGTTAACTTAGCAGAGATCAACTGAGTTTAATTGACTGTTTAAGCCAGTTCAAAGGTTAGCTTTTAGGGGGGTTAGAGTCAGACGACTAAAATTCTAGGGGATAGAAGTTACATTTTAACCTTGAACTAGTTAACCCATGAACATTGAAGAGAGAGAGGCATAAATTCCCATCTAGGGTCCAAATGAACCAGCTCTAGCCGGAGGAAACCAGCGAGGAATGAAACGACAAGCAGCGCTTAGTTCACCCTTTCCAAACTATCCGATTAGTTTGGGTGAGCAGTGCTTTTCCAAAAAGTGATTCTCAGACACAGAAATAATAACCACCAGAATCAATCCCAGTTATAAGAAGGCACCACAATTATTTTAAATTAGACTTGTGCCGCCAATGCATAGATATATATAACTGTATGCTTTCAACAGGCCAGGTATTCACAAATCACCACACCCACCGCCATGGGACTTTTTCAAGAGAAATGCCAGATGATGAAAAGATTACAAGGGATCATATTTACGTCATGGTGTAGCGATTGTCTGTCCCTGTTTTGTCTGATAGAGTATTTTCCCTTGTTTCAGAGTTTTTACCGCCATGTGTCCTGACTATTTAATCGGAAAAGCGGGGAGTTAAATTCTTTTTTCCCCGGGACAGCAAACAGACATATGGGTTAGACATTTGCGTCTATACCTATTATGTGGGGCTTTGCCCCCCAGCTTAAGTAAGTGACATTACTTCATGGACTCTCCATCACTTCTACAGAAGAAGTCCTACTTTCTTTATACACCTCTAGTACCTTGTCTCATAATGTGTCCATTATGTATCTTTTTTGTGTATATCTTTTAATGTATATATGTTGATGGATCCTTCCTTCGATTTCGACGTATGAGTGTTCATACATGAACATCCACACATGATTTGTTTATAGTGGTAAAGGCTTGTGTTGGACCATCCAACTTTTTGGCTCAGTCGATAGGAAAGAATTGGTGCATCAAGGGTTGCCACAAACCCAATCAACGACCGACCTCAGGAATTTTGAATTCAGAGTTATCCCTCTCCTAGACTGGTTACCTACTGAAGGCTGAAGGGCCCTGTCTGTCCTACTATTTAACCCATAGCTGTAGGGAGAATATATGGATTCATACCTTTCCCAAGGGTATTAGTGCTATGTGAAATGCCAACAGATTCGGTCTAGAATTGAAGTCGAATCGACGAGTCCATTTTCCACGACTCTAACCACTAGCCCACGCACCTCCATGTATATGTGTATATGTATTCCTGTTTAAATGTATTTATATGTTCGTCTATGTTTGTTACACCGTCTTTGTCAGAATATACTTGTACTTATATTACCCACGTTGAAGGTCACTAAACCTTCCAACTAATTATAATACCTTTAAACCTAACAATGGTATTGTAGTGGCTAACGCTTGTGCTACATGCATACCACTCTCAAAATTATAATTATCCGGTCATATTTAAAAAGAAAACGTCTAAGATGAATGAAGAAAGGTTTACACAAAAATAATAAATATTTTGATTTATAGGACTGTTGTCCCTATCTTTATTGTGAAATTTATTTATTGAAATAGACATACAAAAGTTTGCTCGACAGACACATAGGACATAGTAGCAGGGATAGGGCCGGGTTAACTCAGTTATAGAGCGTGCGGCTAGAAACCACAAGGTTCCTAGTTCGATACCGGCCCTCGCCAACTCAACGGATGAGTAGCACAGGGATATGTGCGGTAAAGTAAGGAGCTGATGCTAGGTGTGGTGCTCCAACTCAGACGTTAAAATAATCTCCTTTGTCTAGCGCTAATGAAAAGGGGATAGACTTCCCCGCTGTAAGGCTGATACCGACTTAAGGTCACCCCGACGACTTTACTTAGCAACGATAGGAAGGATGGCTAAGAAATAATTGTTCTACGCACAAACTTGCCGACTGTTCAAAAGTCATGGAAACGTGCCACGTCTGACCAAACGTCAGGGCGTCAATTCCCTACGGTTCAAAGGCAATGTTATTTGACCTGTATATAGTACGATTCTGTAGAGTCCGTAATTTCACCCTTGCAGGTCGCCAATTAGGAAACCCCATACAATATAGTTCATAGTGTACATTGCTTTGATTGATGAGCTTAGTGGCACAAATGTTGAATTGAAATGTAATTTGATACAATATTCTCTTTCGTTGGATTATTACCATCATTGTCACTGAAGACTCCATAACTACACGACCTGAGCCACTAGGGTAGGTTGATTTTTCACTTTTTTGAAATATCAAATTCTCTCCAACACGAAAAGTTGTGTGTTGGTATACTAAATATTGATACCATACCAAAGATTAGACCTCTTACTTGCACCATTGTTTGAGGAAATAGTATCTAAGATCGTCAGTTAAAATGCATTAAAAATCTAAGTAGGTTGATTTTTTACTTTTTTTAAAACATCAAATTCTCTCAAACAGAAAAAGTTGTGTGTTGGTTTAATAAATATTGATACCGAAGATTAGATCTCTTACTTGCACCATTGTTTGAGGAAATAGCATCAAAAGATCGTCTGTTAAAATGCACGAAAAACTAAGTAGGTTGATTTTTCACTTTTTAAAATATCTAATTCACTCAAACAGTGAACGATGTGTGATGATATAATGAATACTGAAACCAAAAATATTATTTCTTACTTGCACCATTGTTTGAGGAAGTAGCCTCAAAAATCGTCTCTTAAGTGCACCAACGATCTTCGTTTTTGCAATATTGAGCCTGCAAATTGGTTAGAAAATTTAACAATTTCAGTATTTAAAACAGAATATATTGTCATTTTAAATCAAACGAATAAAATTATTTTGAATAGAATTCAAATTGAAAATATTCCCCCATCACCATCAACACCTCTGATATACTGCTTTTTGCCTAATAAGTAAGCTGTAACGCTGATAACATTTGAAAAGGTATAAATCTATTTCTTCAAACGAAGCCAAAGTTGTGAAAAAACATATTTTGTGTTAAAGTTACAAATCCAAAATCGACCTTCCTTACTGTGGCATCCACAATCTTCACGTCACCCTTGTACATCCTTGCGTTATTTTTTGTTGTTTATCCGAACAAAACCTTGAGAGTTTGCTACCGCAGAGATAAAGTGTTACATATTATTTTTCTCACAATCATTCCTTTGTTAAATCCTGTCCGTAACAGATGGTTGCCACAACTACTTTTCAACAGCTACACAACTGTTTTATATCTTACATTTAGGTTGAGTCAGTTTGTACAATTTAACTAGAGGAAAAACAGGTAGGAATTCAGATCATTATCAACTTGTCACATATATTTATCAACCCCTCCGCACGAGAAGGATGCAACACAAGGTCAATTTTTTGAAGCAAAGTTTAACAGGTTTGCATTCAGAGTTTTCCTTTTCCTAGACTGGTTAACTATCCATGATTAAAGAGTCCATTCTTCCCTATTATTTAGCCATCGCTGGAGGGAGAAAAATGAACAAAATGATGACGCATCAGAAGGACGAAATATTTCTCTCCTACTTGGACTTGTTTGAGTCATCATTTTTGTTCATTTTTCCTTTTACCTCACTTCATACTGGATTTTACTCCAACCCTTCTATCTTCATATATATATATATATATATATATATATATATATATATATATATATGTGTGTGTGTGTGTGTGTGTGTGTGTGTGTGTGTGTGTGTGTTCTTCTTCTTCTTCAGTGATGCTGACGGTATATTCAACAGTTCCAGCTGACAAGGTGGTCGATATTTAGAAATATTCAATTGAATCCTTTATCAATTGCATAAGGTATTATTATTTCTTATGGTAGAGTATAACTAGAGTTGCTTAATAATATTCTAATTCCTCTTTTGATCTTTTGGGACGTTCTTCAAGATTATTCGACTTAATATATAAATTCCGTTGCTCAAACTCATAACCAGCAGGTAATTGCAAGCACTTAATCAATTCTTGTATCCAGAAGACAACTATGGACGGACAAAAGCCGCCGACTCTACCGCAGTCCCGAAATTTATGACTCCTCAGTTAATATGATTCCTACGTAAAGTAAGCTCTAAGCTTAAGGGTTGAACATTTAGATACCTTGAAGAATTCCAAGAAATGCATTTAAATGGAACTATTTTGGGTTCCTGAGATAATCTGGTAAGATAAAAACGTAAAACAGAAAGAAAAAAAATGCATTTGACTAAAAGCGACGATAGCTTTCTAAAGAAAGAAAAATAAATTAATTTGGGTTGCATTCTGCGCAGCGTAGGATATCAAGAGTTTCAGCACAAACAGACATTTTACAATGATAGATTATGGTATGTACGCGCTTTCATAGTTCAGCCCTCACCTTTTACGACATACTTTGATTTTGAGAAGAAGAAGAAGAAGAAGAAGAAGAAGAAGAAGAAGAAGAAGAAGAAGAAGAAAGAAGAAGAAAGAAGAAGAAGAAAAAGGACAAGAAGAAGAAGAAGAAGAAGAAGAAGAAAAAAAGAAGAAGAAGGACAAGAAGAAGAAGAAGAAGAAGAAGAAGAAGAAGAAGAAGAAGAAGAAGAAGAAGAAGAAGAAGAAAAAAAAGAAGAAGAAAGAAGAAGAAAAAACAAGAAGAAGAAGAAGAAGGACAAGAAGAAGAAGAAAAAACAAAGAAGAAGAAGAAGAAGAAGGACAGGATGAAGAAGAAGAAGAAGAAGAAGAAGAAGAAGAAGAAGAAGAAGAAGAAGAAAGAAAGAAAAAATAGAAGAAGAAGAAGAAAGAAAGAAAGAAAGAAAGAAAGAAGAAGAAGAAGAAGAAGAAGAAGAAGAAGAAGAAGAAGAAGAAGAAGAAGAATAAGAAGAAGAAATCCGATGACGAAGTATAGAATGACTGTAATAAAAAAGATAATAGAGAATGCTGATGAAAACGGTTATTTGGAGAGCTTTAAGGCAATCGGTAATGAAAATAGAAACGTTAAAAGAGGTTCAATTATGTTTTGTAATGAAATCTACCACCTCGCGCGCCATATTGAAAGTAAAACGTCCTTTGCTACCGATACGGTGACGACGGGTATTTAAGTGATAAAAATAAGCGAGGTGACGGTTGATATCAACGATGCTGGAACCTACAGCTAAACATTACAATATCTCTGTACAGTCAGGGACTGTAAAAATTGCAATATCTTGATAGAGTCAGGCGAAAGTGGAATGAATCTGTTGGAATTGATCGTGTCAGTGTCGTTATTAAGATTTGCTTGTAGAAAGTGTCGATGTGAATGGAAACTGGTGGAGACGGTCTGGTTGAGTGTTGGCACAGTGTTAACACTGAAGCAGCAAGACAGTAGGCTTAACTGACACAACTCGACAAAGGTTATTTAGTTTTCGGAATCAACGATACTGTCGTATTTCTCTTGTATTCTTTAAAAAAGCCACTGACTCTCATAGTTTTCGAATTGCTCATGTTAAAGATTGTGTTTTCAAAGCCACAAAACCCAGATTTCTTTTTATGTTTGAGTTTGAGTTTGAGTTTGAGTTTTGTTTAACGGCATATCAACCCCTGTGGGTCATTTAATGCCAAAAAGGTTATTTTGGATTTCAGACTTTAAGGTAGTGGTTCTATGGAGATAATTGGTTATGTTCTGTTATATTTTGTTGAAGAGGTTGCTTTTTTTAATAAAATTTAAAATGTTTTCAGGGTTTGTATTCTTGAAGATGTCTTTCAGGTTTCTAGCTTGATAGTAATTTGCGCGGATATGTTTAAGTCTGTTACAATTTAGAAGGATATGCTTGGTTGTAAGTTGTACTTTGCATGTTGGGCACACTGGGGCACCCTCCCCTTTTAACAGGTACGAATGGGTAATGTGGGTGTGCCCAATACGCAATCTGGCGAGTATTACTTCTTCTCTTCTAATACTTCTGTGGGCTATCGGCCACTCTCCAATAACTTCTTGTATTTCATGGAGCTTGTTTTGAGTCAGATTGTCCCATGATTTCTGACATTTGTCTAATATAAATTTGTTTATGGTTGGTTTCAGATCTGTATATGGGATTTTAGATTTGCTCATATGTGTCTGAAGTGCCTTTCTTGCGGCTTTGTCTGCCTTTTCATTTCCTTGGATACCAATGTGACTTGGTATCCAGAAGAATATAATGTTATTATTTTCAGAGAGGGTGTTTAGTTTGTTTAGGCGCTTCGTGATCAGAGGAGATGGTGTGTTTTTTTTATGTAGTGCTAATAGGACTGATTTAGAGTCCGTGCATATAATAAATTTGGAAGCTTTGTGATTTGCTATGATATTCATAGCTAGATCAATGGCTGTGGTTTCTGCACTGTAGATTGAGGCTTCATTTGGTAGGCGTTTTAAGGATTCTTGTTTTTGAGAAATAGCGGCACAACCAACTTTTTTTCCTTGTTTAGATCCATCTGTATAGATGTGATGATGATCTGGGTACTTATTTTGTATTTTAATGAATTTCTCTTGGTATTCTTTTTATAATCTAAAAAAAATATTCAAGTTAGACTGTCAATTGACAAAAATTACACCAATATAATCTTGATCTATATATTAATGAGCTTGATCCTAAATCTTCCGTACGTTACCATCTTGCAACACCCTCTGGTTAAAAATGAGACCGTCCAAATCATACAAGATGGAATGCAAAAATGTAAATCCTGATTATCTGGTATCTTTTATCCGCTGAATTCTTATTTTTTATCGAAAGTTTTTTTTCTCTAGCACGGTTTCGGTGTTCTTATTACACCGTCTTCAGGAGAACTAAGTAGATCTATGTGGCTAATGAAATATATACTCGCCTGGTTTAAGATTATTTTTAATTCTATTAATCCAGGCGAGTATATATTTCATTAGCCACATAGATCTACTTAGTTCTCCTGAAGACGGTGTAATAAGAACACCGAAACCGTGCTAGAGAAAAAAACTTTTCTACAGCTATTAATGCTCTATATTTTACAAGATATATTAAGTCCTTTTTGGATTAACTACTTATGTTCCTACAATGATTACATGGTAGCAACTCTTTGATGAATATATATATATATATATTATATATATATATATATATATATATATAAAGGCTTTACATATCTATTTATTTGGTGACAAAGGAACAGTCACAACCATTTTGGTTTCATGCGTCAACAATCATCAGGTGAACTTGTTTCAAATGCAAGGAAAATCGAAAAATTGCAAAATATTACAGAAAATTCAATAGACATTGGATGTGTATGATTGGATGAAATATTATGCGTATGTATGTGATGATGATTTGAATGTATATGAGTGTTTATGGACAGTGTAAAGGTTATGTATACGGGATAACTGTTCTCACACACATTACATTGTTCTATAAATGTGTAACGTTTGATCAATGCGGACGTGTGAGTGTTTGTATTCACGTGCATATGTGTGCGTGGGTGTGTGTATTTTTTGGTATGAGCGGATGTCAGCATGTGGCGTGTGTGGGGTTGGTGGTAGTGGTAGGGGTAAAATGGATACTCATTGAATCGCCCCGTGACAGCATAATATTTCATCCAATCATACACATCCTATGTCTATTTAATTTTTTGTAATTTTTTGCAATTTTTCGATTTTCCTTGCATTTGAAACAAGTTCACCTGATGATTGTTGACATATGAAACCAAAATGATTGTGACTGTTCCTTTATCACCAAATAAATAGATATGGAAAACCTTTATATATTTATTTTATTATATTATGTAACAGCTCTATTTTATATTGAGCACACTCCCAATAATACTGCGTTTGACACACCGTTCCAGTAAAAGCTGAAACAGTGACAATTCAACACTATAGTATATATATATATATATATATATATATATATATATATATATATATATATATATATGTGTGTGTGTGTGTGTGTGTATGTGTGTATTATGACACTATTATACTTAAAGAAGCGGTAGTAATCCAACGTACAGTGTTATTATAAGAGTGCTCAATATGTGTAATAGAGCCTTAATATATAAATAAATAAATGAATGCTTTAGTTTATATTTATTTTCAATGGAATAATTTTGCTACCATTGTTTTTTGCTGTGTAGCAGTCCTCAGGCAACGAAAGTATTTTTCAAAATACTTTCGTTGATGACTGTTACACAGCAAGAAACCGATGATAGTAAGATTTTTACAATGCAAATAAATATAAACTAAAGCACTCATTTATTTATCTATTAACGCTCTATCACAGATATTGAGCACTCTTCTAATAACACTGTACGTTGGATTACTACCGCTTCTTCAAGTATAATAGTGTACTTCCCACTCTTAAAACCCTGTGTCAGAAGATTAAACTTTATTTTTTACAACTGAAAAAAAAGAGAAAAAAATTAGAGAAAAATAAGAAAAAGAAAAAAAGAAAAAGAAAAGAAAAACGAAAAGAAAAAATAAAATGATAAAAGCTAAGTATATGAATATGTGACGGTTTTTATCTTGAATTTGACATGGCTACATTGTTGCAATATTCACCGGATGATAAACAGACAATATTGGATACATATACAAGGCAGGATTCAAACATTCGTTCTCAACAGACATTAAAAAAAAGAAATTACAGTTATTCGCCCATTTCATTCATAACATAAAGAAAAAAGAAAGGAGGAAAAAGAAAAAAAAGAAGAGGAAAAAAAAGAAAGAATTATAACCACACAAAAAAAACTTAAGCACGTACATTTCTGATATACACATCTGAAGATGAAGTTTCTACTTTGAAATCGACAAGACAAAAATGACATATTTTTGTTTTCATTTTTTATACGCATTGTAATTGCCTTCAAATAATTAATATATTATATATACTGGGGTTTGCATAGCATTCCACCCGAATTGGAAGTGAGGTAGGGAGATATATTTCAGGCCACCGTCACAAATTGTTGACCTGGTCTCGCAGTTCTAGATCAACCGTATCCAGCGCACCTTGAACCAACTAAATATTTTGATTTTATTTGCTTTATTTGTCCATCTGTTCATTCTTACAATCCCTGTAGCACATTGTATCCTTCCATTCGTACTCCTCAGCAAAATCTTGATTAAGACCGTACGTAGACGCTCGACTTTATCTATTATACACCAGCGTACCCTGTTATTCGCTTCTAGATTCAGTGCTGAATTCAGTTTTGAACAAAGACACAGACACTTAAGGTAATACAACTGATGCTTACCCTGTTATTATATGCTAAATTCCATTTTGGGCTCCATTCCAGACATTCGTGTTCGTACATCATAGACCTAACGCTTTTCATTCACGCTACCTTTGTTTGGAATCAAAAACACAGACGGTCCAAATATTAGCGTACACGGACAAAATCTATCTATTCGTCGGTACTTTCATAACATAGCTCTGTTAAAAGCAACGATACTAAGGGCGAAAAGAAAGTGTCTCGGCACAATTCTAAAGTAGTTACCATTCTTTTCGTCTCTTTTATAATAGTTGGATAACTTTTTGTAGATATTTGACTACAAAGTGCAGTTTGGTTTGGTTTGTTTTGGTTTGGTTTGTTTTATGGCATATCAATCTTGATGGGTTATCTAATGCCGACAAAGTTTTTAAATATTCATTCTGGATGGATACTCAAATTATATAAACTCATGTTCTTCTATTTGACCTATAGATAGGACTCTAACAGGTACTACCACTCCGGGTCAGAGTGGACCAGGGAGCAATGGTGGTCTACATTCCCCAGAGTTCCAGAATGCAGTTTAACGTCATACCCAGACCAAAAAAAAGTGCAGTACGAGTATGATTCTACTAACCATCTTTATGTTTCGAACAAATCGAAGGATATTTTTTATTTTACACATATCTATGTTTATTTATGAGATGAGGTTTAATATGAATAATTATGATATTTCAGACTGTTGTCCTTATCTTTATTGGGTTATTTCCTATAACTCCAACATAAAAAGGGAAACCACCATTGACTGATAAATTATTTATTTATTTATTGATCCACTAGGAAAAAAGAAGACGGGGTTACTCACCTACCTACTCCCCTCCCTCTATAAAACACTTGTATGATCCTAATGATTCAATGAAGGCTGTTGAAGTGGAATCTAACATTCCAGCGAAGTATACTACACATTTTTGTCTGAGTTTTGTTTTTTCATTCCTTATTTTACCATATATATATTATATATATATATATATATATATATATATATATATATATATATTATACATTTGTCTCATAAAAGTATCGAGATCGAAGATCTATTTACCAAGATAGGAAAGAAGAATGACTGGAACGTTTTTTTTCTTCAGAATACAAGGTGTGTCATCTCGATACTTTTTTCACACACTTTGTATATATAAGGGGTGATTTAAATTAACTTTCACCATTAAGCATATAAGCAATGATCGCCAACTAGATCTCTCTATGATCGTAAAGTATATGAACAAACCTATGTATTTAATAGGGTTAGGGTTTAGTGTTTAGTGTTTAGGGTTGAGGTTTATGGTTATGGTTATGGTTATGGTTATGGTTTTGGGTTAGTTTAATAGAAAAATAAATAATCTATCATTCAAGAGTGGTTCCCCTTTGTTTATGTTGGAGTTATACAAAATGACCCTTTATTGTGTATAAACACAGCGTCCAGGCCACTGTAACTTACAAGATATATCTTAGGTGTTTCTTCTATTTATTATTTTAATTATCTTAAAATCGTACTTTTGGAGCTCAATCGGTACTGCTCGCTCTTTACTGCTTGGTATGCCACTGAGTGCGCAGTTACTTTTGACCTCCGAAACTGTGATTGAATTCATTGATTGGGGGGGGGGTAGATTTTGATTTCATGGTCATCTAACCACCCCCTTTTATTACTCTCATTACTATCTCCTTTACTGAAATCTCTTTCCAAGAAATGGCTACTTTCCCTCCCCTATCTGGGGTCCTAACAATTCATTTATCTACCTACATCCCTCCAATCCTTTCCCTTCTATCTCTCCCTTATCTCACCCGAATATGTCTCCTATAACCAATCAAATCTTTCCTTCACCACAAAACGTACCCACCTACCTACTTCCCCCTTCTATAAAACTACACTCGGAAATGATCCTAATGATTCAATGAAGGCTGATGAAGCGGAATCTAACGTTCCAGCGAAATATACTACATATTTTTGTCTGAGTTTTGTTCTTGTTTTCATTCCTTATTTTACCTCATATATATATATATATATATATTATATATATATATATATATATATAATTAATTGTCTCATAAAAGTATCGAGATCGAATATCTATTTACCAAGATAGGAAAGAAGAATGACAGGAACGTTATTTTTTTTTTCAGAATACAAGGTGTGTCATCTCGATACTTTTTTCACACACTTTGTATATATAAGGAGTAATTTGAATTAACTTTCATTATTAATCATATAAGCAATGATCGTTTGCGCGCCAACTAGATCTCTCTATGATCGTAAATATATAGACAAACCTATGTATTTAATAGTTTAAACACCAGCCCCGCTACAACAGCTGTCAGTGGCCCAGGGAATAAGAAATCAGGCTGGCAAAAAGTCAGTCGGAGTTCGACCCTAGCTAAGGATAGTTGTTGTGTATAGCCATATAGAAGAGGCGTGAAACGCCGAAACACGTGTCTGGGGATGACTTATTAATATATATATATATATATATATATATATATATATATATATATATATGTGTGTGTGTATATATATGTATATATAACAGTTACTTGTAAATCCACGAGGCAAAAAAATATATTTAATCAAAAGTGCTCGATATTAAAATATATAAAAATATATTTAATTTAAAAGTGCTCAATATAAAGAGCTAAATATACGTTTTAAAAATGAATGGCTTAAGTTTTTCCGAGTGTAGTTTCTCGCCGTAGCGTGAATCTTCAGGGTATTCTTTGTCTAACCAATATTTAAGGAACATGGTCTGAGAATTGAAGTCGAAACAAATTTGAGTGTTACGATTTTTTTAAACGTAACATTTGACCTAAACCGAGGAGTACACAGCCCTTACAGAAAGCCAAGAAGTGAGCCAATATATATAAATGTTAAATCAAACCACCCGCCTGTAGTGATTAAAAATTTGAATAAGTCTATTGAGAATAGACTGAGTGTTAGTTCCTCAAATGCCTCGATATTCAATAGAGCAAAAAAAGAATACGAAAGGGCATTAAAAGAACAAGGGTACAAAGAGGAGCTCAAAATATGAAACGGGTGAAAACAAAGGAGAAAACAGAAATAGGCAGAGAAAAATAAAATTGCAGGACCATTCCTGGGGCTGATCGATTAGCACTTCTCTGGGACACCCTGGCTAAAAAAGCTATTTAATAGAAACGATTTAAAAGTATGCTACAGCTGCACGAACAACATACGAAAAATAATTAGCAACCACAACAACAAAGTTCTGGTGAAAGAGCGAAATCAAAAAAAAAAAAAATGAATCAACATGTAATTGTAGGTCACAAATCTGACCGGTACAGAAAAAATGTTTGTTAAAAGAAGTAGTGTATAAAGCAGTGGTAATGTCACCAACCACAAAGAAAATTAAGATTACGTAGGAGCGACACAGCAAACTATAAAAAACAGAATAGCGCAACACAGGTTATGATTTAGGGATAAAAAATATAGCGAAACGACGACACTCGCGAAACACGTGTGGGCTTTGAAAGAAAAGCATAAGAGTGATCCAGAGGTGGAGTGGAGAATTATTAAGAAAGCACCGTGATGAAATGTTAACCCGTGCATGCTGCGTCTACAAGAAAAACTAAAAATAGCTGAATGCAGAGAGCCAGAGAAGATATTGAACTCGCGACCAGAGTTAACAAATAGATGTAGGCACAAGAACAAACATAGAATTTGCCTAGTAAGTTCTGGCATTACGTAGGGGGTAAAAAAGAGTATGTAGCATACCCACTGACTTGAGAATGGGTTATAAATACAGGACGATGGTTAGAAAAAAATACAGTGAAGATTCGCTCTACGGTGAGAAACTGCAGTCGGAAAATTTAAGCTATTCGTTTTTAAAAGGTATATATATATAATATATATATATATATATATAAGGGTATGAAAAACACAATCTGTTATTAAAATGAAAATATCATATATCTTTTTCATTGCTGATATTGACAATGTTTCGTTTTATTAAAAATCATCAAAGCGTAATGATAATTAGGTCCATTTTCGGACGTAAATGTTATATATATATATATATATATATAATATATATATATATATATATATATATTATATTATTTATTTATGTTTTTTATGTTGAAGTTAGGCATTATTATGATGCATTTAACAATAAATGAAGGAACTCGCTGTTATGGAGTACTGTATTCACTTATTTTTTATTATTTGTTATAAATTTTCGGGATCGTTAGATACCCTTTTTCAAATGAATGTCGCTACTGTTCAAAGATCCCTTTGTCTTTGTTGTTATTGACAGCGGCAGCGTCTGTAAAATATTTGTAATAACGGAGTATTCCGATATCGGTGTTCAGTCCCCTCACGGCAGGGTTAGGGTTATATCTTCTGATTATAATGGAGATTGTGGGTTTGTCTATCTGTAACCGAAACTATAACTATACAAGTCACACTTCCTTTAGTTATTTACATCATATTCTCCATGATTTTATTTTTATTTAAACCTCAATTATTAATAAAATTGTTTTACATTACTTACACTGTTGACCATATCTACATACTAATAACATGCAATTGTATTTATATATACAACAAAATAGAGGTTTACAGTATGAATGGGAAGGCTAATTTGCATATTGATCTTGAAAAATTGATTTTAATAAATATATGCTTAGTATTATTGATTTCTAATTGTTTGGTTTTATCTTAATGAATATGAGCAAAAATCTCTTCAATAAATCTTAAAAGAAATCCCTTAACAAGAAGAAATAACTGTAATATTATTCTTTACTTCCTATTTTAACTAAACAGTTTAAATTAGGAAAATTTACCAATGAAAGACGGGAGTAACTGAAAATGATGGAAGTGTTAGTTTCAAAGTTGTTCTATTTTTCAATCATACCCCCTCTGTTCAAAATCTTTTTATCTACATTCTTATTCAGTTTCCTTAGCCTTTCTAATTTAATATCATATTTTATTATAAAATTTAACTAAAATACTTGCACCCGGAGGGTGCATATATTTGCTAGTATAGATAGATAGATATAATACTGTAGTTATTTACTAAGCTTAGCTTAAATGTGACATAATAACAGAAGTACGGGACACCTAATAAGAATCGAAATAACTAACAATACTCAACTAATTTAGCTAGCTAACCTTTACACCACATGAGCTATTGTTGCTAGATCCCTGTAATGTGATCACATGAGGAAGCGTAAGTAACGGGCCTTTTTTTTTGTTGTTTTTCTCTTTTCTAGTTATTCCTATTGCCTTTTCACATTCGATATTATCTCCTCATGAAAAGTACAAACAGATATTCACTTTTTTAGAATATACCGAAAAACATTTTCTAATTATCTTAATTACATGGCTTTGAATAAATAATCTACGTAACTAATCGATTTCAGTTCATCATCCTTTGATCAATTGTCACACATCACAACCGATGTATATATATATATATATATATATTGTGTGTGTGTGTGTGTGTTTATGAGAGGTATGTACATATATATATATACATATATATATATATATGTACGAGAAACGTGTGTATAAATATGTATGTATATGAGAAACATATATATATATATATATATATATATACACGAGAAATGCATACATATATGTATATATATATATACAAGAAACATACGTATATGTATATATATATATATATATATATATATATATATGCGTGAAACGTATGTATATATATATATACATGAAACGTATATATATATATACATTACACGTATGTGTACACATACGCTTCTTATATATATATATATATATATATATATATATATATATATATATGCGAAGAATGTATGTATATATACACGAAACGTATATATATATATATATATATATATATATATATACGTATCGCATACGTATATATATACGCATATACGTATATATATCCGATATATAAGTATGTCTCTCTCTCTCTCTCTTCTCTCTCTCTATCTCTCTCTCTCTCTCTCTCTCTCTCTCTCTCTCTCTCTCTCTCTCTCTCTCTCTCTCTCTCAGCGAATTGTCATCCTGTCAGTATTTGTCACGCACGCTCTGCATTGATCATAATTGTCATTCGGATTCCCATTGTCAAGCCATCAACGAAAAGTAATGAGATACGGTGACTAATTAGGTCTTTATAAAAGAATAGATTTATTAATTGGCTTATCAAAATAATGTTTTTGTTTTCTTTTTTCTTTTCAAGATTAAAAAAAATGAGAGTCAATATTATTAAAAGGAAGTAGATATCAGAGAAGAATCATCTAGACCACACCACTGTTAAAATCAGCAAAAATACTAAGAAGAATCCTGGAGACCTGATGAGACTTGCTGTCACTCAGACTTCAGTGTAAAACTACACGTAAAAACGAATGTGAGATACTCAATTAGAGTGAAAATATTAAGATATTTAGAACTGATTTTAAGATTGGATATTAAGACTAGTTTACTAACATGAATGAAAAAAAAAAGGATACACTCAATTATCAAAGGAAGACAAAAATTCTTTAAAAAAATCTACTACAATACGAACAAGATGAAATAGAGGCTAAAAACATTAAACAAAAATAAAAGCCAAACCAATCTAAAAAGTAAATAGGAAGAAAAAAACAGTTTTAGCAAGAGACCATAATGCTGACCTCACTTCCTAAAAGAAAAATACAAAACAAACCAAACAAACAAAAAAATCATAAAATGAATCGCTACTTTCGAAGTGCATTACGACTAAGTAGAAGTCTCTATGTTGATTCAGTATATGGTTGGTTGATTTTGTTTTACGGCACATCAACTATGTTTGGGTTATTTAATGCCAAATGAAGTCATTTTGATAAACGAATGATAGTTTGCTTCGATATGTCCAACATATCTAACTCCGGTTTCGACCGGGGAGTCCAGTGGCTTCGGCCCTGAACCTTACAAGTTAACGTCGTTGATCCCAGAAGGCCATCCCCCAAGCAATATCTGCTACCTTGACTTAAAGGGGCTAGGTTTAATGCCCAGTGTGTGAGGCGCCCACCCTTGAGGCGTAAGGCGGACAGGATCAATGCATTTTTTGAACCCGCCACCCATAAGTCTCGGCTTGTGGGTGATCCCATATTAATAAGGCCTTGTGCCTAATCCGAACACGTGGGGTACTTGGTAAGCAGTTCTGTAGAATATACAGATCTACTAATTGATATTAGTAGATTCGATTGGATTTCTGTTATAAGAATCCGTTTATAATATTATCAAACAAAGATGCGTAATTTTAATACAGTCTTTTGATCTGTTTTATAATGTACCACAAAACCTTAAAAAAAAAAAACAGCGAATTTTCTAATCCCTTGCAATTACATCCCAGTTGGTAGTGCTACGACTAGTACACAAGAGGTGTCATAATTGTTCCTAGTGAATCAGAGGATTCCAATAAGAAAATATCTCCTTGATTTTCATCCTACATGTAATGTAATATAGTGGATGTGCGTTGTGTAAGCTAGTACTATAGAATAATAGGTTTCTTAATTTTTTTTTTAAAGAAACACACTTTTTTTTTCCAATTTACGATTTAAAAATAAATCCGTTATGAAAAATGTAAAACTACAAAACCATCATGCGCAATTTTTGATAATTTTTATAATGTGCCACAAAACCTTAAAAAATGGTGACATTTCCAACCACTTGCAAGTATTGCTCTATCGAAGTTTTACATCAGGAGCGGAATTTCTCAATAATACAACCCCTCTTTTTTTGTAAAGTTAATCTTCAAACCTCGATGTTTTGTTACATTTTCAAACATTTCTCTTCTCATCTGAGCAAATTAATTCATTATACTTCTGTTCAAGATTCCATCATAGTAAGACAACTTGTTGTATTTTAGATTCATGGAATAGAATGGTTTGGTTTGTTTTACGGCATATCAACCTCAGTGGGTCATTTAATGCCGATAAAGTTTTGAAATAAATCAATTCTTAATGGATAATACAATTTTTTAATAAATACATTTTTCTATTTAACCCATAGATGGGACCCTAACAGGTACTACCACTCCGGGTCAGAGTGGACCAGGGAGCAATGGTGATGAAGGGGTGCTCCACATTCCCCAAACCTCCAGAACTGGAACCTCACCATCAGATAGAGTTTAACTCATTCCCAGGACATGTAGACCCGCAGCCACCGCCTTCTAGCATCCATATAATAAAAAGGGGTGGGGCTTGCCATAAGGGCAATAGGTTTGGAAAATCATATAGGTGCTAGGGCTTGACGTGACCAGCCGATTGATATTTTAGATTCAGTAGTAGAATACAAGAAATATTAAAGTATTTGCATAGTGCCCATAAAAAATGACTGGATCGTTTACGTGTTGGTTGTATGGCTTATTTTTTTTCTGTTGTCTTTTCTTCAAGGAATTTTGTTTTATAAGATTTGAATTATTTAGATTTCAAAGCAACTTGAATTTGTGAAATTTTAATTGTATTTATTAATATCTGATATTTTCGGATAACTTGTTTTTAAAAAGAATAAATTCAAAAGCAATAAAATCGCACACCCTGTATTATCTCCCTTTCCTAACAGACATCAATACAAATCTCTACTTTATATGGTCTGTTGGCTTCCTTGATAAAATTTATCAATAATTCCCCCTCTGTCACCCTATCACTCTAACACCCACCTCATTATCTCTGAATTGTGTTTATATCCCATCTCCTTATCAACAAAAGATATTCTTAATGAAGTTATCTTCTCTAACAGTAACAGTTCACTGATCTAACATGTAGAAATAAAATAAATGTACGAGGGAGAGTCAAAATCATACTTCTTAATGTTCTGAAGTAGTTACGACCTTAGGTCATCGTCAGGATGAATTCTTTTGTGGGAAAAGTTTTTTTTAGAAAGTTTTTAAAAAAGGTTTTTTAAAAGTATTTTTAAAAAGACTTCATATGCTACAATAGAAGCGATGAAAAATGCACTGGTGATGTAACATATCCATTTCCTGACTAAAAATTACTTTCTGGTATTCAATTGTCTTAAACTGACCTTTCTTTCCAGCACTGAAACTCTGCAAGCAAAAATATAAACAGCAATTCAAAGAATAATCACTCCGCTTATATTCATGGTGTTTTTGCACCTCACGTAGTGTAATGGTTAACAAGCTAAAATCGAAAACCATTGTTTTTTAGTTCTTTTTCTCATTGGTAGCCCTATAATTCTGGCCTTGTGCCGCAGCAAAACTTAGTAACTAACTATATACGCGGTGTTTCAGAAAAATTGCTAACATTTTGTGGACCATATTACCTTTAGGCACCCTTTTTTGATCTCGATTAAGAAAGGACATGTTTTTCCTTTACACCGCCAATCTCTCACCAACGGTACCTATCGATCATCGCCCCCGGGAGGTACTCTATACAGCATCCGGAATCCACTGATTTATGCATATATTTACCAACCCCTCCGCTCGAGAAGAATGTGACACAAGGTCAATTTATTAAGCGTAGTTTAATAGGTTTGAATTCAGTTTCCTTTCTCCTAGACTGGTTACCTAATCAAGTATAAAGAGCCCAGTCCACCCTACTAGTTACTCATAGCCGGAAGGAGAATTTTACCAAGGTATTAGCGCTATGTGAACTGTACATAGCCTCGTCCAGAACTTGAACTCGTGTGGACGAGTCCACTTCCTACGAATCTAACCATGACACCACGCGCCTCCATGCTGATTTATGTTGATTCTTGCTTGACGGTCCACCCTGGCGTGTCCATTTGGAGGTTTTCCACAGAAGAAAGTCACTTATGAGGTCGTTCTTACACCTTTAGCAATGTCCAGCATGTCTTGGCCGTCTTAGATCGATGGTTTTATGATATGGGGCAATTTTCCGTAAAGCTGTTTTCATGTAGGATGTTGTTTCCACGAATTGTTTAAGACAGTGTAATGTATCGGGGACCTTCTTCCCAATGGGGTTGTCGCACAATGAACTCACTGTGTGCACTATTAAAACTTTAACGCTAGTCGCTAACTTCGTTCGGTGCGCGCGTAAATGTTTTGGGGTTTCTGTTTATCATACCCACAGGATTCCAGCAGTTCTTTCGTTGGTCAGTGTCAGGTCAAGGAAGAATCAACTTACACAGGCCGCGTACTCTTCGTTCCGGTCAATTACTTTTATCTCCACGGGTGTCTAGTGGTCAGGGGAATCTCGTTTCATTCATAACATCTCTCGTAGTATTTTTCGTAGTAAAATAAAGTTGATAACAAACTTTTCGTTTCTTTTCAAATTACTTATTTATTCGATTCAATTCCGTTTTCTTAACGTTGAGAGAGAGAGAGAGAGAGAGAGAGAGAGAGAGAGAGAGAGAGAGAGAGAGAGAGAGAGAGAGAGAGAGAGAGAGACCAATTAATAAGTAATTCTTTATATGGTCCTTAGAGTTCCAGTACTTTGGGGAAACTTTTGGTGACAAACCTTTTCTAGTCGGCAAATATCAGGAGAGCCCTTGCCGTTTTTTTCAGCGACAACAGATCGCTCCCCGATCCAACTCCCAGACCAACTGATCTCCTAGCCAGGGTCCGGCCTTATATAGTATCTCAACAGAACAAATCTAGAAGGGTCTTCTTCTCGAAGAATCCATATCTTCCTAGAAGGAAAAGAATGTTCGATTCGTTCTAATCATTCGATTCCGTCAACGGCCATGGTGTGTTCACGGCCGTTCGGATCAAAGAACAATTAACAGTCAAGAAGACTGGATTTTCGTTAAAGCCCGCTTTCATGTCTCCAAAAATCTCGTTTATGTTTTTATCTCGTGTTGGGACGATTCTTCAAAGAGACCACCCGGTAAGGTTTGAGAATCATACTACATCTATTAAGCTTTCATTCTGTTTGACACAAGGCCACAAATATGGTGCTCCCAAGTAAGTCCCGACCATTATGATACAACAGCATTCTTGTGCAACTCCCCTCTATCTATATATTTGCTATTGACACACCGCGTTCTGTGCATGACTGCTTATAAGTGTGTTGTGGTTTTTGATCAACGTTTAAGCCTGATGGTCCCATTTTGCTTGCTGTCTTTGCATTGTAAACATAACCGCTCCACAAGCAGTATGCACCATGGAAGTGGCCCGATTTCTCTGGTCAGAAAGAGTGTTAGAGTTTGAAATTCATGAGAGTCTTTTAGCACAATGCGAGGACAGTACATTGCTGCATGGAAGTGTGTATGAGTGGATAGAGAATTTTAAAAGAGGCTGGACAAGATTGATACACGATGATGGAACAGGACACCCGTAAACCTCCACCACTGGTGAGAAAATTCGGGAAGACCTACTGATGGGAAAACGGTGCATTAGCATCGATTAGATAGATTATTCTTTGCTGCTAATCAAATCATCTCCGATGAGATCGACTTCCATAAAATAAGACTGCGGATAACTTTTTACTCTTCCTCGTATGTTGCTACATATGTTGCATAGTGTTCGACTCAGGCCACAAACTTGTACATGTTATATACTGTTGCTGGGTCGTATGTGTTAGTAATGGAGTATAAGGATTCACACGTAGACATATGTAGTAGTAAGACTTTTAACGTTTATTTCTTTCACCTCGTGGTGGGTGCGTGTGGGTGGACGAGCTGGACAACGGCGCTACGAATGTTGCAGGCTGGCGATCGGGGGGTGAACGGGGTGGGCGAGCAACACTGCCCGCTCGACCGTGTCGACGGTCAGACACCTTGTGTTTTCTTCGCCGTCTCTCTGGGGTGTCCTCTAACTGCTACTGATGACGGGCTTAAGTACTGACGACCGCCCACACATTCTTTTGTTCCTTGACCGGAAGTCCTTTCTCTTTGTTCAAATTCGCGTTTGTCCAGATGAGTCCTTTGTCACACCAGACCGTCTGTCTACCTTTAGACATTGTCTTCTCAGTTCAATTTTCCTTTGTCTTTTCGACTTCCCGCGCAAAACAAACAGTCAATCTGCAACACATAATCAGGCGCCTAATTTTACTAGAAAATTGGGAGCAACAGAACTAGATCCAGCAACTTTCTCTATGGGAAAATTTATCACCCCCTCCCATATAAGTTGTTATAAAGGATTGAACAAGGCAAATAAGGTTAAATTGAACTTAACGGACCTAATGTCACCCCGCCGAAAGAAAGAAATATACCAAAAATCTGGGAATTAACTGAATTTAATAACATTTTCAGAGTTGAAATATTAATGAATAAAATATATAATGCACAAGTTATTTTATTTAAAAAACACTTTACGAGGAACAAGTTAAGGATTACCAATAACAATATCTTCGTCATAAAATGACACAAAACGGGTTGACATGCCAAAATATCCAATCCAACCTACAAATCCTTCGTATTAAAATTAAATCTGGAGATATCATCTCCATGTTTTTTCTGATTCGTTATTTTTGAGCGATGGGTATCTTTTACTGTCTTTTGGATAAATTCAGATGCGTAGTTATGGCTTACTTTAATTCTTAAGATCCATGACTGCCATTAAGACGTCAAAGCCTGTTACCCAGCTAGCGGTAAGCTCGATGTAATCTCCTCGGAATCATTAATTGGTTTATAAAAAAATCTCTACTTTAAAGAAAGGAAAGACTCGCCACATGATCTCGTTTTTCTACGCGTTGTAATGGAGGCAAAGAAAACAAGAAAATAAAGCAAATGGCGAAAACCATACCCCACACAGGCTTCTTCTTGATAAATAGTGGTAGGATCTAATTAAAATGTCGGACAGTTCCCCAACAAACGAAAACATGGTTTATGATGTCAACATATTTCTTCTTTCAGTCACCTACCTCTGCTGATGCTCTATGCTAAAGCCACGGTATCACGCCTTGCGTCCACTTCCGTTGCATTTAGTTGAAAAAAATATATTATAAAATACCGCAACAATCTATTAACATATTCATTTACAAATAAATTGCTGTGTATCCAACAGAGAAAGGAAAGTTCAGTATTTCAACGTTTGCTTCGTATGTTTTTTTTTTCTTTCTTATTCCAACTGATTTGAATAAAGGATAAATGAAAGAATAAGATGATCAGATAGTGAATTTTCAAAAACAAAACGAAAAACAAAATAACAAAAACCAAAAAGACAAAAAACAAACCAGCAATCAACAGATTCATTGTTTCAGTAAGCAATTGAAGCTATGACAACAGTTTCGTGGTTTCGTGGGTTAACGGCAGTAAAATTCCTACAGACGAGGACGGGAGATTGCAAGTGAAGGTTTCAGAATTAACCATGCGAGGATAAACTACTGGTCTTTTTTATACGAAATACTCACTGGCAATCACAGTAGTAGAAAAAATGAAGGCAGATGTTGTTAGCTAATAACGAAAGATAAAGCTCAAGAAAAAATATTATTGGTTTTGAGAAGTGAAAAACAGAAAGGCGACTCTCTATCTATCTATCTATCTATCTATCTATCTATCTGTATGTTGTATGTATGTGTATGTGAGTGTGTGCAGGATAGATAGATAGATAGCTACAGAGATAGATAGATAGATTGAGAGAAGAAAGAGAAAGAGAGAGAGAGAGAGAGAGAGAGAGAGAGAGAGAGAGAGAGAGAGAGAGAGAGAGAGAGAGTGAGAGAGAGAGAGAGAGAGAATGAGTGAGTGAGTGAGAGTGATGGATGGATGTTGGCAAAATTTCAAGGAAGAGATATTTGAGATTTTAAAAAACATTAAAAAAAAACAGTTATTCTAAAATAAAAAAACTCTTTGACAAAGACAAAGGTCTGTCTGAAATATCAGCAATTAAAATAACATTTAAAATAGCATAATATTCATCCCAGTTAATTTTGGTTAATGTTCCTTATTTTGTGCTTCTCGTGTTTTTTTCCCTTATTCCTACTGAATTTGAATAAACGCTAAATGAAAGAATAAGATGATCAAATTCTGGATTTTCAAAAACAAAACGAAAACCAAAAAATAGAAAAAAAAAAACCCAAAAAACAAAAAACGATACAATGCACAGCAATCAACTGGTTGATTATTTCAACATTAAATTGAAGTTATGACAATTGTGTTTTTCAAGGGTTAACGGCAGTAAAGTTCGTACAGACGAGGACGGGAGATCGCATTTGAAGGTTTCAGAATAAACCATGAGACGAAATACAACTGTTTCATAAAAGTATAAGATATAAAGTTCTTATATTAAAAAGTTGGATGTCTTAGAATAACTTCCAACGTGGATACATGAGTGTACATAACATATTCCGACAAAGTTGGAGAATAATAACAATATTTATTCCGTGAGCTCGAGAAATACATTCACGGAAAATATGTAAACAAAACAGATACATAAACGTATTATGGATGAAATAGGTGTAGGACTTGCGTCGTAAGGAATGTCACTTACTGGTAGCTAGTTAGGAGGAAAATCCCCCCCCACACACACACGCATTTACATAATCTCACGGTTTTAAGAAATAAATTTCTTTGGCATGAAATCTGACATGTTTAATGCTATTAAAAATAAAGTTGTTTACACTTCAATGGAATGACATTCACTGAATTTCAAGCTTGCTTATAGTACTTCCTTATAGATGTGTTACCATCTTAAACTACACGCACGCAGTTTGGGAATTCAATGAATTGGAAAACAGCAAGAACTTATTTAAGACGATAATATTTGCATGTATTTACATATACAAGGGTCATTCAATGAATAACAGGGATTTAAAAAAAATAAAAAATAAAAATACATTATTTTTAGAAATATTTGTTTTCAAAAATGTAAACTCTGTATGGTTTGGTTTATAGCAAAAATTATTTTAATCTCACAAAATATTTATTTTTGAGGCTATTCAAAATGGCAGCAAATCAGTGCTCCAAGACTTGAACAGAGGTCTGGTGGTGAGAAGTGCAAACCATGTGAAATTTACAGATGACTATGTGATGTATATAGAGAAGTATCCTTTAGCCCCCCCCCCCACCACGCACGCACTTAAGGGTTTGAGGCGTCAGGCGCCTAAACCATGGTAACTTATGCCGGCCCGAGAGAAGAGAGAAAGGATTCAGAATTCCCGTTTCTGCCTACAACTCTTGTCACCTATCGGCGAACGAACCACAGCAAGGGAAGATAACCCTATTTGGACTAATGTCCTCCCACAATTATCATTTTATTAACCCAACACAAGAAATACTCACTGACAATGACAGTAGTGGTAAAATGAAGACATATGTTGTTAGCAAAGATCGAAAGATAAAGCTCAAGATAGGTATAGGAATATTTCCCATCTGTCACTCAAGTGTTATTGGTTAACAGATCGAATGAATTTGAGGAGCAAATAGTCAGATAAATTGTTGGGCAAAACGAATCCTTTAGTTCTGGCCTAAAAATGGTTTAGAAGGAAAACTGAATTCAAAGCAGCTGTAGTCCACTTAATAATTGACCTTATGCTTCATCCTGTTCGTGTTGGATGGGTTGGGTAATAACACAGACACATACACACATAAATACACAAATAAACACGCACACCACACACACACACACACACACACACACACATATATATATATATATATATATATATATATATATATATATATGTACAATTTCCAGCTGTAAAAGAAGATAACATTAAGAACATGATAAAAATCTTCTGATTGTCAGTAAAATCATCAAATTCATTAAAGGATTAAAAAATAAAACAATTTGAAATGTAAACTTTAAATATGTATTAAATAAAACAAACTATATATAGAATATATAATACCAGTCATGTATTTATTAGAACTTGTTTTTAAAAAACACGAGGACTGTTCAAATTTTGAGTGTATTTATTCTATGTTATGAAGATTTTGGGTAAAGTGACATAAGCAGTGACGTAAGTTTTGTTACAGACAAAAACCGGATGCGAATCTACATTATTAATAGATACTTGTAAAATATGCACTTGAAAATACCCGTAAAAAATAGCTTCCTACCATGACATCAGGAATAAATGGATACCACCCACCACCCACACAGACACAAAGCTGCACACACATCCATACATTGGTATATACACGCACATGCACCCACACGCCATACATATAGATGCACCCAGTTGCACTTAATTCATAATGTAATCATTCATTAATCAATACGTTGGTACCTTGACATACTAGTTTAGTTCATTTACTCATAACTCAATTTCCTCGTATATCAAATCAATTTTCACCTTTGAAATAAACTGAAATGCCATTAATCTGTTCAAGACCCCACAAAACACCAATCTTAAAAAAAAGGTTTTTAGATAAAAAAATAGCCCTGTACTGTATAAGAAAGTAAGTATAGTCGTCGGGGTGCCTAATGTCGGTATCAGCCAGACAGCGATGGAGTCTATCCCCTTTTCTCTAGCGCTATACAAGGAGATTATTTTAGCGTCTGAGGAGGAGCGCCGCACCACCTACCAACAGCTCCTCACTTCACCGCATATATCCTTTTGCTACTCATACGCTGAGTTGGCGAGGGCTTAGTATCGAACCAGTTATCTTGTGATTCCTAGCCGAACGCTCTACCACTGAGAATGCAATAAATGATATGGTATGATATGTTTTAATGCTTTAAAAAAATGTTCTTCTTTGTCGTAAAAAAAATTGGAATCTTAAATGTTTTCTTAAAGTTAATACATAAAAGTATCTGAAGCTCGCTCGGTCTCGAATTTTTATCTCACAACGATTTGAAATATCGACCAAGTAACAGCTCGTAACTTTGAAAACTTGTCAGTTGGGTCACTTGTAGGTCAAGGTTTCACTGGAAATACTCAAAGTCTGTTCCTTCTTGGTTAGTAATGTAATCTATATAGATGTATCCTCTCCAATATTCTTATATAATAATTATATAATTCAATGATTCAATAAAGTCAGTAAAACGAAGAGGCTTTCGATTAGGAACCTTCTTAAAAATTATTATGTTTTTCTTTTAAGAGAGATCCTTTGGAAAAGATTTTTTTCGTTTATTCCATTCATACATTACATTACATAATCCAGAAGAAGAAGACTTGAGAATTTCTTGAACTTTATTTCAACCACAGCTTTGATTTTATCAGATATACAGCATTTCTGTTCCATATATTCCAAATATTTTCATAGCTTTTTCATTTTGAGAAATGGTTAATAAATGAGAAAAATCTGGTTAGAGTTTTTTTTATTTTGTTTATGAAAATGGGTTAGTTCAGTCGGTAGAGCGTTCGGCTAGAAACACAAGGTTCCTAGTTCGATACCCCCCCTCGCCAACTCAGCGTATGAGTAGCACAGGGGTCTGTGCGGTAAAGTAAGGAGCTGATGGTTGGTGTGGCGCTCACCCCAGACGCTAAGCCAATCCCTTGCTCTAGCGATAGTGAAAGGGAATACTCCCTCGCGTTCGCTGATACCGACATTAGCCGCCCCGACGACTTTATAATGGAGATTGTGTGTATTCGGTCGGAACTGTAACTATATAACCTTCTCAAGTTACAATCCCTTAGTTTGTTTCTGCTCGCATTAAATGCTTATGCCAAGATAAATGAATAACTAAATGCGGCGTATAGAAGTTAAAGGAAACGAGAAACAGCGAACATGCTTATCTTACACAGATTAAATCATCTAAAAGTTGAGTTGATCTTTCTAAAATCAATAACTTTCCTTTTGATTAATATCGACCACACAGTTTTAACAGGCAACCGGGCATCTGGCATAAAAACTAGTCAGGTCAAATGAAATACTGAAATCAATCTTTATTTGGTGCCTTATCAATCATTTCCCTATATCTTTTGAAAACGATGACTTATATCCCCTGCAGAGGGCTAGGACCCTAAAAAACAGACCCCCTGTGTATAAACTAAACTACTATAGAAGGGGGGAAAATATATGGGGCGAAAATAACCTTTCGAATATCAACAAACTCCCAACCAAGGAAACCAAAACAAGAGAGTTCTCCGTCTTCTCACAAGTCAGACTCTCTGTTGGTCAACACATTTCTTCGTCAGCAGCAGGAAAATCCGTCGTCGTAGTCGAAATAATCTTTAGCAGTTCAAAATCAGATTTCCTAATTTAGTTTTGTTTCTGTTTCGACAAAATCCCATTCTTTACTGAAAAGCGCTCGTCGTCGATGCTTCTGCTGCTGCTCACTGCCCAGCGCTCGACTCACTGTTATTTGATGGCATATTAGCCAAACATCCGGGCACATCAGTCGAACCTCGCGTCCGTCCATGAACCAAAATGCATTTGTTTTTGCATCGGGAGGAACGCGAGTTCGATCCCGGCAGGCAAGACAATGTCTTGCTCTTTTCCTTTCTCATTCTCCGTCACAACTACATCTTTAATTATCTTCACGAATATAAAATCAAACTTTCATTATTCTTGCGCAAAAGTAAGCTCTGCTGATAGTGAATGTGTGTATATATATTACTTTGTCTTTAATCTTTATTTTCATAGTTCTTCCGAGTATACATACATACATACAAACCCAACGGTGTTTTATAAATATTAGATAGATTACTGTAAAGAATTTTACCAGAAATATAATTGTTTACTAAGGATATTATTTTGGTTACTTGGAAATCATAAAATTGTAGGGAAAGAAATAATGATTAAATGGAATATCGTATTTGACGGCATATAAGGCGCCACTGGCATATAAGACGCACCCCCAGTTTCAGCAGGTCAGATTCAGGAAACAAAAGTTTCTATTTATTCAAGCATATATAGTTGAAAACAGTCTAGCTGTGCATTTACACAAGCAGAAACAATTAGCAAAATAAGATGCATGGAATAAGGTAGTAAAAGTACCGAAGTTAATCTGGGTTAGTGAGCATCATAGAGAAAGATTAGCCAAGGCCTATGGGAGGCTCAAACTTCACCTACGATGTATAAAACGCAGGCAATTTTTTAAACCCAAATTTCGGAAAAAAGTGCGTCTATATGCGCTCAAATTACGATTATATATATATATATATATTATATATTAACATTTACTTGAAGGCACTTACAACGCATGTATCGCCATAAAAGTCGTACTCTTCTTATAGAAAATGAACTTGACAGTTGTAATCCCAACAAAATGGCTTCGGTTGTAGAACACCGTTCAGACTGTTCGACTTTATTAAGTCTCATCAGCGGTATATACTAACGATTTTCCCTCGACAGAAATCGAAACCGGGACTTCAGCAGACACAGGAAACACTAGTGAAAACACATTTATCGCCTCGGCCACATACACAGCTGAACCATCCTAGCGAAATTAAGCTTGTCAAGCATGCTACACGCCTCTTACCATAGTAGTAAAGGGGCGTTTATTGAGAGAATAATAACAACAAACAGACCGAATGCCCTTCGGCGCGAAGTGAATAAAGTTTTTGGATGTTTGTTTTGGCCGAAGGCGATTAAAAGTGTTTCACTAGGTTTCACTGTGTCTGTGAGTCCCGGGTTCGATTTCTGTCGGAGGAAATCGTTAGCATTACCGCTGATGAACTTAATAAAGTCAAACAGTCTGTACGTATTCACACATCGAGCCTCCTTTACTGGATTACACTTGTCAAGTATTTCTATAAGAAAAAGTATCGATTTTATGCGAACAATGCGTTGTAAGTGCACTTCAGTAAAAATTTAATATATACTTATCAGCAACGTTTCTTAAATAAACAAACATCCAAAAATCTTACTATATATAATAATATAGTAATAATATATAATATATATATATAATATATATCTTTGTCTAATTCATCTTATTTCGTAGTTCCTCCGGACATACCTACATATATACATACATACAACATCAACATTTTTTAAATCGAGTACAAAATAAACGTCCTCCGGGCCGATGTAAAAATAGATTTTTGAAACATATTGCCTGAGGGATTGGAAGTAAAAAATTTCAATGTCAGCGAGTTTCTACCCTAAGTAAGTAAAATCATCACAATTCATTTAAAGAATTAAAGATAAAACAAATTAAATGTAAACTTGAAAATTGTATTAAAATAAACAAACTATATATAGATATATAATACCAGTCCATCTGGTTGTTTTTTGGGTGAATATTATTAAAACTGTTTAAAAAAACAATGAGACTGTCTAAGTTGCATGTTCACATTTTGAGGTATTTATTCTTTATGACGTTTGGTAATGTGACGCGTAGGCAGTTGACCGTAAATTTTTGTTAAGACAAAAACCGGAAGCGAATTCCCATTATTAATGATTTCATAGATATCTGTAAAGAAAGTGTACCAGAAGTTAATTGTTCACTAAAGTTATATTAGTTATTTAAACCATTATAATTGTAGAAAAGAAATAACAATGATTAAATGGAAAACAATTTAAATCACACAACTAGTGTGCAAAATTTGTATTCGGTAAGAAAACATGAGTATATAACTGGTACAAAGAAGCGCCGTGGTGTAATGGTAGAAGTCATGGGAAATGGACTCGTCGCCCCGAGTTTCAAAGCCGGGTGTGGTTATCTGCATTTCACTTTGGAAAGGGTATGAATCCTACCTCTCCTCCAGCTATGGATTAAAATAGTAGGCAGACTGGGCTCTTTAACCTTGTTAGGGCAACCAGTCTAGGAGAAGGAAAGCTAGGAATTTTCAAACCTGTTTGAACTCTGCTTAAGAAATTGACCCTGTGTCACATTCTCGCTCGGGGAGGCTTCTGGTAAATAATATATATTCATTTTCTAACTCCTTTGGACCGTTTATAGGCACAACTACAACTGGTATCAACTTTTTACCGTCATATCCTCAGTTGTTGTCGTTGTTGTATTGTTGCTGAGTGTTGGTTGAATTGATACTTTTATGAAAATGTAAGAAAGTTTCTTTTTTAAATAAATAATTTGGAAATATTTTGCAGAAGATCAAAAACTTAATGTAATGAACTCGGCATTGATGTATTTTTTGTTTTTGCTTTTGTTTTGTTATTTTTTAATTATTTTTGTTTTGGTTGTTGTTGTTTTCTTTTACAATTTTCGCTTTTTTTTTTTTTGAACTCTGCTAAGAATTGACCCTGGTCACATCCTGTTCTGCGGAGGGGTTGGTAAATATTATATAACTGTGTTCAAAAACTATTAAGACATTACCACAAATGTAAATATAAGTATACAAAAAAAATGCCGATTTCTTAAATCTATTGGCCTGTGCTACCGTTTCTTGTACTCTGTCAATGATATGCTCTCCTAATTTACGATATCGGCCCAATGTATACATGTAGAGTTTTCATAAGGTCGTCTCGACAACATGTTTCGTCAAACTCAATGCATTCCATAGCCCAAAGTTTGCGTCATCTGATTTGTTGTTAAATCTGAGCTTTATGTTGTGGTCCAACCTCATATGCAAAAAATACCCCCCCCCCCCAATTTCCCTAGTCTATCGCCAAGCGAAATGGATAGACTCACTCGCCTATCCAGCTATACAGAAAAACAACCACTAAGCCGAATTTTTTAGTATTCATAAAAAGAATTTTAAAAAAAAGGTCTTCAAGGCTCCAAATAGGTTGTACGTACCGGTCCTGTCCCCCCTAACTCTAGGCATGAAATAAACACGAGCAGAGTGACAGTCTTTAAAAAAATTCAACAATTTAAAAAAATCCATACGTTACGAACAATTTAATACTAGGCAGTAAGCATCATCCCTCACCAGAAAACGACGTTAATGCACGCATAGGAAAGGCATGGCCCGCTATAAATAGATTACCTATTGATATGAGGTCTAATCTCACAACAAAAGCTAAAGAGACAGTTCTTCCAGCCTTGTCGTGTCGGTTTGCTGCTGTATGGCTTGCACACCTGGAACCTAACGAAAGCGATAGAGAATAAAAAACTAGATGGAGCGCCACCAAGAATGCTGCGAGTGATCATGAACAAGACGTGGAAACAGCACCCTACGAAAGCAGCTGTACGCGCCACCTACCACATATCAACCCAAACCATCCAAGAAGACGGACAAGACACGCGGGACACTGCGGGAGAAGCAAGACGAACTCATAAGCGACGTTTCCTGTGAAACAACACATGGTACGCTAGTGTGGGCACCAGCAAAGACGTATCATTATCAGCTCTGTGCCGATACAGGATGCTACATAGAGACCTCCGAAATGATGAGTGATAGGACGGATGGAGAGAGATTGTCATGGGATATCCGCGCTGAACAGCGGTGACATATGATGATGATGATTTCATCTCCTCTCTTGGT
>CM042161.1:71507925-71544064 GCA_023376005.1 Doryteuthis pealeii | reverse complement strand
GCCGTGGCCTTATTATGCCGTGAAATAACGATATTTCCATTTATCGATATTTCTTTCCCTACAATTTTATGATTCAAGTACAATAATAATCCTTTAGTAAACAAATTATAATTTCTTGGTAACAATCTTTACAGTAATCTTCTAATATTATTAAAACACCGTTGTTGTATATGTGTTGTATATCCGGAGAAACTATGAAAATTAAAAAGATTACAAGGACAAAAGTAAATATATTATACAACATTCACTATCAGCAGAGCTTACTTTTGCGCAGAATAATGAAGATTTGATTTTATATTCGTGAAGATAATTAAAGATTGTAGTTGTGACGGAAATGAGAAAGGAAAAAGAGCAAGACATTGTCTTTGCCTGCCGGGATCGAACTCGCGTCCTCCGCATGCAAAAACAAATGCATTTGGGTCACTGGACGGGACGCGAGTATCGACTGATGTGCCGGATGTTTGGGCTAATTGCCCATCAAATAACAAGTGAGTCGAGCGCTGGCAGTGAGCACAGCAGAAAGCAGTCGACGACGAAGCGCTTTTCAGAAAGAAATGGATTTTTATCGAACAGAAACAAAACTAAATAGGAAATTCTGATTTTGAAACGTAAAGATTATTTCGACTACGGACGACGGATTTTTCTGCTGCTAGACGAAGAATGTGTTGACCAACAGAGAGTCTTGGGAACTTGTGAGAAGACGGAGAAACTCTCTTGTTTTGGTTCCCTGGTGGAGTTTGTTGATTCGAAGGTTTATTTCGCCATTATTTTCCCCCCTTTATTAGTAGTTAGTATTATACACAGGGGGTCTGTTTTTAGGGTCCTAGCTCTGCAGGGGGATTAGTCATCGTTTTCAAGATATAGGAAATGGATTGATAAGCACCAAATAAAGATTGAATCAGTATTTCATTCTGACCTGACTCAGTTTTATGCAGAGCCGGTTGCTGTTTTAAAACTAGTGTCGATTATTAATCAAAACAGGAAGGTTATTGATTGTTAGAAAGATCAACTCAATTTAGATGATTTAACTTAGTGTTAAGAAAAGCATGTTCGCTGTTTCTCGTTTCCTTTAACTTCTAAACGCCGCATTTAGTTATTTCATTTATTTGGGCATAAGCAAATTAAATGGCGAGCAGAAACAACTAAGGGAATTGTAAATTGGAAGTATATAGTTACAGTTACCGACAGGAAATACACACAATCTCATTTATAAAGTCGTCGGGGCGGGCCTACATGTCGGTATCAGCGGACAGCGAGGAGTATATCCCCTTTTCACTAATCGTAGAGCAAGGGGAATTGCTTTAGCGTCTGGGGTGGAGCGCCACACCAACCATCAGCTCCTTACTTTACCGGCACAGACCCCTGTGCTACTCATACGCTGGTTGGCGAGGGGCGGTATCGAACTAGGAAACCTTGTGGTTCTAGCCGACGCTCTACGACTGTAACAACCTTTTCAATAAACAAATTAAAAAAAACTCTAACCAGATTTTTTCTATTTTATAAACCATATTTTCAAAATTGAAAAGCTATTGAAAATTTTGGAATATATGGAACAGAATGCTGTTACTGATAAAATCAAAGCTGTGTTGAAATAAAGTTCAAGAAAATTCTCAAGTCTTGCTTCGTTCTGGATTTATGTAATGTTAATGGTATGAATGGAATAAACGGAAAAATCTTTTCCAAAGGATCTCTCTTAAAAGAAAAAATAATAATGTTTAAGACAGGTCCTAATCGAAAGGCCTCTTCGTTTTCTGGACTTTATTATTCATTGAATTAATATATTATTTATTAAGAATATGGAGAGGATTACATCTATATAAGATTACATTTTACATAACCAAGAAGGAAACAAGACTTTGAGTATTTCCAGTGAAACCTTGCCTACAAGTGACCCAACTGACAAGTTTTCAAAGTTACGAGCTGTTACTTTGGTCGATATTTCAAATCTTGTGAGATAAAAATTCAACGAGCGAGCTTCAGATACTTTTATGTTATTAACTTTAGAAAAACATTTAAAAGATTCCAATTTTTTTTTACGACAAAGAAGAACATTTTTTTTAAAGCATTAAACATATCTACATATCATTTATTGCATTCTCAGTCGGTAGAGCGTTCGGCTAGGAATCACAAGATAACTGGTTCGATACTAGCCCTCGCCAATCAGCGTATGAGATAGCAAAAGGATATATGCGGTGAAGTGAGGGCTGTGGTAGGTAGGGTGCGGCGCTCCTCCTCAGACGCTAAAATAATCCCCTTGTTATAGCGTAAGAGAAAAGGGGGATAGAACTCATCGACTGTCTGGCTGATACCGACTTGGGCCACCCCGACGACCATACTTACTTTCTTATACAAGTACAGGATTTTTCTTATCTAAAAAACCTTTTTTTATTAAGATTGGTGTTTTGTGGCGGGGTTCTGGGGGTCTTGAACAGATAATGGCATTCAGTTTTATTTCAAAAGGTGAAAATTGATTTGATATACGAGGAAATTGAGTTATGAGTTAGAATGAAACTAAACTAGTATGTCAAGTACAACGTATTGATTAATGAATGAATTACCATATCGAATTAAGTGCACTGGGTGCATCTATATGTATGCGAATGTGGGTGCATGTGCGTGTAATCAATGTATGGAATGTGTGTGCAGCATTTGTTGTCGGTGGGTTGGGTGCGGTGGTAATTTTTCATTTATTCCTGAATTCATGTAGGAAGCTATTTTTTACGGTATTTCAATTGAATATTTTACAAGTATCTATAATAATGTAGATTCGCATCCGGTTTTTGTCTGTTACAAAAACCTTACGTCACTGCTTATGCACTTTAGCCAAAATTCTTCATAACATAGAATAATTAACTCAAATTTGAACAGTCCTCGTTGTTTTTTAAAACAAGTTCTAATAAATCATGACTGGTATTATATACTTATATTAGTTTTGTTTATTTTAACATATTAAAGTTTACATTTCAAATTGTTTTATTTCTTCTAATCCTTTATGAATTTGAAGATTTTACTGACAATCAGAAGATTTTTATTTTCATGTTCTTAATGTTATCTATCTTATTACAGCTGGAAATATGACATATATATATATATTATATATATATATATTATATATAATATAGGTGTGTGTGTGTGTGTGTTGTGTGTTGTGTGTTGCGTGTTTATTGTGTATTATGTGTGTATGTGTCTGTTATTACCAACCCATCCAACACGCCAACAGGATGAAAGCATAAGGTCAATTATTAAGTGGATACAGCTGCTTGATCAGTTTTCTTCTAAAACCATTTTTAGAGCCAGACTAAAGGATCGTTTTGCCAACAAATTTTATCTGACTATTTGCTCCTTCAAATTCATTCTCGACTGTTAACCAATAACACTTTTTGAGTGACAGATGGGAAATATTCTATAACCTATCTTGACTTTATCTTCGATCTTTTGCTAACAACATATGTTTCATTTACCACTACTGTTTCATTGTCAGGGAGTTATTTCTTTGTGTTGGGTTAATAAATGATAATTGTGGGAGGGAATTAGCCAAATAGGTTATCTTGCCCTTGCTGTGGTCGTTCGCCGATAGGTGACAAGAGTTGTAGGCCGGAATTCTGAATCCTTCTCTCTTCTCTCGGGCCGGCAAGTTACCATGGTTTAGGCGCCTTGACGCCTCACCTTAAGTGCGTGCGTGGTGGGGGGGGGGCTAAAGGATACTTCTCTATATACATCACATAGTCATCTGTAAATTTCACATGGTTTGCACTTCTCAGCCAACCAGACCTCTGTTCAAGTCTTGAGCACTGATTTGCTGCCATTTGAATAGCCTCAAAATAAATATTTTGTGAGATTAAAATAATTTTTGCTATAAACCAAACCATACAGAGTTTACATTTTTTGAAAACAAATTATTTCTAAAAAAATAATGTATTTTTATTTTTTATTTTTTTTAAATCCCTGTTATTCATTGAATGACCCTTGTATATGTAAATACATGCAAAATATTATCGTCTTTAAATAAGTTCTTGCTGTTTCCAATTCATTGAATTCCCAGAACTGCGTGCGTGTAGTTTAAGATGGTAACACATCTATAAGGAAGTACTATAAGCAAGCTTGAAATTCAGTGAATGTCATTCCATTGAAGTGTAAAACACTTTATTTTTTAATAGCATTAAACATGTCAGATTTCATGCCAAAGAAATTTTATTTCTTAAAACCGTGAGATTATGTAAATGCGTGTGTGTGGGGGGGGATTTTCCTCCTAACTAACTACCAGTAAGTGACATTCCTTACGACGCAATCCTACACCTATTTCATCATAATACGTTTATGTATCTGTTTTTTTACATATTTTCCGTGAATGTATTTCTCGAGTGCTCACGGAATAAATATTGTTATTTTTCTCCAACTTTGTCGGAATATGTTATGTACACTCATGTATCACGTGGAAGTTATTCTAAGAATCAACTTTTTAATATAAGAACTTATATCTTATACTTTTATGAAACAGTTGTATTTCGTTCTCATGGTTTATTCTGAAACCTTCAAATGCGATCTCCGTCCTCGTCTGTACGAACTTTACTGCCGTTAACCCTTGAAAAACACAATTGTCATAACTTCAATTTAATGTTGAAATAATCAACCAGTTGATTGCTGTGCATTGTATCGTTTTGTTTTGGGTTTTTTTTTCTATTTTTTGGTTTTCGTTTTGTTTTTGAAAATCCAGAATTTGATCATCTTATTCTTTCATTTAGCGTTTATTCAAATTCAGTAGGAATAAGGGAAAAAAACACGAAGAAGCACAAAATAAGAACATTAACCAAAATTAACTGGGATGAATATTTATGCTATTTAAATGTTATTTTAATTGCTGATATTCAGACAGACCTTTGTCTTTTTGTCAAAGAGTTTTTTATTTTAGAATAACTGTTTTTTTTAATGTTTTTTAAATCTCAAATATTCTCTTCCTTGAAATTTTGCCAAACATCCATCCATTCACTCACTCACTCACTCATTTCTCTCTCCTCTCTCTCTCTCTCTCTCTCTCTCTCTCTCACTCTTCTCTCTCTCTCTCTCTCTCTCTCTCTCTCTCTCTCTCTCTCTCTCTCTTTCTCTATTCTCTATCTTCTCATCTCTGTAGCTTCTATCTATCTATCCTGCACACACTCACATACACATACATACAACATACGATAGATAGAAGAAGATAGATAGATAGTAGAGAGTCGCCTTTTTGTTTTTCACTTCTCAAAACCAATAATATTTTTCTTGAAGCTTTATCTTTCGTTATTAGCTAACAACATCTGCCTTCATTTTTTCTACTACTGTGATTGCCAGTGAGTATTCGTATAAAAGACCAGTAGTTTATCCTCGCATGGTTAATTCTGAAACCTTCACTTGCAATCTCCCGTCCTCGTCTGTAGGAATTTTACTGCCGTAACCCACGAAACCACAAAACTGTTGTCATAGCTTCAATTGCTTACTGAAACAATGAATCTGTTGATTGCTGGGTTTGTTTTTTTGTCTTTTTGGTTTTTGTTATTTTGTTTTTCGTTTTGTTTTTGAAAATTCACTATCTGATCATCTTATTCTTTCATTTATCCTTTATTCAAATCAGTTGGAATAAGAAAGAAAAAAAAAACATACGAAGCAAACGTTGAAATACTGAACTTTCCTTTCTGTTGGATACACAGCAATTTATTTGTAAATGAATATGTTAATAGATTGTTGCGGTATTTAATATATTTTTTTCAACTAAATGCAACGGAAGTGGACGCAAGGCGTGATACCGTGGCTTTAGCATAGAGCATCAGCAGAGGTAGGTGACTGAAAGAAAGAAAATGTTGACATCATAAACCATGTTTTCGTTTGTTGGGGAACTGTCCGACATTTAATTAGATCCTACCACTATTTATCAAGAAGAAGCCTGTGTGGGGTATGGTTTTCGCCATTTTGCTTTATTTTCTTGTTTTCTTTGCCTCCATTACAACGCGTAGAAAAACGAGATCATGTGGCGAGTCTTCCTTTCTTTAAAGTAGAGATTTTTTTATAACCAATTAATGATTCCGAGAGATTTACATCGAGCTTACCGCTAGCTGGGTAACAGGCTTTGACGTCTTAATGCAGTCATGGATCTTAAGAATTAAAAGTAAGCCATAACTACGCATCTGAATTTATCAAAAGACAGTAAAAGATACCCATCGCTCAAAAATAACGAATCAGAAAAAACATGGAAGATGATATCTCCAGATTTAATTTTAATACGAAGGATTTGTAGGTTGGATTGGATATTTTGGCATGTCAACCCATTTGTGTCATTTTATGACGAAGATATTGTTATTGGTAATCCTTAACTTGTTCCTCGTAAAGTGTTTTAAATAAAATAACTTGTGCATTATATATTTTATTCATTAATATTCAACTCTGAAAATGTTATTAAATTCAGTTAATTCCCAGATTTTTGGTATATTTCTTTCTTTCGGCGGGGTGACATTAGGTCCGTTAAGTTCAATTTAACCTTATTTGCCTTGTTCAATCCTTTATAACAACTTATATGGGAGGGGGTGATAAATTTCCCATAGAGAAAGTTGCTGGATCTAGTTCTGTTGCTCCCAATTTTCTAGTAAAATTAGGCGCCTGATTATGTGTTGCAGATTGACTGTTTGTTTGCGCGGGAATCGAAAAGACAAAAGGAAAATTGAACTGAGAAGACAATGTTCTAAAGGTAGACAGACGGTCTGGTGTGACGAAAGGACTCATCTGGACAAACGCGAATTTGAACAAAGAGAAAGGACTTCCGAGTCAAGGAACAAAAGAATGTGTGGCGGTCGCAGTACCTTAAGCCCGTCATCAGTAGCAGTTAAGAGGACACCCAAGAAGACGGCGAAAAAAACACAAGGTGTCTGACCGTCGACACGCCGCTCGACGGCATTGTTGTGCTCGCCCACCCCGTTCACCCCGATCGCCAGCCTGCAACATTCGTAGCGCCGTTGTCCAGCTCGTCCACCCCACCACGCACCCACCACGAGGTGAAAAAAATAAACGTTAAAAGTCTTACTACTAATATGTCTACGTGTGAATCTTATATCCATACCTAACACATACGACCAGCAAACAGTATATAACATGTACAAGTTGTGGCTGATCGAACACTATGCAACATATGTAGCAAACATACGAGAAGAGTTAAAAGTTATCCGCAGTCTTATTTTATGGAAGTCGATCTCATCGAGATGATTTGATTAGCAGCCAAGAATAATCTATCTAATCGATGCTAATGCACACGTTTTCCCATCAGTAGGTCTTCCCGAATTTTCTCACCAGTGGTGGAGGTTTACGGGTGTCCTGTTCCATCATCGTGTATCAATCTTGTCCCAGCCTCTTTTAAAAATTCTCTATCCACTCATACACACTTCATGCAGCAATGTACTGTCCTCGCATTGTGCTAAAAGACTCTCATGAATTTCAAACTCTAACACTCTTTCTGACCAGAGAAATCGGGCCACTTCCATGGTGCATACTGCTTGTGGAGCGGTTATGTTTACAATGCAAAGACAGCAAGCAAAAATGGGACCATCAGGCTTTAACGTTGATCAAAAAAACCACAACACACTTATAGCAGTCATGCACAGAACGCGTGTGTCAATAGCAAATATATAGATAGAGGGGAGTTGCACAAGAATGCTGGTTGTATCATAATGGTCGGGACTTACTTGGGAGCACCATATTTGTGGCCTTGGTGTCAAACAGAATGAAAGCTTAATAGATGTAGTATGATTCTCAAACCTTACCGGGTGGTCTCTTTTTGAAGAATCGTCCCAACACGAGATAAAAACATAAACGAGATTTTTGGAGACATGAAAGCGGGCTTTAACGAAAATCCAGTCTTCTTGACTGTTAATTTGTTCTTTGATCCGAACGGCCGTGAACACACCATGGCCGTTGACGGAATCGAATGATTAGAACGAATCGAACATTCTTTTCCTTCTAGGAAGATATGGATTCTTCGAGAAGAAGACCCTTCTAGATTTTTTCTGTTGAGATACTATATAAGGCCGGACCCTGGCTAGGAGATCAGTTGGTCTGGGAGTTGGATCGGGGAGCGATCTGTTGTCGCTGAAAAAAAACGCAAGGGCTTCCTGATATTTGCCGACTAGAAAAAGGTTTGTCACAAAAGTTTCCCCAAAGTACTGGAACTCTAAGGACCATATAAAGAATTACTTATTAATTGGTCTCTCTCTCTCTCTCTCTCTCTCTCTCTCTCTCTCTCTCTCTCTCTCTCTCTCTCTCTCTCTCTCTCTCTCTCTCAACGTTAAGAAAACGGAATTGAATCGAATAAATTAAGTAATTTTGAAAAGAAACGAAAAGTTTGTTATCAACTTTATTTTTACTACGAAATACTACGAGAGATGTTATGAATGAAACGAGATTCCCCTGACCACTAGACACCCGTGGAGATAAAAGTAATTGACCGAACGAAGAGTACGCGGCCTGTGTAAGTTGATTCTTCCTTGACCCTGACACTGACCAACGAAAAGAACTGCTGGAATCCTGTGGGTATGTAAACAGAAACCCCAAAACATTTACGCGCGCACCGAACGAAGTTAGCGACTAGCGTTAAAGTTTAATAGTGCACACAGTGAGTTCATTGTGCGACAACCCCATTGGAAAGAAGGTCCCCGATACATTACACTGTCTTAAACAATTCGTGGAAACAACATCCTACATGAAACAGCTTTACGGAAAATTGCCCCATATCATAAAACCATCGATCTAAGACGGCCAAGACATGCTGGACATTGCTAAAGGTGTAAGAACGACCTCATAAGTGACTTTCTTCTGTGGAAACCTCCAAATGGACACGCCAGGGTGGACCGTCAAGCAAGAATCAACATAAATCAGCATGGAGGCGCGTGGTGTCATGGTTAGATTCGTAGGGGAAGTGGACTCGTCCACACGAGTTCAAGTTCTGGACGAGGCTATGTACAGTTCACATAGCGCTAATACCTTGGTAAATTCTCCTTCCGGCTATGAGTAACTAGTAGGGTGGACTGGGCTCTTTATACTTGTTAGGTAAACCCAGTCTAGGAAGAAGGAACTTGAATTCAAACCTATTAAACTACGCTTAATAAATTGACCTTGTGTCACATTCCTTCTCGAGCGAGAGGTGGTAAATATAATGCATAAATCAGTGATTCCGGATGCTGTATAGAGTACCTCCCGGGGCGATGATCGATAGGTACCGTTGGTGAGAGATTGGCGGTGTAAAGGAAAAAACATGTCCTTTCTTAATCGAGATCAAAAAAGGGGTGCCTAAAGGTAATATGGTCCACAAAATGTTAGCAATTTTTCTGAAACACCGCGTATATAGTTAGTTACTAAGTTTTGCTGCGGCACAAGGCCAGAATTTATAGGGCTACCAATGAGAAAAAGAACTAAAAAACAATGGTTTTCGATTTTAGCTTGTTAACCATTACACTACGTGAGGTGCAAAAACACCATGAATATAAGCGGAGTGATTATTCTTTGAATTGCTGTTTATATTTTTGCTTGCAGAGTTTCAGTGCTGGAAAGAAAGGTCAGTTTAAGGACAATTTGAATACCAGAAAGTAATTTTTAGTCAGGAAATGGATATGTTACATCACCAGTGCATTTTTCATCGCTTCTATTGTAGCATATGAAGTCTTTTTAAAAATACTTTTAAAAAACCTTTTTTAAAATTTCTAAAAAAAACTTTTCCCACAAAAGAATTCATCGCGATGACCTAAGGTCGTAACTACTTCAGAACATTTAAGAAGTATTGATTTTACTCTCCCTCGTACATTTATTTTTATTTCTACATTTAAGATCAGTGAACTGTTACTGTTAGAGAAGATAACTTCATTAAGAATATCTTTGTTGATAAGGAGATGGGATTATAAACACAATTCAGAGATAATGAGGTGGGTGTTAGAGTTGATAGGTGACAGAGGGGAATTATTGATAAATTTTATCAAGGGAAGCCAACAGACCATATAAAGTAGAGATTTGTATTGATGTCTGTTAGGAAAGGGAGGATAATACAGGGGTGTGCGATTTTATTGCTTTTGAATTTATTCTTTTTAAAAACCAAGTTATCCGAAAATATCAGATATTAATAAATACAATTAAAATTTTCACAAATTCAAGTTGCTTTGAAATCTAAATAATTCAAATCTTATAAAACAAAATTCCTTGAAGAAAAGACAAACAGAAAAAAATAAGCCATACAACCAACACGTAAACGATCCAGTCATTTTTATGGGCACTATGCAAATACTTTAATATTTCTTGTATTCTACTTACTGAATCTAAAATATCAATCGGCTGTTCACGTCACCCTAGCACCTATATGATTTTCCAAACCTATTGCCCTTATGGCAAGCCCACCCCTTTTTATTATATGGATGCTAGAAGGCGGTGGCTGCGGGTCTAACATGTCCTGGGAATGAGTTAAACTCTATCTTGATGGTGAGGTTCCAGTTCTGGAGGTTTGGGGAATGTGGAGCACCCCGTCATCACCATTGCTCCCTGGTCCACTCTGACCCGGAGTGGTAGTACCTGTTAGGGTCCCATCTATGGGTTAAATAGAAAATTGTATTTATAAAAAAATTGTATTATCCATTAAGAATTGATTTATTTCAACTTTATCGGCATTAAATGACCCACTAGGTTGATATGCCGTAAACAAACCAAACCAAACCATTCTATTCATGAATCTAAAATACAACAAGTTGTCTTACTATGATGGAATCTTGAACAGAAGTATAATGAATTAATTTGCTCAGATGAGAAGAGAAATTTGAAAATGTAACAAAACATCGGAGGTTTGAAGATTAACTTTACAAAAAAGAGGGTTGTATTATTGAGAAGAAATTCCGCTCCTGGTGTAAAACTTCGATAGAGCAATACTTGCAAGTGGTTGGAAATGTCACCATTTTTAAGGTTTTGTGGCACATTATAAAAATTATCAAAAATTGCGCATGAGGTTTGTAGTGTTTACATTTTTCATAACGAATTTATTTTTAAATCGTAAATTGGAAAAAAAAAAGTGTGTTCTTTAAAAAAAAATTAAGAAACCTATTATTCTATAGTACTAGCTTACACAACGCACATCCACTATATTACATACATTAGGATGAAAATCAAGGAGATATTTTCTTATTGGATTCCTCTGATTCACTAGGAACAATTATGACACCTCTTTAGTGTCACTAGTCGTCAGCACTACCAACTGGATGTAATTGCAAGAGATTTAAAATTCGCTGTTTTTTTTTTTAAGGTTTTTGTTGGTACATTATAAAACAGATCAAAAGATGTATTAAATTACGCATCTTGTGTTGAAATATTATAAAGGTTCTTTATACAGAAATCCAATCGAATCTACTAATAATCAATTAAGATCTTATATTCTAAGAACTGCTTACAAGTTACCACGTGTTCGGATTAGGACAAGGGCCTATTAATATGGATCACCCACCAAGCGAGACTTATGGGGCTGGCGGCGTTCAAAAAATGCATTGATCCTGTTCCGCCTTACGCCTCAAGGGTGGCGCCTCACACAACTGGGCATTTAAACCTAGCCCCTTTAAGATCAAGGTAGCAGATATTGCTTGGGGATGGCCTTCTGGATCAACGACGGTTAACTTGTAAGGTCAGGCCGAAAGCCACTGGACTCCCCGGTCGAACCGGAGTTAGATATGTTGGACATATCGAAGCAAACTATCATTTCGTTTATCAAAAATGACTCATTTGGCATTAAAATAACCCAAACATAGTTGATGTGCCGTAAAACAAAATCAACCAACCATATACTGAATCCAACATAGAGACTCTACTTAGTGTCGTAATGCACTTCGAAAGTAGCGATTTATTTATGATTTTTTGTTGTTTGGTTTGCTTTTAGTATTTTTCTTTTAGGAAGTGAGGTCAGCATATGGTCTCTTGCTAAAACTGTTTTTTTCTCCTATTTTACTTTTTAGATTGGTTGGCTTTTATTTTTGTTTAATGTTTTTAGCCTCTATTTCATCTTGTTCGTATTGTACGTAGATTTTTACAAGAATTTTGTATTCCTTTTGATAATTGAGTGTATCTTTTTTTTTCATTTCCATGTTAGTAAACTAGTCTTAAATATCAATCTGAAAATCAGCAAAAATACTAAGAAGATCCTGGAGACCTGCATGAGACTTGCTGTCACTCAGACTTCAGTGTAAACTACACGTAAAAAACGAATGTGAGATACTCAATTAGAGTGAAAATATTTAAGATATTTAGAACTGATTTTAAGATTGGATATTAAACTAAGTTTACTAACATGAAATGAAAAAAAAAAGGATACACTCAATTTATCAAAAGGAATACAAAAATTCTTTTAAAAAATCTACTACAATACGAACAAGATGAATAGAGGCTAAAAACATTAAACAAAAAATTAAAAGCCAAAACCAATCTAAAGAAATAGGAAGAAAAAAACAGTTTTTAGCAAGAGACCATAAGCCTGACCTCACTTCCCTAAAAGAAAAATACAAAACAAACCAAACAAACAAAAAAAAATCATAAAATGAATCGCTACTTTCGAAGTGCATTACGAACTAAGTAGGGAAGTCTCTAGTTGATTCAGTATATGGTTGGTTGATTTTTGTTACGGCACATCAACTTATGTTTGGGTTATTAATGCCAAATGAAGTCATTTTGATTAACGAATGATAGTTTGCTTCGATTGTCAACATATCTAACTCCGGTTTCGACCGGGGGAGTCCAGTGGCTTCGGCCCTGAACCTTACAAATTAACGTCGTTGATCCCAGAAGGCCATCCCCCAAGCAATATATCTGCTACCTTGACTTAAAGGGGCTAGGGTTTAATGCCCCAGTGTGTGAGGCGCCCACCCTTGAGGCGTAAGGCGGACAGGATCAAATGCATTTTTTTGAACCCGCCACCCATAAGTCTCGGCTTGTGGGTGATCCCATATTAATAAGCCTTGTGCCTAATCCGAACACGTGGGGTACTTGGTAAGCAGTTCTGTAGAATATACAGATCTACTAATTGATATTAGTAGATTCGATTGGATTTCTGTTATAAGAATCCGTTTATAATATTATCAAACAAAGATGCGTATTTTAATACAGTCTTTGATCTTTATAATGTACCACCAAACCTTAAAAAAAAAAACAGCGAATTTTCTAATCCCTTGCCAATTACATCCCAGTTGGTAGTGCTACGACTAGTACACAAGAGGTGTCATAATTGTTCCTAGTGAATCAGAGGATTCCAATAAGAAAATATCTCCTTGATTTTCATCCTACATGTAATGTAATATAGTGGATGTGCGTTGTGTAAGCTAGTACTATAGAATAATAGGTTTCTAATTTTTTTTTTAAAGAAAACACACTTTTTTTCCAATTTACGATTTAAAAATAAATCCGTTATGAAAAATGTAAAAACTACAAACCATCATGCGCAATTTTTGATAAATTTTATAATGTGCCACAAAAACCTTAAAAAATGGTGACATTTCCAACCACTTGCAAGTATTGCTCTATCGAAGTTTTACACCAGGAGCGGAATTTCTCTCAATAATACAACCCCTCTTTTTTTGTAAAAGTTAATCTTCAAACCTCGATGTTTTGTTACATTTTCAAACATTTCTCTTCTCATCTGAGCAAATTAATTCATTATACTTCTGTTCAAGATTCCATCATAGTAAGACAACTTGTTGTATTTTAGATTCATGGAATAGAATGGTTTGGTTTGGTTTGTTTTACGGCATATCAACCTCAGTGGGTCATTTAATGCCGATAAAGTTTGAAATAAATCAATTCTTAATGGATAATACAATTTTTTTATAAATACATTTTTCTATTTAACCCATAGATGGGACCCTAACAGGTACTACCACTCCGGGTCAGAGTGGACCAGGGAGCAATGGTGATGAAGGGGGCTCCACATTCCCCAAACCTCCAGAACTGGAACCTCACCATCAGATAGAGTTTAACTCATTCCCAGGACATGTAGACCCGCAGCCACCGCCTTCTAGCATCCATATAATAAAAAGGGGTGGGGCTTGCCATAAGGGCAATAGGTTTGGAAAATCATATAGGTGCTAGGGCTTGACGTGACCAGCCGATTGATATTTTAGATTCAGTAGTAGAATACAAGAAATATTAAAGTATTTGCATAGTGCCATAAAAAATGACTGGATCGTTTACGTGTTGGTTGTAATGGCTTATTTTTTTTCTGTTGTCTTTTCTTCAAGGAATTTTGTTTATAAGATTTGAATTATTTAGATTTCAAAGCAACTTGAATTTGTGAAATTTAATTGTATTTATTAATATCTGATATTTTCGGATAACTTTTTTAAAAAGAATAAATTCAAAAGCAATAAAATCGCACACCCTGTATTATCTCCCTTTCCTAACAGACATCAATACAAATCTCTACTTTATATGGTCTGTTGGCTTCCTTGATAAAATTTATCAATAATTCCCCCTCTGTCACCCTATCACTCTAACACCCACCTCATTATCTCTGAATTGTGTTTATATCCCATCTCCTTATCAACAAAAGATATTCTTAATGAAGTTATCTTCTCTAACAGTAACAGTTCACTGATCTAACATGTAGAAATAAAATAAATGTACGAGGGAGAGTCAAAAATCATACTTCTTAATGTTCTGAAGTAGTTACGACCTTAGGTCATCGTCAGGATGAATTCTTTTGTGGGAAAAGTTTTTTTTAGAAAGGTTTCAAAAAGGTTTTTAAAAAGGTATTTTTAAAAAGACTTCATATGCTACAATAGAAGCGATGAAAAAATGCACTGGTGATGTAAACATATCCATTTCCTGACTAAAAATTACTTTCTGGTATTCAATTGTCTTAAACTGACCTTTCTTTCCAGCACTGAAACTCTGCAAGCAAAAATATAAACAGCAATTCAAAGAATAATCACTCCGCTTATATTCATGGTGTTTTTGCACCTCACGTAGTGTAATGGTTAACAAGCTAAAATCGAAAACCATTGTTTTTTAGTTCTTTTTCTCATTGGTAGCCCTATAATTTCTGGCCTTGTGCCGCAGCAAAACTTAGTAACTAACTATATACGCGGGTTTTCAGAAAAATTGCTAACATTTTGTGGACCATATTACCTTTAGGCACCCTTTTTTGATCTCGATTAAGAAAGGACATGTTTTTCCTTACACCGCCAATCTCTCACCAACGGTACCTATCGATCATCGCCCCGGGAGGTACTCTATACAGCATCCGGAATCCACTGATTTATGCATATATTTACCAACCCCTCCCGCTCGAGAAGAATGTGACACAAGGTCAATTTATTAAGCGTAGTTTAATAGGTTTGAATTCAGTTTCCTTTCTCCTAGACTGGTTACCTAATCAAGTATAAAGAGCCCAGTCCACCCTACTAGTTACTCATAGCCGGAAGGAGAATTTTTACCAAGGTATTAGCGCTATGTGAACTGTACATAGCCTCGTCCAGAACTTGAACTCGTTGGACGAGTCCACTTCCTACGAATCTAACCATGACACCACGCGCCTCCATGCTGATTTATGTTGATTCTTGCTTGACGGTCCACCCTGGCGTGTCCCATTTGGAGGTTTTCCACAGAAGAAAGTCACTTATGAGGTCGTTCTTACACCTTTAGCAATGTCCAGCATGTCTTGGCCGTCTTAGATCGATGGTTTTATGATATGGGGCAATTTTCCGTAAAGCTGTTTTCATGTAGGATGTTGTTTCCACGAATTGTTTAAGACAGTGTAATGTATCGGGACCTTCTTCCCAATGGGGTTGTCGCACAATGAACTCACTGTGTGCACTATTAAAACTTTAACGCTAGTCGCTAACTTCGTTCGGTGCGCGCGTAAAGTTTTGGGGTTTCTGTTTATCATACCCACAGGATTCCAGCAGTTCTTTCGTTGGTCAGTGTCAGGTCAAGGAAGAATCAACTTACACAGGCCGCGTACTCTTCGTTCCGGTCAATTACTTTTATCTCCACGGGTGTCTAGTGGTCAGGGGAATCTCGTTTCATTTCATAACATCTCTCGTAGTATTTTTCGTAGTAAAATAAAGTTGATAACAAACTTTTCGTTTCTTTTCAAAACTTATTTATTCGATTCAATTCCGTTTTCTTTAACGTTGAGAGAGAGAGAGAGAGAGAGAGAGAGAGAGAGAGAGAGAGAGAGAGAGAGAGAGAGAGAGAGAGAGAGAGAGAGACCAATTAATAAGTAATTCTTTATATGGTCCTTAGAGTTCCAGTACTTTGGGGAAACTTTTGGTGACAAACCTTTTCTAGTCGGCAAATATCAGGAGAGCCCTTGCCGTTTTTTCAGCGACAACAGATCGCTCCCCGATCCAACTCCCAGACCAACTGATCTCCTAGCCAGGGTCCGGCCTTATATAGTATCTCAACAGAACAAATCTAGAAGGGTCTTCTTCTCGAAGAATCCATATCTTCCTAGAAGGAAAAGAATGTTCGATTCGTTCTAATCATTCGATTCCGTCAACGGCCATGGTGTGTTCACGGCCGTTCGGATCAAAGAACAATTAACAGTCAAGAAGACTGGATTTTCGTTAAAGCCCGCTTTCATGTCTCCAAAATCTCGTTTATGTTTTTATCTCGTGTTGGGACGATTCTTCAAAGAGACCACCCGGTAAGTTTGAGAATCATACTACATCTATTAAGCTTTCATTCTGTTTGACACAAGGCCACAAATATGGTGCTCCCAAGTAAGTCCCGACCATTATGATACAACAGCATTCTTGTGCAACTCCCCTCTATCTATATATTTGCTATTGACACACCGCGTTCTGTGCATGACTGCTTATAAGTGTGTGTGGTTTTTTTGATCAACGTTTAAGCCTGATGGTCCCATTTTGCTTGCTGTCTTTGCATTGTAAACATAACCGCTCCACAAGCAGTATGCACCATGGAAGTGGCCCGATTTCTCTGGTCAGAAAGAGTGTTAGAGTTTGAAATTCATGAGAGTCTTTTAGCACAATGCGAGGACAGTACATTGCTGCATGGAAGTGTGTATGAGTGGATAGAGAATTTTTAAAAGAGGCTGGACAAGATTGATACACGATGATGGAACAGGACCCCGTAAACCTCCACCACTGGTGAGAAAATTCGGGAAGACCTACTGATGGGAAAACGGTGCATTAGCATCGATTAGATAGATTATTCTTTGCTGCTAATCAAATCATCTCCGATGAGATCGACTTCCATAAAATTAAGACTGCGGATAACTTTTTACTCTTCTCGTATGTTTACATATGTTGCATAGTGTTCGACTCAGGCCACAAACTTGTACATGTTATATACTGTTGCTGGTCGTATTTTAGTAATGGAGTATAAGGATTCACACGTAGACATATGTAGTAGTAAGACTTTTAACGTTTATTCTTTCACTCGTGGTGGGTGCGTGTGGGTGGACGAGCTGGACAACGGCGCTACGAATGTTGCAGGCTGGCGATCGGGGTGAACGGGGTGGGCGAGCAACACTGCCCGCTGACCGTGTCGACGTCAACACCTTGTGTTTTCTTCGCCGTCTCTCTGGGGTGTCCTCTAATGCTACTGATGACGGGCTTAAGTACTGACGACCCGCCCACACATTCTTTTGTTCCTTGACCGGAAGTCCTTTCTCTTGTTCAAATTCGCGTTTGTCCAGATGAGTCCTTTGTCACACCGACCGTCTGTCTACCTTTAGACATTGTCTTCTCAGTTCAATTTTCCTTGTCTTTTCGACTTCCCGCGCAAAACAAACAGTCAATCTGCAACACATAATCAGGCGCCTAATTTTACTAGAAAATTGGGAGCAACAGAACTAGATCCAGCAACTTTCTCTATGGGAAAATTTATCACCCCCTCCCATATAAGTTGTTATAAAGGATTGAACAAGGCAAATAAGGTTAAATTGAACTTAACGGACCTAATGTCACCGCCGAAAGAAAGAAATATACCAAAAATCTGGGAATTAACTGAATTTAATAACATTTTCAGAGTTGAAATATTAATGAATAAAATATATAATGCACAAGTTATTTATTTAAAAACACTTTACGAGGAACAAGTTAAGGATTACCAATAACAATATCTTCGTCATAAAATGACACAAAACGGGTTGACATGCCAAAATATCCAATCCAACCTACAAATCCTTCGTATTAAAATTAAATCTGGAGATATCATCTCCATGTTTTTCTGATTCGTTATTTTTGAGCGATGGGTATCTTTTACTGTCTTTTTGGATAAATTCAGATGCGTAGTTATGGCTTACTTTAATTCTTAAGATCCATGACTGCCATTAAGACGTCAAAGCCTGTTACCCAGCTAGCGGTAAGCTCGATGTAATCTCCTCGGAATCATTAATTGGTTTATAAAAAAATCTCTACTTTAAAGAAAGGAAAGACTCGCCACATGATCTCGTTTTTCTACGCGTTGTAATGGAGGCAAAGAAAACAAGAAAATAAAGCAAATGGCGAAAACCATACCCCACACAGGCTTCTTCTTGATAAATAGTGGTAGGATCTAATTAAAATGTCGGACAGTTCCCCAACAAACGAAAACATGGTTTATGATGTCAACATATTTCTTTCTTTCAGTCACCTACCTCTGCTGATGCTCTATGCTAAAGCCACGGTATCACGCCTTGCGTCCACTTCCGTTGCATTTAGTTGAAAAAAAATATATATAAAATACCGCAACAATCTATTAACATATTCATTTACAAATAAATTGCTGTGTATCCAACAGAGAAAGGAAAGTTCAGTATTTCAACGTTTGCTTCGTATGTTTTTTTTTCTTTCTTATTCCAACTGATTTGAATAAAGGATAAATGAAAGAATAAGATGATCAGATAGTGAATTTTCAAAAAAAAAACGAAAAACAAAAAATAAAAACCAAAAAGACAAAAAACAAACCAGCAATCAACAGATTCATTGTTTCAGTAAGCAATTGAAGCTATGACAACAGTTTCGTGGTTTCGTGGGTTAACGGCAGTAAAATTCCTACAGACGAGGACGGGAGATTGCAAGTGAAGGTTTCAGAATTAACCATGCGAGGATAAACTACTGTCTTTTTTATACGAAATACTCACTGGCAATCACAGTAGTAGAAAAAATGAAGGCAGATGTTGTTAGCTAATAACGAAAGATAAAGCTCAAGAAAAATATTATTGGTTTTGAGAAGTGAAAAACAGAAAAGGCGACTCTCTATCTATCTATCTATCTATCTATCTATCTATCTGTATGTTGTATGTATGTGTATGTGAGTGTGTGCAGGATAGATAGATAGATAGCTACAGAGATAGATAGATAGATTGAGAGAGAGAAAGAGAAAGAGAGAGAGAGAGAGAGAGAGAGAGAGAGAGAGAGAGAGAGAGAGAGAGAGAGAGAGAGAGAGAGAGAGAGAGGAGAGAGAGAGAATGAGTGAGTGAGTGAGTGATGGATGGATGTTGGCAAAATTTCAAGGAAGAGAATATTTGAGATTTTAAAAAACATTAAAAAAAAACAGTTATTCTAAAATAAAAAACTCTTTGACAAAAAGACAAAGGTCTGTCTGAAATATCAGCAATTAAAATAACATTTAAAATAGCATAATATTCATCCCAGTTAATTTTGGTTAATGTTCCTTATTTTGTGCTTCTCGTGTTTTTTTCCCTTATTCCTACTGAATTTGAATAAACGCTAAATGAAAGAATAAGATGATCAAATTCTGGATTTTCAAAAACAAAACGAAAACCAAAAAATAGAAAAAAAAAACCCAAAAACAAAAAACGATACAATGCACAGCAATCAACTGGTTGATTATTTCAACATTAAATTGAAGTTATGACAATTGTGTTTTTCAAGGGTTAACGGCAGTAAAGTTCGTACAGACGAGGACGGGAGATCGCATTTGAAGGTTTCAGAATAAACCATGAGACGAAATACAACTGTTTCATAAAAGTATAAGATATAAAGTTCTTATATTAAAAAGTTGGATGTCTTAGAATAACTTCCCAACGTGGATACATGAGTGTACATAACATATTCCGACAAAGTTGGAGAATAATAACAATATTTATTCCGTGAGCACTCGAGAAATACATTCACGGAAAATATGTAAACAAAACAGATACATAAACGTATTATGGATGAAATAGGTGTAGGACTTGCGTCGTAAGGAATGTCACTTACTGGTAGCAGTTAGGAGGAAAATCCCCCCCCACACACACACGCATTTACATAATCTCACGGTTTTTAAGAAAAAATTTCTTGGCATGAAATCTGACATGTTTAATGCTATTAAAAATAAAGTTGTTTACACTTCAATGGAATGACATTCACTGAATTTCAAGCTTGCTTATAGTACTTCCTTATAGATGTGTTACCATCTTAAACTACACGCACGCAGTTTCTGGGAATTCAATGAATTGGAAAACAGCAAGAACTTATTTAAGACGATAATATTTGCATGTATTTACATATACAAGGGTCATTCAATGAATAACAGGGATTTAAAAAAATAAAAAATAAAAAATACATTATTTTTAGAAATAATTTGTTTTCAAAAATGTAAACTCTGTATGGTTTGGTTTATAGCAAAAATTATTTTAATCTCACAAAAATATTTATTTTGAGGCTATTCAAAATGGCAGCAAATCAGTGCTCCAAGACTTGAACAGAGGTCTGGTGGCTGAGAAGTGCAAACCATGTGAAATTTACAGATGACTATGTGATGTATATAGAGAAGTATCCTTTAGCCCCCCCCCCCCACCACGCACGCACTTAAGGGTTTGAGGCGTCAGGCGCCTAAACCATGGTAACTTATGCCGGCCGAGAGAAGAGGAAAGGATTCAGAATTCCCGTTTCTGCCTACAACTCTTGTCACCTATCGGCGAACGAACCACAGCAAGGGAAGATAACCCTATTTGACTAATGTCCTCCCCACAATTATCATTTTATTAACCCAACACAAGAAATACTCACTGACAATGACAGTAGTGGTAAAATGAAGACATATGTTGTTAGCAAAGATCGAAAGATAAAGCTCAAGATAGGTATAGGAATATTTCCCATCTGTCACTCAAGTGTTATTGGTTAACAGATCGAATGAATTTGAGGAGCAAATAGTCAGATAAATTGTTGGGCAAAACGAATCCTTTAGTTCTGGCTCTAAAAATGGTTTAGAAGGAAAACTGAATTCAAAGCAGCTGTAGTCCACTTAATAATTGACCTTATGCTTCATCCTGTTCGTGTTGGATGGGTTGGGTAATAACACAGACACATACACACATAAATACACAAATAAACACGCACACACACACACACACACACACACACACACACACATATATATATATATATATATATATATATATATATATATATATGTACAATATTCCAGCTGTAAAAGAAGATAACATTAAGAACATGATAAAAATCTTCTGATTGTCAGTAAAATCATCAAATTCATTAAAGGATTAAAAAATAAAACAATTTGAAATGTAAACTTTAAATATGTATTAAAATAAAACAAACTATATATAGATATATAATACCAGTCATGTATTTATTAGAACTTGTTTTAAAAAACAACGAGGACTGTTCAAATTTTGAGTGTATTTATTCTATGTTATGAAGATTTTGGGTAAAGTGACATAAGCAGTGACGTAAGTTTTGTTACAGACAAAAACCGGATGCGAATCTACATTATTAATAGATACTTGTAAAATATGCACTTGAAAATACCCGTAAAAAATAGCTTCCTACCATGACATCAGGAATAAATGGATACCACCCACCCACCCACACAGACACAAAGCTGCACACACATCCATACATTGGTATATACACGCACATGCACCCACATTCGCATACATATAGATGCACCCAGTTGCACTTAATTCATAATGTAATTCATTCATTAATCAATACGTTGGTACCTTGACATACTAGTTTAGTTCATTCTACTCATAACTCAATTTCCTCGTATATCAAATCAATTTTCACCTTTGAAATAAACTGAAATGCCATTAATCTGTTCAAGACCCCACAAAACACCAATCTTAAAAAAAAGGTTTTTAGATAAGAAAAATAGCCCTGTACTGTATAAGAAAGTAAGTATAGTCGTCGGGGTGGCCTAATGTCGGTATCAGCCAGACAGCGATGGAGTCTATCCCCTTTTCTCTAGCGCTATACCAAGGAGATTATTTTAGCGTCTGAGGAGGAGCGCCGCACCTACCTACCAACAGCTCCTCACTTCACCGCATATATCCTTTTGCTACTCATACGCTGAGTTGGCGAGGGCTAGTATCGAACCAGTTATCTTGTGATTCCTAGCCGAACGCTCTACCGACTGAGAATGCAATAAATGATATGGTATGATATGTTTTAATGCTTTAAAAAAATGTTCTTCTTTGTCGTAAAAAAATTGGAATCTTAAATGTTTTTCTTAAAGTTAATAACATAAAAGTATCTGAAGCTCGCTCGGTCTCGAATTTTTATCTCACAACGATTTGAAATATCGACCAAGTAACAGCTCGTAACTTTGAAAACTTGTCAGTTGGGTCACTTGTAGGTCAAGGTTTCACTGGAAATACTCAAAGTCTTGTTCCTTCTTGGTTATGTAATGTAATCTATATAGATGTATCCTCTCCAATATCTTATATAATAATTATATTAATTCAATGATTCAATAAAGTCCAGTAAAACGAAGAGGCTTTCGATTAGGAACCTGTCTTAAAAATTATTATGTTTTTCTTTTAAGAGAGATCCTTTGGAAAAGATTTTTTCGTTTATTCCATTCATACATTACATTACATAATCCAGAAAGAAGACCTTGAGAATTTCTTGAACTTTATTTCAACACAGCTTTGATTTTATCAGATATACAGCATTTCTGTTCCATATATTCCAAATATTTTCATAGCTTTTCATTTTGAGAATATGGTTAATAAATGAGAAAAATCTGGTTAGAGTTTTTTTTTATTTGTTTATTGAAAATGGGTTAGTTCAGTCGGTAGAGCGTTCGGCTAGAAACCACAAGGTTCCTAGTTCGATACCGCCCCTCGCCAACTCAGCGTATGAGTAGCACAGGGGTCTGTGCGGTAAAGTAAGGAGCTGATGGTTGGTGTGGCGCTCCACCCCAGACGCTAAAGCAATCCCCTTGCTCTAGCGATAGTGAAAAGGGGATATACTCCCTCGCTGTCTCGCTGATACCGACATTAGGCCGCCCCGACGACTTTATAATGGAGATTGTGTGTATTTCTGTCGGTAACTGTAAACTATATAACTTCTCAAGTTACAATTCCCTTAGTTGTTTCTGCTCGCATTTAATTTGCTTATGCCAAGATAAATGAATAACTAAATGCGGCGTTAGAAGTTAAAGGAAACGAGAAACAGCGAACATGCTTATCTTACACAAGATTAAATCATCTAAAAGTTGAGTTGATCTTTCTAACAATCAATAACTTTCCTGTTTTGATTAATATCGACACAGTTTAAACAGGCAACGGGCATCTGGCATAAAACTAGTCAGGTCAGAATGAAATACTGAATTCAATCTTTATTTGGTGCTTATCAATCATTTCCCTATATCTTTGAAAACGATGACTATATCCCCTGCAGAGGGCTAGGACCCTAAAAACAGACCCCCTGTGTATAATACTAAACTACTATAGAAGGGGGAAAATATATGGGGCGAAATAAACCTTCGAATCAACAAACTCCCACCAAGGGGAACCAAAAACAAGAGAGTTCTCCGTCTTCTCACAAGTCAGACTCTCTGTTGGTCAACACATTCTTCGTCTAGCAGCAGGAAAATCCGTCGTCGTAGTCGAAATAATCTTTAGCAGTTCAAAATCAGATTTCCTATTTAGTTTTGTTTCTGTTCGACTAAAATCCATTTCTTTACTGAAAAGCGCTTCGTCGTCGACTGCTTCTGCTGCTGCTCACTGCCCAGCGCTCGACTCACTTGTTATTTGATGGGCATATTAGCCAAACATCCGGGCACATCAGTCGAACCTCGCGTCCGTCCAGTGACCAAAATGCATTTGTTTTTGCATGCGGGAGGACGCGAGTTCGATCCCGGCAGGCAAGACAATGTCTTGCTCTTTTTCCTTTCTCATTCTCCGTCACAACTACATCTTTAATTATCTTCACGAATATAAATCAAATCTTCATTATTCTTGCGCAAAAGTAAGCTCTGCTGATAGTGAATGTGTGTATATATATTTACTTTGTCTTTAATCTTTTTATTTTCATAGTTTCTTCCGGATATACATACATACATACAAACCAACGGTGTTTTATAAATATTTAGATAGATTACTGTAAAGAATTGTTACCAGAAATTATAATTGTTTACTAAGGATTATTATTGGTTACTTGAAATCATAAAATTGTAGGGAAAGAAATAATGATTAAATGGAAATATCGTATTTGACGGCATATAAGGCGCACTGGCATATAAGACGCACCCCCATTTCAGCAGGTCAGATTCAGGAAACAAAAGTTTTTAGTTTATTCAAGCATATATAGTTGAAAACAGTCTAGCTGTGCATTACACAAGCAGAAACATAGCTAAAATAAGGATGCATGGAGATTAAGGTAGGTAAAAGTACCAAGTGTAATCTGGGTTAGTGAGCATCATAGAGAAGATTAGCCAAGGCCTATGGGAGGTCTCAAACTTCACCTACGATGTATAAAACGCAGGGCAATTTTTTAAACCAAAATTTCGGAAAAAGTGCGTCCTATATGCGCTCAAATACGATATATATATATATATATATATTATATATTACATTTTTACTTGAAGGCACTTACAACGCATGTATCGCATAAAATTCGATACTCTTTCTTATAGAAAATGAACTTGACAAGTGTAATCCCAACAAAGGATGGCTCGGTGTGTAGAACACCGTTCAGACTGTTTCGACTTTATTAAGTCTCATCAGCGGTATATACTAACGATTTCCCTCCGACAGAAATCGAAACCGGGACTTCAGCAGACACAGTGAAACACTAGTGAAACACATTTATCGCCTCGGCCACAGTACACAGCTGACCATCCTAGCGAAATTAAGCTTGTCAAGCGATGCTACACGCCTCTACCATAGTAGGTAAGGGGCGTTATTGAGAGAATAATAACAACAAACAGACCGAATGCCCTTCGGCGAAGTGAATAAGATTTTTGGATGTTTGTTTTGGCCGAGGCGATAAAAGTGTTTCACTAGTGTTTCACTGTGTCTGCTGAAGTCCCGGTTTCGATTTTTTGCGAGGGAAATCGTTAGCATATACCGCTGATGAGACTTAATAAAGTCGAAACAGTCTGTACGGTATTCTACACATCGAGCCATCCTTTACTGGATTACACTTGTCAAGTTCATTTCTATAAGAAAAAGTATCGAATTTTATGCGATACATGCGTTGTAAGTGCCTTCATGTAAAAATTTAATATATACTTTATCCAGCAACGTTTCTAAATAAACAAACATCCAAAATCTTATATATATTATATAAATATATATATATATATATATATATATATATATATATACTTTGTCGTTAATCGTCTTATTTTCGTAGTTCCTCCGGACATACCTACATATATACATACATACACATCAACATTTTTTTTATAAATACGAGTACAAAATAAAAACGTCCTCCGGGCGATGTAAAAATAGATTTTTGAAACATATTGCCTGAGGGATTGGAGTAAAAAATTCAATGTCAGCGAGTTTCTACCCTAAGTAAGTAAAATCATCAAATTCATTAAAGGATTAAAAGATAAAACAATTTGAAATGTAAACTTTAAATATGTATTAAAATAAAACAAACTATATATAGATATATAATACCAGTCATGTATTTATTAAAACTTGTTTTAAAAAAACAATGAGGACTGTCTAATGTTGCATGTTCACATTTTGAGTGTATTTATTCTATGTTATGACGTTTGGGTAATGTGACGTAGGCAGTGACGTAATTTTTGTTACAGACAAAAACCGGAAAGCGAATCTCCATTATTAATGGATTTCCATAGATATCTGTAAAGAAGTGTTACCAGGAGCTATAATTGTTCACTAAAGATTATTATTAGTTATTTGAAACCATATAATTGTAGGAAAAGAAATAACAATGATTAAATGGAAACAATTTAAATCACACAACTATGTGCAGATTATTTGTATTCGGTAAGAAAACATGATATATAACTGTGTACAAAGAAGCGCGTGGTGTAATGGTTAAAGTCATGGGAAATGGACTCGTCGCCCCGAGTTCAAATCCTGGGTGTGGTAATTGCATTTCACTTTGGAAAGGGTATGAATCCTACTCTCCCTCCAGCTATGGATAAATAGTAGGGCAGACTGGGCTCTTTAACCTTGGTTAGGCAACCAGTCTAGGAGAAGGAAAGCTATGAATTCAAACCTGTTGAACTCTGCTTAAGAAATTGACCCTGTGTCACATCTCGCTCGTGCGGAGGGCTTGGTAAATATATATATATTCTATTTTCTAAACTTTTGGGGACCGTTTTAAGTGCACCAACTACAACTGGTATCACTTTTACCGTCATATTCCTCAGTTGTTGTCGTTGTTGTTATTGTTGCTGTTGAATTTGATACTTTTATGAAAATGTAAGAAAGTTTTCTTTTTTAAATAAATAATTTGGAAATATTTTGGGCAGAAGATCAAAAACTTAATGTTAATGAACTCGGCTTAGATGTAGTTTTTGTTTTGCTTTGTTTTTGTTATTTTTTAATTATTTTTTTGTTTTTTGGTTTTGTTGTTGTCTTTTTACAATTTTCGCTTTTTTTTGAACTCTGCTTAAGAAATTGACCCTGTGTCACATCCTGTTCGTGCGGAGGGGTTGAAATATATATAACTGTGTTCAAAAACTATTAAGAAACTATTACACAAAAATGTAAATATAAGTATACAAAAATGCGATTTCTTAAATCATTGGCCTGTGCTACCGTTTCTTGTACTCTGTCAATGATATGCTCTCCTAATTTACGATATTCGGCTCCAATGTATACATGAGAGTTTTCATAAGGTCGTTCGACAAACATGTTCGTCAACTCAATGCATCCATAGCCCAAGTTTGGTCATCTGATTTGTGTAAATCTGAGCTTTATGTGTGGTCCACCTCATATGAAAAAAAACAAAAACCCCCCCCCCCAATTTCCCTAGTCTATCGCCAGCGAAAATGGGATAGACTCACTCGCTATCCAGCTGATACAGAAAACAAACCACTAAGCCGAATTTTTTAGTATTCATAAAAGAATTTAAAAAAAAAGGTCTTCAGAGGCTCCAAAATGTTGTACGTACCGGTCCTGTCCCACCCTAACCTCTAGGCATGAAATAACACGAGCAGAGTTGACATGTCTTTAAAATCAATCAATTAATCATACTAGAACAATTTAGATACTTAGGCAGTAACATCTCCTCCACAGAAAACGACGTTAATGCACGCATAGGAAAGGCATGGGCCGCTATAAATAGATTACCTATGATATGGAGGTCTAATCTCACAGACAAGCTAAAGAGACAGTTCTTCCAGGCCGTTGTCGTGTCGGTGCTGCTGTATGGCTGCACCACCTGGAACCTAACGAAGCGACTAGAGAATAAACTAGATGGGAGCTGCACAAGAATGCTGCGAGTGATCATGAACAAGACGTGGAAACAGCACCCTACGAGAAAGCAGCTGTACGGCCACCTACCACATATCACCCAAACCATCCAAGTAAGACGGACAAGACACGCGGGACACTGCTGGAGAAGCAAGGACGAACTCATAAGCGACGTCTTCCTGTGGAAGACAACACATGGGTACGCTAGTGTGGGCCGACCAGCAAAGACGTACATTGATCAGCTCTGTGCCGATACAGGATGCTACATAGAGGACCTCCCGAGAATGATGAGTGATAGGGACGGATGGAGAGAGATTGTCATGGATATCCGCGCTGACAGCGTGACATGATGATGATGATGATTTCAATTGCAGGAAAGAGTAGCAAATATTGAGTCTTTTGTAATCAGGCTAAATTAGCTTCGTTTTTAATTTTATTCACATAATTTTTCCATTGAAAAAAATCGTTATAGTCTTGGTTTTGTTTGAATTAATTAGACTTTTATTTAATTAATTTTTTCTTATTTATTACATCAACGATATTTGACTGAGTTGATACATACTTAAAATCAATCCGAGCTTTTTTCATTATTAAAGAAAATATCGATTCAAGTATGTCTGGCCGATCAACTTTTCTTAAAATAAACCGCATATTTTTTCCTCTCTCATCATTGATTAGTACGAAGCATCTTTTTTTTCTCAATGTTATTATATTTCCTCTTCTTACTTCAGGCCTAAATTGTATGATTCACAATTTAAAGATTAGTTTAATAGCATCGACTGCTATTTATCCATCAAAAGAGCTTCTCAATAGACAGTTTATGTCACCGCGAATAAAATGTTGTTACGATTTTTGTGGCCATTTTAGACTTCAAGTGAGAGAACTCTACAGTGCAGATCCCTTGTGTTAAGCAGAGGCTGTTCATAAGCGAAGAATCCTTTTGTTTTTTCTCGGTCTCCCTTAATATTGGTTATAATCCTTGGTTGTTCTTTGGTGTCCGTTAGTGTTGGGTATGATCCTTTGGTTGTTCTTTGGTATCTTTTAGTGTTGGGTATGATCCTTTGGTTGTTCCTCGGGGTCCGTTAGTGTTGGTTATGATCCTTTGGTTGTTTCTTTGTTCACTGCTGCAATCTGCCAGAATACTCAGAAGAGTCCTGGAGACATGAGGAGACTTGCTGTCACTCAGACTTCAGTAAAAGACCATCAGCTAATGCTGATGTGAAAACTCAAAACAATAATAATAATAATTGATAATAATAATTACTGATTTCTTTTTATCTTTACTTATATTGCGATTTAAAAAATATCTAATCTAGTCTTTTTTAATTGATTAATTAATAATAATAATAATAATAATAATAATAATAATAATAATAATAATAATATCCTTTCAGCTAGTATATTAGGTCTGAGTCCTGTCAGCTGTTCCTTATAAACATTCATCTTAATCCCACAGAATATTTATAATCTTTCCACAGATTATCTAACATTGCCTAGAAGGAGTTTAGAGATTTTAAACGTGAATAAATACGAATAAATACTCTTTCTCTTTTGTTTTACCTATAGCCTTTTTTAAGTTTCTCGAAGCCACACAACAGATTCAGAATTAAAAAAAAAGATTTTTCAAAAGATAACAGATCTTCTCAATCGCTCTCGGATCTATTCAATCAACCACTGAAAGAATTTGTTTTAATAATAATAATAATAATAATAATAATAATAATAATAATAATAATAATAATAATTATTATTATTATTATTATTATTATTTATTATTATTATTATCATTATTACTATTATTATTATTATTGCCTTAAATGAGTTTAGAGATGGGGCATCCACTATTGGGGATGGTAGTTTATTCCATGTATTCCCCACTCTGTAACTAAAATAATTTTGTCTTCCGTTTGCTTTACAAATTGTTTTTAAGAGTTTTAATTTATGACCCCTGGTATTGATATTTTGAGCAATGTTTAGTAGGTCAAAGTTCGTTGTATATATTTGTAGGCTTCAATTCTATCCCCTCTTATACTTTGACAAACAAAACTTAGTAAGTCAATGTTCCTAAGTCTTTCTTCACACGTAAGAGTTTTTAAACCATTCACTAATTTAGTAGCTCTCCTCTGAACTCCCTCAATGAGCTTTGTGTCCTTGATTAGTCTTGGGCTCCAAACCACATTAGCAAATTCCAAATGATGTCTTATCAATGCAGCGAATGAATATTTCAGCATTTCTTTATCCATCTATTCATGTATGACATTCGTATTAATCATAATACCTTGTTTGCTTTATTTAGTTGTATTTCTATGTGTTTAAACCTAATTAGTATGTTATCTATCTTGTAATGTGTTTAAACATAATTAGTATGTTATCTATCTTGTATTTCTATGTGTTTAAACATAATTAGTATGTTATCTATCTTGTATTTCTATGTGTTTAAACTAATAGTATGTTATCTATCTTGTATTTCTATGTGTTTAAACTAATAGTATGTTATCTATCTTGTATTTCTATGTGTGTATGTTATCTATCTTGTATTTCTATGTGTTTAAACATAATTAGTGTGTTATCTATCTTGTATGTATCTATGTGTTTAAACATCTATCTTGTAATGTGTTTAAACATAATTAGTATTTATCTATCTTGTATTTCTATGTGTTTAACATAATTAGTATGTTATCTATCTTGTATTTCTATGTGTTTAAACATAATCAGTATGTTATCTATCTTGTATTTCTATGTGTTTAAACATAAGTATGTTATCTATCTTGTATTTCTATGTGTTTAAACATAATAGTATGTTATCTATCTTGTATTTCTATGTGTTTAAACATAATCAGTATGTTATCTATCTTGTATTTCTATGTGTTTAAACATAATTAGTATGTTATCTATCTTGTATTTCTATGTGTTTAAACATAATTAGTATGTTATCTATCTTGTATTTCTATGTGTTTTAAACATAATTAGTATGTTATCTATCTTGTATTTCTATGTGTTTAGACATAATTAGTATGTTATCTATCTTGTATTTCTATGTGTTTAAACATAATTAGTATGTTATCTATCTTGTATTTCTATGTTTCATAATTAGTATGTTCTATCTTGTATTTCTATGTTTAAACATAATTAGTATGTTATCTATCTTGTATTTCTATGTGTTTAAACATAATTAGTATGTTATCTATCTTGTATTTCTATGTGTTTAAACATAATTAGTATGTTATCTATCTTGTATTTCTATGTGTTTAAACATAATTAGTATGTTATCTATCTTGTATTTCTATGTGTTTACATAATTAGTATGTTATCTATCTTGTATTTCTATGTGTTTAGACATAATTAGTATGTTATCTATCTGTATTTCTATGTGTTTAAACATAATCAGTATGTTATCTATCTTGTATTTCTATGTGTTTAAACATAATTAGTATGTTATCTATCTTGTATTTCTATGTGTTTAAACATAATTAGTATGTTATCTATCTTGTATTTCTATGTGTTTAGACATAATTAGTATGTTATCTATCTTGTATTTCTATGTGTTTAAACATAATTAGTATGTTATCTATCTTGTATTTCTATGTGTTTAAACATAATTAGTATGTTATCTATATTTCTATGAGTTTAAACATAATTAGTATGTTATCTATCTTGTATTTCTATGTTTAAACATTAATTAGTATGTTATCTATCTTGTATTGTGTTTAATAATTAGTATGTTATCTATCTTGTATTTCTATGTGTTTAAACATAATTAGTATGTTATCTATCTTGTATTTCTATGTGTTTAGACATAATTAGTATATTATCTATCTTGTATTTCTATGTGTTTAAACCTAATTAGTATGTTATCTATCTTGTATTTCTATGTGTTTAAACATAATTAGTATGTTATCTATCTTGTATTTCTATGTATTTAAACCTAATTAGTATGTTATCTATCTTGTATTTCTATGTGTTTAGACATAATTAGTATGTTATCTATCTTGTATTTCTATGTGTTTAAACCTAATCAGTATGTTATCTATCTTGTATTTCTATGTGTTTAAACATGATTAGTATGTTATCTGATATAATGAATAAGTACCTTGGTACCCCCTCACAATAATCTGATTGGACAGTGTCATGTATAAATAGTCGACACTGTGTTGGTCCAATACCTAATGCCTACAAGCTAAACTTACTCGCTAGACGACACCACGACTGCTCGGAAGACGGTTTGCTATTCGACATACCAATTACTTCTGCGATAATATACCAAATACCAACTTCAGAATATATCCCTTAACCTGGATATATCATTATCTATTAACAACTATATTAAAACTTAAATACTTGTGCACAGAGGGCACACATTTTTGCTAGCTTGTCTAATTCATCCAGACAATTTTTTATCTATCGTATTCATCAGCCTTTTATCGGGTTATTGTTATCAGCTAAACAGCTGGCGAAATAGATTTACTGTGATCTCTAACACGTTGCAAGAGATCAGGCATTTCACTCCAGCTGTTTACGATCCGGAAGTAAAAAGGTCGTGAACTACTAGCTAAACAAGTGGCTTTAGGTTGTACTTTAACTCAAGGTTTCTTTTCTTTTTCTTTTTCTCTCTCCCTTTCTTGTTATCCTAATTCAGACTTATATCTTTTATTCTAAATCTCCGGCCAATGAACTATTCATAATCGTTGTCTACATCTGGTAATTATTAAAGCTGGTATTGATCGACATTGAACCAATAAAATGATTTCAACAAAAGACCAACCAAATATAACGATTCGTAAATGCTACGATAGACAAAGTGATGATGTTGTTCAGAAACAATGATGACGTACGACTAATAGGCTATTTTTAGTTGCCTGAATCCTTTCTCAATAGGGATGTAATACTAATTAAAAGTATCATTTTATTAGTGATAATACTATGAAGTGTGTGTAAACATTCCTGTGGAGGAAACGGTGTACCTGACTATGTTTAGAAAAAGATTTACCGGTTGACTTCAAAAGAATCACTGAGCGAGTAATTATGAAAAACTCTCCAGAGTTGAAGATGCCGCTTCCCCCCCCCAAAAAAACAACCTATATATATATATATATATATACATTATATTAGAAAGGAAATAACAAAAGACTTAGAGATTTAGCTTTATAGTCTATTTCAGGGAGCTTAGACAAATTGTCTAATTCTCCCGGCCCATTCGCATCTGATGAATCGGGAGAGTAAGACACTTTGTCTTAGCTCCCTGAAATAGACTATAAAGCAAAATCTCTAATTCTTTTATTATTTATTTACTTATAAATTTGCTCTGTGACTCTAACATTAAGAGCACACATTAAGCTCTCAAACTGCGACGGTTTTAAAAAAAATCTTGTGTCGTAAGGAGGATTTCTTCTCTGGACTTTTGGATTATATATATATATATATATATATATATATATATATATATATATATATATATTGGTAATTTTTCCGAGTTGTAATAAAGGAAAATAAAGTGCTCAATTACGAATGTAAGATCTGTATTTAATAAATATAACTGTTTATACAGAGGTTTTAGGAAACATTTCCCTTAGGTTTCTGGCTACGAAAGGTGCAACATTCTGAAGACGGCATTAGCCAGAAACCTAAGGTAAATGTTTCCTAAAACCTCTGTATAAACATTTATATATATATATATATATATATATATATTATATATATATATATATATATATATATATATATAGAGAGAGAGAGAGAGAGAGAGAGATAATTGAATTATATTAACATAACCAGACCACTCGGAAAACACCATGTGCGACATCTGGAGCAGTGGACAGCTGTTTCGACCTCCTTTGGTCTCATCAGCAGTGCATACTGCGCCACTAGATATTGAACCAGTGGACCACAGAGTGATGAGCGGAGACTCTACACCTGGGCCACCAGCCCACGCCACAAAAGGAAAACGCCGAATCATCTAGTCAATGGTAATGGTAATTCAAGAGCAGCCATTTAACCTATATTTGTCGTGTATCCCATCGCAGGATTACAAAGGACAAGGTCTACCTCTGGGACAACGACATCCCAATTCGGGGCCCGAATCCACAGAACACAACCTAATGGGCAAGGGGTATATATCAAATTTCATAGAAAGACGAATCACACAATTTATATTGATAATTGAATTATATTACCATGACCAGACAACTCGGCAAACACCATGTGCTACATCCAGAGCACTGGACAGCTGTTTCGACCTCCTTTGGTCTCATCAGCAGTGCATACCACAATCTCCACCACTAGAGATTGAACCAGTGGACCACAACAACAACAACAACAACATGAGTTCGAAAGCTTTCCGAGTCCGACAGGAAATACCCGAAGAAGGCCGGAGGGCATATCGGCCGAAACGTTGTACAAATAACAATGAGATGGGGACAATAGTCCGAATAATGCAGATAATAAGAATGAATTCATTTCAAAACTTTGCCGGCATTAAATGACACACTGAGGTTGATATGCCGTAAAATAAACCAAACCAAATTAAACCAAACCATATCCTTTTTCAGGCGAGCCATGCTCTGAATAAATATTAAATGTCTTGACAACATTAATGGACGCCTTTTCATTTGTCGATCAAACGTTGATTATCAACAAATGTTTTGAGGTGTCAATCGACTTTGGATACAATTTAATAATACATTGCATAATTGCAATATAATTAATTGATAATAGGAAATCCTTGGGAAATATAATTTCTGTTGATAGAATTTCTTTGTTATTGTGTTTTAGAACTCAAACAGCTTTCACCTTGGGAAGAATCTATTATTGCGCAAAGGAACTTTAAAAAATACAAGAAAAAAATACAAAATTATACATATATTGTAGTCGGAATATTTACATAAACCCACAAACAAACATCTATCTATCTATCTATCTATCTATCTCTCTATCTCTATATATATATATATATATATATATATACCAACCCCTCCGCACGAGCAGGATGGGACTGCGACACAAGGTCAATTTATTAAGCGGATTTAAGAGGTTTGAATTCAGATTTTTCTTTCTCCTAGACTGGTTACTTAGCCATGGTTAAAGAGCTCACTCTGCTTTTGCTATTTACCCATAGCTGGAGGGAGGATTGAATTCATATCTTTCCCAATGGTATATATATATATATATATATATATATATATATATATATATATATATATGTATGTGTGTGCGTGTACGCGCGTGTGTGTGTATGTGTGTGTGTAGATAAAATGTAGAACAAAACGGGATGTTACTATGGATGAAAATTTTTAGTCGTAGTGCCGATGTTCGAACATTTCGGTTCATAAAGTAAACCTTCTTCAGGACAATAAAATTAGTCAATGAGAAAAAAGGATTTATGTAATTTAAAGGTGATGGATGTTTTGAATGCGTTTATTTTGGAAAATATGTAGAAAAGGTTCGTTACCGTTCGTTGATTAGCGTTCATAATTGAATGATGATGACGGGATTTGTACACGCGAAAGCGAAAATCACAAACCTGAAGAAGGTTTCCTTTATAAACCTTTTTATTTGAGTTCTTATTTAATTGTGTTACTCTTTCTAACCTAATATATACCATAACAATAAAACTTAAGTTCTTACAACCGTGTGGCATGGGCACCTCAGGTGGTGTAATGGTTAGCAAGCTAGATTCACAAATCATTGTTAGTGAGTTCGATTCTCACAGGGTGCCCAATACTTCTGGCTTTGTGCCACATCTAAGCTAAGCTTAGAAAATAATTATCCTTTTATCTATACTCATAACATCGGATTCATTTCCTTTCTATTAACTTATATCTGGGTGAATAGAAGCCCAGACTTGTCTGTTAAGAACTTGGTACAGCAAACAGTTTAGAACGGGTTTCCTCAAAGTATTCCACATAGACACCAGATAGGGAAGACACCAGAGTGCGAAGAAAGAATAAGCGTCAGCAAAAGGTGAATTTACTAGTTTGCATTTAGATATCCCTTTATATCAGAACAAAAATCACTGGATTATGTAGACTAGTTATATCATATCGTACACCTAGCTAAATGTGTGTAATCGTCACTAGTGATGTTTCATTTACATACGGCCCTTTCAAAGCATATATTAATAATGGAGATTCGCTTCCGGTTTTTGTTTGTAACAAAAATTACGTCACTACTTACCTCACATTACACAAAATCGTCATAACATAGAGTAAATACACTCAAAATTTGAACATGCAGCATTAGACAGTCCTCATTGTGTTTTTAAAACAAGTTTTAATAAATACATGACTGGTATTATATATCTATATATAGTTTGTTTTATTTTAATACATATTTAAAGTTTACATTTCAAATTGTTTTATCTTTTAATAAAATATGGCACATATTCTTGGAAGTTTTACCAATGTTTGTTAACGTATGTCAGAATAACGAATGAAAAGCTATCTGACATGAGAATTGAATTCAGGATTACCAAATAACCATTGATACAATTAAGCAATACTTCAGAGTGGT
>CM042161.1:71487925-71502925 GCA_023376005.1 Doryteuthis pealeii | reverse complement strand
ATATAATATATATATATATATATATATATATATATCAATACATAATGATATTATAATTTTTTAAATGATTTTTTATAATGATAAAATAATAATTATATTGTATAAAATTATATAGGAATTAAAAAATTTATAAAAAATAAAAAGATTATACAAAATTATCTAGAATAATATATATATATATTTTTAAGTCGACGGGGCGGCCTAAAGTCGGTATCAGCCAGTCAGCGAGGGAGTCTATCCCCTTTTCAATAGCGATAGACCAAGGAGATTGTTTTTTTAGCATCTGAGGTGGAGCGCCACACTTACCATCAGCTCCTTACTTTACCGCATAGATCCCTGTGCTACTCATACGCTGAGTTGGCGAGGACCGGTATCGAACTAGGAACCTGGTGGTTTCTAGCTGAACGCTCTACCGACTGAGCTAACCCGGCCCCTAAAAATTTAATAATATAAATAATCTATACATATCTACAGGGCAGGTGTATGTATATGTATGTCCGGAGGAAAATTCGAAAATAAAACAATTAACGACAAAGTAAATATATATATACATTAAATATCACCAGGGCTTGGTTTTTGAGCAAAAATAATAGAGGTTTGAGTTATATTCTTGAAGATAATTAGAAAATAGAATTTAAATGATTTTTTGCTTTTAGTATTTCGGTTAGGAGACATTATTTTTTTTCACGGTGTCTGGATCAATGCAATGACTCTTTTTTTTACGTATGGATTCTAATGGGTTTTTTTGAGAAGATCCAACTCGCAATTCAACAATAATGGATCTGTAAGATTACCTGTTTTACGCCCTTACACAAGTGACGCTGGGTAGCCACTTCTAGTTATATTATAATTCTTTCGTTGTTACAAATAAAACTCATATATATCAAACCATGATTAATCATCTTTCCACACAAAATCAAACCTCTTTATCCTCATAAAATAAAGTTAATAAAGTTGATAAGACAGCGATATAACAAATATAAAGTTGTAATTAGAAATAAGGCTTAATCGTCTATAATTAGGGTATAAATGTAATGAAAGGATTAGTATTTTCTGCGTTATTCGGACTATTGTCCCCATCTTCATTGTTACTTGTACAACGTTTCGGCCGATATGCCTTCCGGCCTTCTTCAGGTATTTCTTGTAGGACCCGGGAACCTTCTCGGACTTGGGAACCTTCTCGGACTCGGGAACCTTCTTTTCGAACTCGGGAACTTTCTTGTCGTATTCGGGAGCCATCACGGAACTTTGAACCTAACCCTTTATTTATTCCACGGGGGGTATCCTGTTCTCATTCCGCTAACCATAGCTGGGGTAGGAGTTGTGTTAATTAATTATTTTTCTAACTGCTTCCACGCAGGATTGAACTCGGGAACCAGAGATAACTGTCACTTAGAACCGTCTTAACCTAACTACCTTATCCACTCGGCCATGTGTCCAAATGGGGACAATAGTCCGAATAATGCAGATAATACTAATCTTCAAGCCTCATCTCAAACATTCAGAGAAATAGTAATGAAAGGAGTTGTGATGTTGTCTATTGTTTTAATTTTTCGGAATAAAGACCATTGAAATGGTAAAAAATACACCTCCATGTGTGTATACAATATGCACATTCTATTGGCTTTAATCAAAATAAATAACTTTAGACATACATTATTAAAACCACATTTAATCACTACAGACTCTATAATAATATAGAAAATTCTTATCATTGTCATAAACCATTAAAACAATAGCACAAAGCGGATTTCTAACAATGTTTATATTTTGATCCTTTGAAAAAAAAATGCAGTTTCCGCTCTTTTTGAATTTTAAATCAGCGTTCTTCGACCGCAGACATTTAACCAACCGTTTATCACGAAAAAATACACACGTGAAATCGACTGCAATTAATCAATATCTTGATTAATCCGGTGGATTTAACCATGAAGATCCTTATGGTGAAACTCGAGTAGGTTATTACCGTGTACCATTATGATAATAAATTTGCTCTACTAACGTATTGAGCACTTTATATTTGTTACATCGCAGTCTTATCATTGTGAAACTTGCATCATTTTTCACCGGTATGTCACCTTTTCCATAAATACCATATATATATATATATATAAAGTAAAGTCAACGGGGCGGCCTAAAGTCGGTATCAGCCAGTCAGCAAGGGAGTCTATCCCCTTTTCAATAGCTCTAGACCAAGGAGATTGTTTTGGCGTCTGAGGTGGAGCGCCACACCTACCATCAGCTCCTTACTTTACCGCAGAGATCCCTGTGCTACTCATACGCTGAGTTGGCGAGGACCGGTATCGAACAAGGAACCTTGTGGTTTCAAGCCGAACACTCTACCGACTGAGGTGTGTGTGTGTGTGTGTGTGTGTGTCTGTGTCTGTGTCTGTGAATTTTGAAAGCATTTTTGTTCATCTACAAACATAAATATCTTCCCATAATTTCTGTTTCCAATTTCTCCAATGATAAACAATTGCACGGATATAAGATTTCACCCGATAATTCCACTACAACCATATATTAAATTATCTTGGAATAAATACAGTCTCAAACTCTTCACAAACTATAAGAAACATAATAAATAATAATAAAAAATCGTACACACATAAAATCTTGTGCACGTTTATATACCATAAAATATAACCAAGGACTAAAAGCACAACTATATATAAAATTTAGACAACCCTCTATTAATAGAATTATTTATGAAACCTGCAATAATATTCTAAAATGCTTTAAATAGATAGAATATTTCTTATTCTAAATCCCGATTGTTTAGTACGTTTCATATATTTAAAAACTTATTCAATCTCATAAAACAAACAACTAACGTTATTAAGCGAAAAAAATAAATAGATTAGACAAATAATAACAAATAATAACATACTTAACATATTTAAAAGCCTTGATAATGGTTTAGAAAAGAACCGGAAGTACTTGGTTTTTGAATGAAAGCCCTTTAGGACAATCCATTAATTCCTTTCATAATGATAACATTAAAATTTGTTTGGAAAATTGAAAGAAAAATAATTTTTAAAAATACGAAACAATAAAGATTCCATTATGTTTAACTAAATTTGTTTGCACACACACACACACACACACACACGCGCGCGCGCGCGCATATATATATATATATATATATATATATATATATATATATATATATTACATTTAGATATAATATATAATGTATATACATATATTACATTTATACAATATATAATATATATATTTATTATATATATATATATATATATATATATATATATATATATAATATATATATATTATTTTTATTATTATTATTACCTATATATATACGTATGTTTGTTGGGCATGCTCGAATAAATTTAATCTGGGATAGTATACAAAATTCACAAGTGATCTAAAACTCAATAATGTCGCCGATGAACGCCAGTATGACTGAGAAAATAGTTTTTTGTTTTTTTTCGTTGAATGACAAGAATGTTATGGCGTGGAGACTTATTGTCGAAAAGCAGACAATAACTGGTCATAATTCCCTTCTTTCTTTTTTGTAATCTTTGCTTGAGAGAAGGAAAAATAATAATGCTAATAAAAATATTCAAAAAAAAAAAAAGAAAAAAAGAAAATGAGACATTCAAAAGAAAATCCGAGGTTGTACCATCAGTTAAAATAAAAAATAAATAAAATAAATAAACAAATAAATAAAAAGATGAGTATTACCCTCTCAAAATTACTTAAAAAATGAATTAAACATAAAAGAAATCTTGAATTGTGTTTTCTTTTTCACTTGACGGTTACTTTTAGGAGGAACAATAAAAATATAAAATAAATTTTCTGTTTGATCTGATAATAGAAAAAAAAATCAGTTGTCTCTCTAATTTGTCAATATGTTCATCTGAACCAAAGGTTGGAGATGTTTTTGTTTTTTACTTATTAACTGGCATTTTTTTTTTTATTGTATGTGTTTTTTTTTCATTTCTAAGAAAGCGACTACTTTGGAAGTTGGACAAAGAAAATGAGATAACACTGGTGTGAATATATTCATTAGAAGCCGAACCCAGCAAAGAATAGAAATTATTATAACAACAGCATGGCGCCTTCTGTAGAATGATTACTAGGAAGCTTGGCATACATACCATAACGCTTGGAAGTTCGATCCTTCCCAATGTCCATCTACGCCAGTCTAAGATATATTTGATGAATAAAAGGCGTCAGTCTTAAAACGATAGTTGCGGAACCAGAAATGCAAATAAATTTATTTGCATTATCTGCGTTATTCGTACTATTGTCCGCATCTTCATTGTTATTTGTACAGCGTTTCGGTCGATATGCCCTCCGGCCTTCTTTAGGTATTTCTTGACGGACTCGGGAATCTTCTTGGACTCGGGAACCTTCTTTTCGAACTCAGGAACTTTCTTGTCATGATGGCTCTCGATTACGACAAGAAAGGGCATATCGGCCGAAACGTTGTACAAATAACAATGAAGATGAGGACAATAGTCCGAATAACGCAGATAATACTAATCTTCAAGGCTCATCTCAAACATTCAGAGACATTTATTTGTGTAGTGTGATCTATATCATTTAATTGAATTGTCTTAAAGCAGGCGTCAACTTAATAGGTATTTACCCAACCCCTCCACCAAGGTGGAGCAGCAACTGTGCTGGGAATAGAGCGATGCCTTGCATGGGGATATTGCGGTATTGGAGAATTGGTTGGGCAACACTATCGTTGTCTAGTGAACCCTGAGTGCCTGTGTTTCCACGGATTATCCTTTTGGCAGTTTTGACAGTGAGTTCAGCTCGGCCATCGCAGTATTATAAGTAGGATGAGAAACAAGATCAATTTGTTAGGCGAAGTTTAAAAGGCTTGTAATGTTGCATACCCTTTCTTCTTTACTTACTTCTATATCTTGGACATCTATTCTTCTGGCCGTCTTTGGTATTTCTAACATCTGGACTTCTCTTGGGGACTTCGTGTCTGGTCTTCCATTGGGGATTTCTCTTTATCAGAAGCCCTGTGTCATTGGCAATTTTTAGATAATAACACAAGACTTCGATTTACTTTGATCATATTTTATTCTCGAAATCCCCCACCAGACTACCTGCGCAGATCGAGTCGGAGCGTGTATAACACGACTCACCACCGTCGTGGTTTCTCGCCGACTGACTAAAATCTATTTCTAATCTAAAACCGGAAGAGGGTCTCCTCGACCGATTCTCACGGTATCCACCGGAAGGAAGGATCAGGACAGGTCAAGCCTTGTCATTCAAATCCTTCAAGGCCATGGGCTGCAGCTTATAACGGCCATTTTGATTTCTACACTATTGCACATAAATATTAGGTATCTAATAATTATGTAACAGTAGTTCCCCATGTTAATGGTTCTTGTATCCAACTGGCATGAAGGAGTGCCAGTAAATACATACTGGTTGCCACACTAAGTTTAAAGAACCTGATTTTCCCTACTATGTACCCATAGCTGAAGGAAGAATAGTTTCCTTTATACCTTTTTCTTGAGTATCACTTAAGTGTAAAATATAAACGGCCTAGTCGAGAATTTGAACTCGTGTCACCGAGCCCATTTTCTACGACGATAAGCTTTACAAAAAGAGCGGTTCGAACAAACATTGTAATACGCGAATTCTTTTTTGAATCTTATATAGGAAACTTCTTAATTATTTTCCTCTTATCCTCTCTCTTACTATAGCAGACTCAGCAGCAAAAACAGCTAAAAACAATCCACTTGATACACACTTTAAAATACCTTTTACAGACTTAAAAAGAACCATAAACCTATACACGAAACAAAAATGGCAAAATTATTGGAATAACTTCCAAAACAACAAACTACATGAAATAATGCCACAAATAGGAAAACTTCAAATAAATCAAACCAAAATATCCAGAAAAGAAGAAGTAATATTATCCAGACTAAGAATAGGACACTCATACATTACCCATTCATATCTCCTCAAAAAAGAAGCAGCCCCATATTGCATACCATGCCAAAAACCCTACACAATCAAACACATTTTAACAGAATGTAGCAACATAAAACAAATACGAAAAAAATACTACCAAACAACAAATCTAAAACAGATATTCTACCAAATAAACCCAGAAAAACTACTCGGATACATAAATGAGGCACACATCTACAACAAAATCTAAAAATCTTCAAAAAAAAAATGAAAACACAAAAATATATGTTAAAAAGAATCATCTAAAAGTTTCATTCACAAAAAATGTAAAAAAAAAAATCTTTAGAAAATTAAACATTATCACCAATTCATTTCAAAAACATAGTCGGCATTAAATGACCCATTGAGATTGATATGCCGTAAAACAAGAACAAAAAAAAAATCTCTCTTACTACCCCCTTCACTCTTTCACTCTCACTCCCTGGTGTTCCTAAAATCATGAACCGGGTACTTCTCCTACTATATGTATAAAGATAAAGAAATATTCCGAGAATGTATTTACAGACACCGCTTTACGATTGGCATGTATATGTGAGACATCTTGCCGCCCGGTCGGCTGAGACAGAAGAATACGCTGACTAAACCTCTGCAGAGTAGTAAAATCCCAGAATGACGCCACCTGTTTGCCGTGGATGGTGACCTGTGGTGCTTAAGGATGGAATGCTGGTGGCTGGGGAGTCCATGATTTGTAACACTCCACTTAGGCCCTTACTTAGCCTAGACGGGCGTTCGGAGAAGGCCCCCTCCGATCAATCGGCAGGACACATTGTCCCAACCCTATTGTCTTTAAGGAAAACCCCCAACCCTTTTTATCATATATGTGCTAGAAGGCGTTGTCTGAAGGTCTTAGTCTCCTGGGTATGACGTTAAATTGCATTTAATGGTGAAGTTCCAATTCTGGAGATCTAGGGAATGCGGAGTACTGCTTTATTGACATTTTTCTTCAGCCCACCCTGACCCGAAGTGCTAACTCCTGTTAGGACTTCATCTATAGAAATAAAAATATTTGATGTCACTTGATGGTTCTTGTAACCAGGCTATGATTAATGAGCTTTAATTTACCTTGTGATTAACAAAAATGTTTCCTGAGTATATAATTCACAGTAGGATTTTGCGTTGTGTGTGAACAGTTAGACAGTTACTAGAAAATTAATACGCTATTAATCATTACGTTTATTAAATAGAACCACACATCTCATTTTGAATATCCCAATGAAACAACTTTCCCCAATTCCTAAGCTACTAGTATATAAGATAATGTGTACAGTCTGTTATAATTCGTATAAATGTACATACACACACCTGTGTATATATTTATGTCTCTCTTTATCTCTCTCTCTCTCTCTCTCTCTATATATATATATATATATATATATATATATATATATATATATATATGTAACGTTGGTGTAAAGTTCAACATACTTTGGATACAAATAACTCCGACGAAGGTTAATAGACAAACATTTAATAACCCAGCACATGGATAACAGTTGGTACAACGTTCATAATAAAGAGTACATACAAAAAGAGGTACACAAATAAAGATAGACACATTCATGAATGATACAAATATACAATAAAAGGCACAGACATGAGACTAGGAATAGTCCATGCTGTGAGGACTTACAGTAATGTAAGGGGGGCGGAGCCCCACGAGAGGGTTTAGATAGAATCTACCCCATGTGGCTCGTAGTCGCTGAAACTATAAAGAGAGCGAAAGGCTTTGAACCCGGCGCTTAAATACTGGTGCCCTAGCGGGCATCATCAAACTAAAAGGGGCAGACAACTCCACCAGGCGAATACAAACAAACGCTACATATATATATATATATATATATATATATATATATATATATATATAGCCTTTTGTCCTGATGATAAGTGGCTATCAAAGTGACATCAAATAGAAAAAAAATGAGTTAAAACATGTCTTTAGAAAATGTCAATACCCATCAAGATTGAATAAAACAAAATTTCTTCGACATAAAATGACCCGCCGGGGGTTAACATACCGTAAAATTCAACCAACCAATTAACCTTAACACACCCTTCTATTTACTGAATTTAGCTTTGCTGATTTCAAGATCATTGTAATGAAATATATAAGTAAGTATTGAACTCCCGACATGCGCAAATTAGTCTGGTAAACATTGAAGTACAATAGACACCTCATTGCACCGTATCATATTCTTTCGATCGATATGAAATTTATCCCCCTCCCCCACACACCCAAAAAATAAAACGAAGAATTCTATTCAAATATATGTAAAAATTATTGTTCACTTATTTTCGTGTAATTTTATTTACAAAGAATAAGTAAATAAAATTATTTTCCTCTTTATATGATTAGATCATATGATATGCTATTTTTTTTAGATCGCACTATTTTGTTCGATAAGAGAGAAAAAAAAACAAGATGGAGTCAGTTATTTAGTTGAGGAAACCCAGATCGATGTGAAACTTGCACTGAATAATATCCGCAGTTATTATTTGCAAATATCATGTAACATTTTGCTACATTGAGAATTTTATATAAAGTATGATATTAAATTAGACTTCATATTTTGCAGTATCATATTAAAACTAACTCTAAATATATTTACGAGGTATGACACCAAGAAAAAAAAAAAGAATCTCATTTCCAATAAAACATATTAATTCGATCATCTACCGATATTTAAGGGTTCGGTCGATCCGTATATTATTATAATGGAGATTGTATACTTTTCTGTCTGTAACCGAAACTATATTACTACTCAAGTCACAATTCCCTTAATTATTTACGTCAAATTCTCCATGGTTTCATTCTTTTAAACCTTCAGTTATAAATAAAAATTGTTTTACATTAATAATACTGTTGACCATAACTACGTACTAATAACATGCAATTGTATTTATATATACAACAAAATAGCGGTTTACAGTGTGAACGAGAAGGCTAATTTGCATATTGACATTTAAAATTTTATTTTAATGTGTGCTTGGTATTATTGATTTCTAATTGTTTGGTTTTATCTTAAGATATATAAACAAAAATCTCGTGGATAAATCTTAAAAGAAATTTATTTACAAGAAGAAATAACTGTAATATTATCCTTTACTTCCTATTTTAACTAAATAGTTAAATTAGGAAAATTTACCAATGAAAGAGGGGAGTAATGGAAAATGATGGAATAGTTAGTTTCAAAGTTGTTCTATTTTTCGATTATATCCCCTCTGATCCAAATCTTTTTATCTGCATTCTTAGTCAGTTTCATTAGCCTTTCTAATTTAATATGATATTTTATTATATCAAAACTTAAATACTTGCACCCGGAGGGTGCATATATTTGCTAGTTATTATAATGGAGATTGTATACTTTTCTCTCTATAACCGAAACTATATTACGACTCAAGACAAAATTGCCTTTGTCATTAACGGACATCTATTAAGAATGGAGATTAGGTCGCTATTTGTCTGTAACCGAAACTACGTCACTGCTTACGTCACATTAACTAGAATCGTCATAACATATACTCATTTGAACATGCAGCCTTAGACCGTCCTCTTTGGGTTTTTAAAACAAGTTGTAATAAATACATACCGAGTATTATATATTTATATATATTTACCAATCCCTCCGCACAAGCAGTCCTCCTGTCTATAGCTCTGCTGATGAGTCCTAATAGGTCGAAATGTACATACAGTGATTGATTTTTCTCGATTTGTTTAGCCTTACATTTGAATAGGCATGCCCACCTAATTCATTAACTATCAATTAATTAATTTTCAAAATTAGGTACGACTTCAATTAACCACATATTCTCCCAAATACACACACACACACACACACACACACATATATATATATATAGTAAATGAAGAAAAAAAAGAAAGAAAAAAGAGAAAAACTCTAAACTTGGTGCATTACAATAATTTATTTCAACCGTATTAATACGGCACCTTCAGGTAATCACAAGAACATGACTCTTACCCTCAAATATCTTGCTCTGTCCTTTTACTCACTGGTATTAGGCACATTGAGCTCTCCTTATGATCTACCTGCATCAGCTTGGTTAAACCACACATGGAAAGACCCTAACTACGGAAAAAAGCTATATATATATATATATATATATATATTATATATATATATATATATATATATATATATATATGTGTGTGTGTATAATATCAAGGAATTATATCTATCTGTCTTTGTAATCCTTTGTCCAAGACCTTTACAAAAGCAAACTTAGTCGTACATTCGTTTTGTGTTTGAATAATTCTGTACATCTGGTGTCTTTATCTAAACACGGAATCGTGTTTGTTAGCAGCATAAGAAAACAATTAGAATATTTTTATAACTAATAAATAAATGTCCTGGATTAACTAATGAAGGTCTCATCTCATTATTTGCGTCTAATTTGTCACGAAGAGAACTAACTCTAATCATTACTTCAGGGCACTCATTCTAAGTTCTTTTCTTTTTCTTTCTCTTTTTCTTTTTTTTTTTATCAAAGCGAAAAGATTCCAATTTGTCCGTACTTAATTGTCAGGCCTAATTAAATATCAGTCGTGCAAATCCTTTGGGAAATCAACGAGGTACAAATATATCTAACTAGCAGGATTATTTTGCTTTGTCTTGCGGGAAAATAACTCTTATTGCTGATATGAAAACGTGTTGAATAATGTCCCTGTTCGTTTAGGATATAAATAAGTATGAACTCGAACAATGTGGAATCCAAGCACTTCCACAGATTATTATTAAAAGTAATGATACTATTATTATACTAGCAGGACCAGTGGATATATCGTTATTTTATGTATTGTATTATAATTAGATGTAATTTTATAATATTATATTCTTGAATCCAGATTATTTTCTGTTTCACAATTCTAGGCTATCTGGCTATATTTCTATTTAAAAGTACATGTCAAAATACTATAATTCAATCAAGTCCTGTGGATATACCACAGTATGTTAATTTAATTATTATAATATTTGATATATATATATTCTCTTGAAAGTCTAAAGACTCTATCATCTTGAATGGTGTATTGTCTCTTGAAACAGCTACAGCAATATTTTTTTTTTTTATTTCTGATGGGAAAATACATGATGGAGACTTCAGATTGAATATTTGATATATATACTTAAGATCTATTGAAAATAGTTTAATATGTAAAAATACAATAATCTTGATTTAACCCTGTCTCATCTCTCTCTCTCTCTCTCTCTCTCTCTCTCTCTCTCTCTCTCTATCTATCTATCTATCTATCTATCTATCTCTTTCCTTACCCATTTTAAGCAAGGGGAACAAATGCGGGCTAAGAATACGTTAAACCTCATTCTTATTTTGATTGTATCATAATCAGATGTAATTTTATAATATATTCTTGAATCCAGGTTTCTGTTTCACAACTTTAGGCTATCTGGCTATATTTCTATTTAAAGTACATGTCAAAATTCTATAATCCTAGCAACTCCTGTGGATATACCACAGTATGATAATTTAATTATTATAATATTTGATATTACTCTATCTTAGGGACTTCGGCTCCGGATTTGTTTTAGGGGTTTACTCCCCTGTCTTTCCTCAACAACTCCTGCGACATTGCTGTTTGTCAAAGGAAAGGTAAAAAAACTGCATTGGATAGGAGAGGGGTGATCTGTTGCTTGAGCAACAGCACATGCTCCATACCAAACAGTCCAGGCTATGTAGTCCCCAAATATAAAACTTATTTTCTTTCTTTTCTTTTTTCTTTCTTTTCTTTCTTTCTTTTCTTTCATTATGTATGTTTCTTTCTTTCTCTTATTTTAGGACCGGTTTAGCCCAGTCGGTAGAGTGTTAGGCTGGGAACCTTAAGGTTCCGGGTTCGATACCAGCCCTCGCCAACTCAGCGTATGAGTAGCACAAGGATCTGTGCGGTAAAGTGAGGAGCTGATGGTAGGTGTGGCGCTCCACCTCTGACGCTAAGAACAATCTCCTTGGTCTAGCGCCAGTGAAAAGAAGATAGACTCCCTCGCTGTATGGCTGATATCAACATTAGGCCGCCAGACGACTTTACCTACTTATGTTGTAATAGGCATTAATAATCAAATTGAATATGTAACATGGCGTCGAATTGAAGGAGTGTGTCATTTCTTTACTAATCTAAATCTGTGGAATATTGTTGTATAGCCGTATATACCCCAATAGTGGGTATATAATCGAGAGAGGAGACTCGTGTGATAGAGAGAGAGAGAGAGAGAAGAGAGAGAGAGAGAGAGAGAGAGAGACGAACAGACAGACAGACAGACAGAGAGAGAGAGAGAGACAGAGAGACAGAGAGAGACAGAGAGAGACAGAGAGGGGGGAGACAGAGAGACAGAGAGAAACAGAGAGACAGAGACAGATACTTACTTGTTGCTTCATTTCTTCTTTACTGCCTCTGCTGTCATCTTGTCATCTTGTCGTCTAGTCTTCTGCTTCTGCTCATGGCCTGTTTTAGTCATACAATCAATTATCTCACAAGACCTTTTATTTCCTTGATCAAGATTTATTTCACCCATTCTTATTCGCCGCGAGGTGAGAATCAACCTCGCAGTGGCACGTCTACTCTGCATTGATCTCAGGTTCAAACTAAAATCTAAAGCGAACTAAATCACGTGACGCGCGAGATTCCCGACTCTGGGATCAGCCAGCTATAAGCGTCCTGGTAGTTTTCCATTTTCTAATCGGAAAACCAATGGCCCCTTAGAATTCTCGCTATCAACAATTTATGCTACCACATAATATGCAACAATATGTCATTCTTCTATTCTGCTATTCTGCTATTCTGGATTGAAGTAGCTGGATCAGTTGTTGGGCTGGCTGGCTTTACTCCTTTCTTCGATGGGTCTTGAACTACTTGAGAATCTCTTGGGATGTATTGTCTTGTACCGTTGATAGTTCTTAATAACGAACACAAGACGTTTTTGTTTTTTAGATCTCTTTTATTTTATCCAAAGTTAAAGGCCTCGTACGGCCCCCAACCATTAAGATGCGTCTCCTCTGGGCTAGACTCTTCATTCCGTCCACTTCCAAAACTTCGAATCGAATCCCTCCTCTCACTATCCGCCCTTCACTCATCGCCCTGTTGGCACATTTTTGACTAATGAAGCCACCATGTCAGTCTTTTACATGTCATCCAAATCCCAGTTAAATTACACATATACCAACACATTGGCCCTATCTTGGGCTAGACGGGCGGTCGGAGAGGCCCCCTCCGATCAATCGGCTGGTCACGTCAAGCCCTAGCACCTATATGATTTTCCCAACCCTATTGCCCTTATGGCAAGCCCCAACCCCTTTTTATCATATGGGTGCTAGAAGGCGGTGGCTGCGGGTCTACATGTCCTGGGAATGACGTTAAACTCTATCTGATGGTGAGGTTCCAGTTTTGGAGATTTGGGGAATATGGAGCACCCCTTCATCACCATTGCTCTCTGGTCCACTCTGACCCAGAGTGGTAGTACCTGTTAGGGTCCCATCAATGGGCTAAATAGAAAAATGTATTTATAAAAAAAATTGTATTATCCATTAAGAATGAATTTATTTCAAAACTTTATCGGCATTAAATGACCCACTGAGGTTGATATGCCGCAAAACAAAACAAACCAAAACAAACCAAACATATACCAAATCTTTGGGGGTTTTCCATATTTCCACGTTCCATTATTTTACAAGATAACAGTTCAGTCACGATCTTTATTCATTCAGGGGAAAACGCTTTCAAGATATTCGTCAATTAGTCGTCTTAAAGATTTATCGTATTATGGTTGTTTTACTAATAATTTTCACAACATTTTAAACATGAATAAATACGAATAAACACTCCTTCTCTTTTGTTTTACCTATAACCTTTTTAAAGTTTCTTGAAGCAACACAACAGATTCAGAATTAAAAAAAAAGATTTTTCAAAAGATAACAGATCTTCTCAAACGCTCTCGGATCTATTCAATCAACCACTGAAAGAATTAGGCGCACTTTAACTTTCTCAACCTTTTTGTTTTAATAATAATAATAATATAATAATAATAATAATAATAATAACTGCTGCAATCTGCCAGAATACTCAGAAGAGTCCTGGAGACCTGAGGAGACTTGCTGTCACTCAGACTTCAGTTAAAGACCATCAGCTAATGCTGATGTGAAAACTCAAAATGAGTAAATAATAACCCAACAAAATAGTAAATGTAGACTTTGCGGTAATAGAGATGAGACTGTAAACCATGTACTCTGCGAATGAAGCAAACTAACACAACGGGATTACAAAACTAGACATGACTGGGTTGGGAAGGTGATACACTGGAAATTATGCAAAAAAAATAAGTTTGACCATACAACAAAATGATATATGCATAGATCAGAATCTGTTCTTGATAACGAAACGCATAAAATTCTCTGGGACTTTGAAATAAAAACGGATCACCTTATCCCAGCAAGTAGACCACACCTAGTGCCGATTAACAAAAAAGAAAGAACTTGTCAACTGGTGGATTTTGCAGTTCCAGCAGATCACGGAAAAGCGAAAGGAAAATGAAAAAAATGGACAAATATCTGGACCTTGCCAGAGAACTGAAAAAGTTATGGAATATGAAAGTCAAAGTTATACCAATTGTATTTGGTGCACTTGGAACGGTCCCAAAAGGATTGGAAAAGGGTTTGGAAAGTCTGGAAATCAGAGGAATAATTGAAACCATTAAGAACACGGCACTACTGCAATCTGCCAGAATACTCAGAAGAGTCCTGGAGACCTGAGGAGACTTGCTGTCAGTCAGGCTCCAGTGAAAGACCATCAGCTAATGCTGATGTGAAAACTCAAAAGGAGTAAATAATAATAATAATAATGATCTAACATTACCTTAAAGGAGTTTAGAGATGGGGTATTCACTATTAATGATGGTAGTTTATTCCATGTATTCACCACTCTGTTATTAAAATAATTTTGTATGGCATTTGCTTCACAAAAATTTTTTAAAGTTTTAATTTATGACCCCTGGTATTGACAATTTG
>CM042161.1:71477925-71482925 GCA_023376005.1 Doryteuthis pealeii | reverse complement strand
ATCCCAGCAAGAAGACCAGACCTAGTGTTGATTAACAAAAAAGAAAGAACTTGTCAACTGGTGGATTTTGCAGTGCCAGCGGATCACAGGGTGAAGTTAAAGGAAAATGAAAAAAATTGACAAATATCTGGACCTTGCCAGAGAACTGAAAAAGTTATGGAATATGAAAGTCAAAGTGATACCAATTGTAGTTGGTGCACTTGGAACAGTCCCAAAAGGATTAGAAAAGGGTTTGGAAAGTTTGGATATCAGAGGAAGGATTGAAACCATTCAGAACACTGCACTGCTGCAATCTGCCAGAATACTCAGAAGAGTCCTGGAGACCTGAGGAGACTTGCTGTCACTCAGACTCCAGTGAAAGACCATCAGCTAACACTGATGTGGAAACTCAAAAGGAGTAAATAATAATAATAGATATCAATAACACTAAGTAATTATCTCTTAAATCCGGTTTTGTTAAAACCAGTATGCAAAATATATTTTGTAAACCTTCATTTCTAAAGCGAAATATAAGACACATTGCAAGATTTTAAACGCACTAATAACATGGCAGATTTTCATAGAGACTCCGTTCATAAATTACTGGGTAATTCCATGTCAAATCATCCAGAAAAAAGTAAAATTGTCACCCACCCCCTTCCAGGTGTGGACTCTATTAACATTAGACGATCCTCCAAATTTGAGCTTCCAATTCCAAAAATTGGTGGAGTTATGTCGATTTTTAGCTCTCAAAATATGGTGGGGGTTGGCGAAAAATGGCGACTTTTTGTAATCTATTTTTGTCTGTAAAATCAATTCTAGAGATTCCTACTCCTGAAAATTGGTTTATAAAAGCATTTTTACCCAAGGAATCCAAAGATGCTATCAAACACGTCTTAAAGTCGACCAATTTTAAGTTATTGATGATTTCTGATTTTTTCATAGCAACATCAATATCCCGATGTGACACTGCATCTATGACATTTTTACTGTTATTATTTCACATATATTGAACATTATTTGTACCAAAAAGATAGTGTGATATTTGCTCAGAACTGAGGTTGGGTATTGTGACGTAAACAGTAATGTAGTTTCGGTTAAAGGCATATACCGAATCTCTATTATGGTTAATTTTTGATTCTACTTTTCTGTTAGGATTTTTATCACTGTATTCATTGCTGGGTATTTTGGTCTTTCATAACGATACACAAGAGAATGCTTCAAAATTATCAGTCCAGAAAAAAAGGGAGCTGACATTTTTTTAAGGAATTATTTTTTGTAGTGTTAAAAAAAATACCGAGAAATGGGTGTTGACAAGCTGGATGAATACGCAAAATAGCTTATGCCTCTAGAACATATCCTTATTTGGTCCTTAAATATTGATGAGCCTGACACAACTCCCTCAAATTGTTTACCGTGCCAATTATATCTAATTTGTCACCAGTCTATTAGCGTGCAACATTTTATGCGAATTGATAATGCAATATATATTGCCTGATCAACAAAGTGACTGCCGATAGTCAGGTGTGAGGATCAACACGTAGACACAGGAAATGTGTGGGTGTAGTCCATAACAAATAAAACAAGTTGCGTGTGCAAAGAGTTTCGTCAACAGGAATACTGTGTAGGTGTTACGGTCAAAGAGGTGTGTCCATCTTGGTTAATAGGACTGGCACAATCATATAGATGCTAGGGCTTGACGTGACCAAGCGATTGATCAGTGGGGCCTCACCAACCACCCACCCAACCTAAATAAGAGCCAAAGTGGAGTGGTTCATGTCGTGGAATGCTCAGCAACCAGGTTTCTATCCTGAAGCATCACGGATCGCAATCCACGCCCAACATTGGGAGTGGATTTTATCTCTCTGCAGAGGTGCAGTCGGTGAATTCTTCTTCCCCAGCGGGTGGAGGGGGTGGTTGAATGAAAGAATAAACTTTATCAACAACTTTAGAAAGAAAACAATTATTGAATTATGATAAAATGTCATTTTACTAAAACTGTTGTGAATGTAATAATTTCGCCGTAGGTATTACTCGCATTGTTAAGTGACTTTCATTCAAACATCCAATCTGTGTCTTTAGAAATTGTTGATACCATGCTGATATCCATTACGACATTTGCACATGCTAATTGTTAAAGCTTACATACATACATACATATATATCATTTTGATAATAAAAATATAGTATATTATCTTTTAAAGTAAAATGTGCTTAATATCGTGAATAGATATCCATTACGCCAAACTACATTATATATATATATATATATATATAAGTGTATTTTGGCAGCATTATTTTCTTTTATACAAGTTTTGTTGAACTGTACAGACAATTCTTGTCGGACAAGTTTTTGGTTGATCCTTTCTAATTTTCGGGCCATCTTTTTGGTGTCGGGGTGTAACTGGTGTAACAGTCCACCAAAGGTTTCATTACGAGCGCTTTCGGCAATAGAGCTTGCCATCATCAGGTAGAAAACGATGGTATGGTTGGTATGGTTTCGTAGACTGTTACACTAGTTACACTCTGACACAAAAAAAAATACCGCCTAATTATCATTAATGAATTAACTTTCAAAAAATTAGGTCTGACTTCATTTAAGCACATATTCTCCCAAATACTGTCGGCTGAAAATAGCTAGATTTGTTTACATATATATATATTTTTGGGAGAATATGTGCTTAGAGTCGTACCTAATTTTGAAAATTAATTAATTAATAATGAATTAGGCGGGAATGCCTATTTAAATGTATGGTTAAACAAATCGAGAAAAATCAATCACTGTATGTACATTTCGGCCTATTAGGCCTCATCAGCAGAGCTATAGATAGGAAGGCCGCCCTGTGCGTGATTTGAAACCGGCGGCCTTCCTATCTATAGCTCTGCTGATGAGGCCTAATAGGCCGAAATGTACATACAGATTGATTTTTCTCGATTTGTTTAGCCATACATTTAAATAGGCATTCCTGCCTAATTCATTATTGATTAATTAATTTTCAAAATTAGGTACGACTCCAATTAAGCACTTATTCTCCCAAAAATTATCGGCAAAAAAGCCATTCCAAACATACCTTGTTTACAACTTATCATATATATATATATATATATATAATAATATATATATATATATATATAAGTAGTATAGAATAGTTGAATTCACATCATTTCTAGCTGTGTTGGTGCATGTAAGAGCCAAACAAAATCGGCAACTATTTGAATTGGATTTATCGATTTCATTTCCAGTACCAATAGTCATTCCCCCCAACATTCCCACCCTACCCCCAGTCTCAGGTAAGACATTTTTTTTTGCCAAAGAAATTTTGAAAATAAGTACAACCAGGTTTTCGTTCGTTAAATTGTAGGAAAGAAAAATCACTTCAGACTAATCGTTGAGAAGAAGAAGAAGAAGAAAAAAGTTTCTAAAATTTATCTGAGATCGTCATGACGAGTGTGTCAGTGAGAGTGTTGCTGGCCTTAAAGGAAAGCGCTGTGCTCCTTTTTGGATAGCGTGACAAATATGAAACGAATCAGATATCACGCTAGATCGTCTGACTCGTGACTCTGATTGGTTTACTTATATTAAGTGCCTTATTCTAGACAGGACTACTTTAAAATATATATATAAAGAATTAGGCAGAAGTAATAGAGCACTCAATAAAATATAATACTAAGTAATCTATCCTCTCTAAGGTTATTGGATTACCTATTATATTTATACCCAAAAAAATATACAGTATCAGTAAAAAAAATAAGTAAGTAAAGTTGTCGGTGTGGCCTATTGTCGGTATCTGAAAGGGTCGATCCATTTTCGCTAGGACGAGATCAGGGAGATTTTTTGTTGTTGAGGTAGAGTGCCACACCTAACTTCAGCTCCCCATTTTACCACATTGACCAGATTATCAAATCTGTACTATTCATGCACTGGATTGGCGGGGACCGATATCGAGCCAGGAACCTTGCGATTACCTACGTGGGTGCGATTAACCGGTCCCTTTGATACTATAAGTACCAACCTAAATGCAAGTTTCAAAATTGATACTGATCTTCATAAGATGAGTACTACGACTTGAGAATAAAAATTCGAACCAAAACTGATATATATATATATATATATATATATATATATATGGGAGAAATATGAGGAGGTTAATCCAGTTTCCATAACATGCCGTGTTTGTCTACTTTTCTCAACACACACACACACACACACACACACACACACACACACACACATATATATATATATATATATATATATATAATATATATATATATTTACCAACCCCTCCGCAGGAGCAGGATGTAACATTGGTCAATTTCTTAAGCGGAGTTCAGCAGGTTTGAATTCAGAGTTTTCTTTCTCTTAGACCAGTTGCCTAACCATGCTTAAAGAGCCCAGTCTGCCCTAGTATTTACCCATAGCTGGAGGGAGAGTAGGATTCATATCTTTCCCAAGGGTATTAGCGCTAAGTGAAATGCAATTACCACATCCAGGATTTGAACTCCGGTTGGGACAAACATATATGTGCTAAGGCTTGGCGGGATCAGCCAATTAATCGGAGGAGGTCTCTCCGACTGCTCACATTCCAAAGTAGAGTGTTGCATGTCATGGACTACTCAGCTACCAAGATACCATCCTCAGGCATTACAGGTGTCCCCCAGGGCCAACAGATGGATGTACTGGTGGGGTCACTACAGAGATGCGGTCGGTGTATTTTATAGCTCCACTCGACAGGGTGGAATTTTTTTAGGTAAATAATTTTTACCAAATAGTAAAATAGAAAAATAAATAAATAGATAACGAATGTATCAGATACATACATAAATAAATAGATAAAATGTCGATTTCCTATTGTATATTTTTCTAAATGGACATTTTAAAAAGCTTTTAAAATGAAACGCTTTCATTTTAGTTATCTCTGTTGAACATCATGGCTCGAGTGCGATTGCTTTACGTTTTATAGGCATATGAGATAATTTCATTTTCGGTTGTGAAAATAAAATGATATTCAGCCAAAACG
>CM042161.1:71450425-71472925 GCA_023376005.1 Doryteuthis pealeii | reverse complement strand
TATATATATATATATATATATATATATATATATATATATAATGAAAAGTAAATGGATATGAATCCGGCAGTATGTGTAGAAAGTTTGTAGAAAAAACAAGATGTAAATTTTTTGCTGACAGAAATCTGTTTCGACCATATAAAACTTCTTTATCAAAGCAACTATGTATAATAGGAAAGACGAAATAAATAGATCGTTAATCACGAGGCACAAAACTCTCTCGATCAGGGCCGGAATTTTAAAAAAAAAATTAAAAATGCGTATTCTATATTAAAAATAAAATAAATTTTATTTATAAAAAATAGAAGCTCAAAAGAGTTTGAAGTAAAAAGTGTATACAAAAATCAAAATGTTCAAGAATATGTTCCAGCTACAAAAGTATATATACAAAACTATATATATATATATATATATATATATATATATATATATATAATGAACATATATACATATATTATTTATGAAAGAATTGATAAAAAAAACAAGTTTCATTCACGAGTGATGTTTAATAAGCCGACCCTGCTGTGTTTCGGTTTGTTTAATAAACTTTCCCCCGGGCCTTCGTTTGTTAATTGAAAAGTAAATTATTAATAAAAACAAAAGTTTGAGCCTCTGCTTTTGGTATGTGGCTGCTTTTGTTGATACTCAAACATGTGAAAAGAGGAGACATACGTTAAAACGCCGAGTAGCATCAGATTGTCTATTTTAAAAAGTGAGGTAATTCTATTCCCGATAATTATAGGAGATAATTTTAATTAATGACAAAAAATATTTGACTTTGACAGTCACATTTAAATTACGTGATGTGATTTTTCTCTTTACTTAAAAAAAAATACCTTAATTTACCACATACTTTTATATTATATATATATATATATATATATATATATATATATATATATATATATATGTTGAAAAAGAAATAAAGGACAGAAAATATCGAATGGATAAAAAGGATATTTGGAAATAATTTAACTTACACGTGTTTCGGACAGGAGTTTATCCATGTGTACATTGTTCTATCAATTATTATTTTAAAATACAAAATAAATGAAATAATAATAATAGAAAAAATGTAGAAATCTTCCGCACATAAAGAAATATCGACCCTTCCTCAGAGTAAATGAAGGTCGATATATTATATTTTTTATCAATTTTCTCTATACTATACTCTGTAATGAAAAACCATCAAAAACAATTTTCTAAGACTTTTTTCTACAGTATGCTTTGCCAAAAAACCAAGAAAACCACACAGTGCTTAGTGATCCCAGCAGTTTATTTTTCTTTTACAGATACAATGACTAACCAAAGAAAGATGAATTTTCAATGTTTTCAACTCCTTGTGAGAGTTCATCCTCGTACTTGAGATTTACTTTGCTTGATCAATTTTGTGTAGCAGAGAGTCTACAAGATTTAAAAACTCATCTATGTTAACTAACTAATTCCTACTTAACTAACTCAATTACTTGTTAAGGAGTCAAAGTGTAAATCTACAAGTGGTTTACAAGTATTGCATTCTGGATTTAGAAGTTGAAATCGCAAAAAATGTCTTATAGTCCTCGTCGTGGCCTAAAGTCGGTATCAACCAATCAACCAATCAACGAGGGGGTATATCCTCTTTTCACTAGCGCTAGACAAAAAAAATTGCTTTTACGTCTGAGGTGGAGCGCAACGCCTACCATTAGCTTCTTACTTTACCACACAGATTCCTGTGCTACTCATACGCTAAGTTGGCGAGGGCCGGTAACGATCTAGGAACCTTATGGTTTCTAGCCGAACGCTCTACCGAAAGAGCTAACCCGACCCTTTGTCTAGTAGATGGTGTACATAATTTGTAAACACCTGTAGATCTCTTCAATAGAAAATGTTTAACAATGTTTATTGGAAGTGTTTAATTTTAAAATAAGATGTGATCTATATTTATGGGGGCAACACCTGTTGCTTGTTAATGTTATATACAACTTTTTTTTTATTCATTGATTTTATTTACAAGGTTAATTTTATCTGACATACTGATCTTAGCTTACCATACCTGCTGTTAAGAAATCGTCACCTATGTCCTGGGAATGATGTTAAACTCCCTGATGGTGAGGTTCCAGTTTTGGAGGTTTGGGGAATGTGGAGCACCCCTTCATCACCATTGCTTCCTGGTCCACTCTGACCCGGAGTGGTAGTACCTGTTAGGGTCCCATCTATGGGTTAAATAGAAAACATGAGTTGATAAACAACATTGTATTATCCATTAAGAATTGATTTATTTCAAAACTTTATCGGCATTAAATGACCCACTGAGGTTGATATGCCGTAAAACAAAACAAAACAAACAAAATCGTCACCTATTTAAATACTAAGCAAGGCCATTTCTTTTTATCTTTGTTGAATTTAAGGGTAGCAGTGTTTTCAGCCTGATTAACTGTAAGTTCTCCTCTTCCCAATACAGGAAACACTTCAGTATCTTGAAGATTTGTGAGTATTTAAGCAACAGCTACTACTGTAAACCACCTGATCTCAAGATGACTTCATTCAGCATTAAATAACCCCCAAAAGGGTATAAGTAAAGTAAGTCGTCCGGGTGGCTTAAAGTTGGTATCAGTCAATCAGCGAAGGAGTTCTATCCCCAAGGAGATTGTTTTTTAGCGTCTGAGGTGGGGCGCCACACCTACCATCAGTTCCTTACTTTACCGCTCAGATCCCTGTGCTACTCGTACGCTGAGTTGGCGAGGGCCGGTATCGAACTAGGAACCTAGTGGTTTCTAGCCAAACGCTCTACCGACTGAGCTAACCCGGCCCAAAAGTGTATATATACCATAAAAAGCTAGCAAGTAAATAACCGACCACGGGGAGGTGCCCCAAAACTATAGTATAGTATAGTGTAGTATAGAATAGTATATATATATATATATATATAATATATATATATATATGAGAGTAAGTAAACAAACAATGTGTTTATTTGATATGGCTTTTAGCCGACAATTTTTAGAGGATATGTACTTAATTGAAGTCATACCTAATTTCGAAATTAATTAGTTAATAATTAATGAACTTAGGCGGGCATATATGTTCAAATGTAAGGCTAAACAAATCGAGAACAGGTCAATCCCTGAATGTGCATTTGGACCTATTAGGTCTCATCAGCAAGGTTATAGACATGGGAGACTGCTCGGTGTGTGACTCGAAAGCTCGACTGCCTAGCTGACAGGCGGAGATTCTAACCATTACACTAGCTGGCCATTCCCAGATTCTTCGTTTGTTTTGAACTTATTTATATTCCACTTATGTGTGTGTGTGTGTGTATGTGTGTATGTGTGTGTGTGTGTGTGTGTGTGTCGAGCAATGACACAATGTCAATTTCTTAAAATGAGTTTAACAGGTTTGAATTTAGAGTTTTCATTCTCCTAGACTGGTTGTCTCACCAAGGTTAAATATCCCAGTCTGCTTTACTTTACTAGAGGGAGAATTGTTAGATTCATGCATTTCTCAAGGTTATTACCATATCATGTGAAATACCTACAGCCTCGTCCAGGATTTGAATACGTCTCGTCGTGTCCATTTCCTACGATGATAACCATTACATAACGCACCACGCCACACACACACACATACACACACAGAGAGAGAGAGAGAGAGAGAGAGAGAGAGAGAGAGAGAGAGAGAGAGAGAGAGAGATGAATGAATAAATAAAAGGTTTAGCTTATTGTTTATTATCATTGGAACAATTATTACTAAATTATTATAAATGAAAAAGCTAAACCTTTTATTTATTCATTTATGTATCTATTAACGCTCTATCTCAGATATCGAGCACTCTTCTAATAATACTGTACGTTGGATTAAGACCGCTTTTTTCCAGTATGATACTGCCAACGATACACATTTATATATTATATATATATATAATATGTGTGTGTGTGTGTGTGTAGTGTGAGTATATATATATATATATATATATATATATATATATATATATATATGTGTGTGTGTGTAGTGTGAGTATATATATATATATATATATATATATATATATATATATATATAAAGATAAACCTAATGAGTTAGATATACCTACTAAAAGTTTTGCTTAGTGCTCTTCAGGGCTAATATCTTAGCGGTTTTTGTATGAATATATATTTTTCATATATATATATATATATATATATATATATATATATATATCTTTTTTCTATTGGCCAAGTATTATTGTATCAACCTCAATCGATTATTTCCGGTTGGTACAACTATCTTGTTTTTTTATTTTTTTCAAAAATGTTTTTTCTCCCCAGGTAATGTTTGGTAGTATATTTTTTACAATGAAACTATTTGCCGTTTTTTTTTCTTACCACAAGGGTTTACCAACAAGTTTGATATATATATATATATATATAGATGTGAGGTATGCAAAAGTAAGGTTTTACTTTGTTTATTTGGTTAATTGCAGTAATATTTTTTATATAGTTAAAACTAACTAAAAAGATTTTCATCTCCTGTCGCATATAAAAACATCCATCATTTTCTTCACCCCAAGAGACATCCTGATGAAGGTTCAATGAACCCGAAATGTTTTAAACATCGATAATTAAATTCATCCCATTTTCGGAACACTTGTTTTTTCAAATTTTCGGATTTATTTTCCATATTTACTCCCATATAAAAAAAACCCGCTAAGATCTTAGCCCTGAAGAGCACTAAGCGAAACTTTTAGTAGGTATATCTAACTCATTAGGTTTATCTTTATATATATATATATATCTTATATATATATATATATATATATATATATATATATATATATATTAGATAAGGCAAACCAACCGAATTATCTTTTCTTGAGACACACATATTAGTATATGGTAGTATATTAGCTAAGTTTTCAAAACAATGTTTTTTTGCTGAAAAATAACTGAAACTTGCAAGTCATACCTTGATTAAAAATTGTGTTACTATGAAATTCGTGTTAAATGTGAAGACGAATTGGGAGGCTCGGAAGGAGAAAAAAAAAAGAACATATTTACATTTCCTAACAGGAAACAACAGAGAGAAAATATGTTGCAATTAATAATGTAAAGCCATCGTCAACAGAGTAAACTCACCAACTAACGGAAACTAAAATATTCAGTTGAAAAAAGTAAATTGAATTTGCTAGCAAAAACATCTAGTCGCTAACATACATACACTGATGAGGTAAAACATTTTCATCAGTTTCCTAATAAGATGAAGCCCATCCGTTCGCCTTAAAATGAGGTGTCCTGTGTATGACACAAAATTGCATCTGGTGGTGAGGCTACGATTCTGGAGCTATGTTGTAATCTAACAAAAGTTACTAAAATAGAAAGTCATTATTATAATCACTTGCCTGTTGTCATAGGAAGCGCGTGGTGTAATGGTTAAAGTCATCGGAAATGGACTCGTCGCTCCGAGTTCAAATCCCGGACGTGGTAATTGCTTTTCATTTAGCGCTAATATCCTTGGGAAAGGTATGAATCCTACTCTCCTTCCGGCTATGGGTAAATAGAAGGGCAGAGTGGGCTCTTTAACCTTGGTTAGGCAACCGGTCTAGGAGAAGGAAAACTCTAAATTCAAACCTGTTGAACTCCACTTAAGAAATTGACCTTGTGTCGCATCCTGCTCGTGCGGAGGGGTTGGTAAATATATATAACCTGTTGTCATTCAGTGTACATACCCCTTCTGATATGGGTGGTGTAATGGTTGAAGTAGGAGGAAATGAACTCGTCGACCTGAGCTCAAATCCTGGACGAATCGGTTTGTATTTCACATAGCGCTAATACCTTTGGGAAAGGTATGCATCCAATTAATTTCCCTCCAGCTATGGGTAAATAGTAGAAGAGACTAGGCTCTTTAACCATGGCTAGGTAACCAGTATAGGAGAAGAACATCTCTGAATTCAAACCGGTTAAATTTAATATTGTGTCACATCCTGCTCGTGTGGAGAGGTTGGTATATATATATATATATATACAGACAGACCCCTTCGTTCCAAAATGAGGTCTCCTGGGTGTTAAGTTTTTTAAATGCCATCCTTGGCCAGTTGAAAATGGCTTAAAGTAAGTAAGTCCTGAGTTATGGAATCTTTTGGTAAGTGAATAAATCCTTTCCTGCGTATTGTTAAAGGTCCAGTATTTAATCCTATGTCCGTCGTCCACGAAGATTCAAAGTAATTATAGCCAGTATGCTTAGTATGCTCAGTTTAAGTATTGTCGCAGCAGCAGAGTACTGTCAATGATTGGCCAAGAGTATGAACATATGGTTTCGCCGAGTCTATAAATAGGAGCGGTCGTCTAGCACACAACTTATATAAGAAATTTCTCAACACTGGGTATGAAACTAAATTGCATCAGGTGGTGAGGTTTCGATTCTAGAGCTACGTTGTAATGTAATTTCACATTTCACTAATATACTTGGGAAAGGTATGAATCAAACTACCCTCTCTCCAGCTATGGACAAACAGTAGGGCAGATTGGACGTTTAACCCAGGAATAGATAACCCGTCTAGGAGAAGGAAAACTTTGAATTCAAACCTGTTAATCTTCGCTTAAGTAATTGACCATGTATCACATCCAGCTCGTGTGTGAATATGTTGTAGCCTAACAAATGTTACTTAATGAGAAATAACCAAACAGGTGTTGGAAATTAAATTAAATCTTTATGACTTTAACAAAATACAATACTCGCCAGTGGCGGGAAGAAAGTAAACCACTGCTAGCGGTATAAGACTACTCAGTCAGCATTATACTCCCGTATTTAGAAATGAAATCTTTATGACATTAACAAAATGCAATACTCGCCAGCGGCGTGAAGAAGGTAAATCACTGCTAGTGGTATACGACTACTCAGTCAGCATTATACTCCCGTATTTAGAAATGAAATGAAATCTTTATGACATTAACAAAATAAAATTCTCGCCAGTGGCGTGAAGAAAGTAAACCACTGCTAGTGGTATAAGACTACTCAGTCAGCATTATACTCCCGTGTATATGAGGATTGGGAAATACCATTAATGTTCATATGTCGAACTTCAAACCCACTATATTTCAGAATTATTTCTTTTGACCTACCCCACTGCTCTATTGTAAATATGTTGTCACTAAACAAAGGTTACTAAATTGGTTTGTTTTGTTTTACGGCATATCAACCTCAGTACTACCACTCCGGGTCAGAGTGGACCAGGGAGCAATGGTGATGAAGGGGTGCTCCATATTCCCCAAACCTCAAAAACTGGAACCTCACCATCAGATAGAGTTTAACGTCATTCCCAGGATATATAGACCCGCAGCCACCGCCTTCTAGCACCCATATGATAAAAGGGGTTGGGGCTTGCCATAAGGGCAATAGGGTTGCGAAAATCATATAGGTGCTAAGGTTTGACGTGACCAGCCGATTGATCGGAGGGGCCTCTCGACCGCCCGTCTAGCCCAAGATAGGGCCAAAGTGGAGTATGGCATGAAATGAACTGCTCATCCACCTGGGCTCTATCCTTAAGCATCACGGGTCGCCACCCACGGCCAACAGGTGGCCCCATTGGGGGTGTCTTACCCCTCTGCAGAGGTGCAGTCGGTGCATTCTAACGCCCCAGACGACAGGGCAGTGTTACTAAATGAGAAATAAAAACCTTGCTAGTGATATGAGACTACTCACCACTGTATTTATGAGGATTGGGACATACCCTTTAATGCACATAGGGTTGTAACATAAAATAAAAGATTATTAAATGAGAAATATCCAAACGGAGGTTGGAAATGCAATCTTTATAACCTTAACAAACTCCAATTCTCGCTAGGAAGAAGGCAAAACTGCTTGTGGTATAAGACTACTCAGCATAATACGCCTGTATTCACGAGGATTACGTCATACCCATTAATTTCCCTGGTAGTGTATATAACAAGCTATAAGCAGTGTGGAATACCCATACATTGTCATTACTCACATGTACATGTAGTCCCCCTTACGTAATGACAAACGTGCAGGAGAGTGACATCTTAGTGTTGTATTGTCCTCGTCCGGAAGTCGGAACTTCCGGCTGAGGGATAAAGAGAAAGACAAAAATATATATTTAAAAAGAGAGAAAGCGGAAGAGAGGGTTTCCGCTCAAGAAAGCAGGGAGAAGATAAAGAAATATATAACAAATGCCCGTTATCAGATCAAAAGTTAAAGATGCGGAGGCGTATCTATCAATATAAAGGCGAGAAGATTCGAGCGGACAGACAGAGACGCCAGCCAACAGCCAAAAGGTCACTTCACGTCTCCCGTCAGCAAACACCCCTCGGGCACTCATTGTGAACACTGCGCTCTTCGCCAGCCTCCGGCATTTTCATTGTGAAGCTCTGCGCCTTTACCACCCACACATCGAAGAAAATAAAGAAGGGTCCTATTTTTGTATATACGTATCTGTTGTTTATCGAAGTCCAGTAGTCGGTAGTAGCTGACTACTACATACTTCGCTACGTGACCATATATACCCGCTACGTATACAGATACACGAAGTAGGGCCGTGAATTTGAAGCTGCTATATAACATATAGAATTTGATGCCAGTATATAACAGTAGCAAGAGAGTTTGAACTTCAGCTACACTACTGAATTCACTTTCTGTCTAATACTCTTGGGAAAGGTATGATAACCATCATCCCACGGCTATGAATAAATAGTAAAATTACACTTCTTCTACAATGTTGGTCTAGAAATTTAATAACCCACGTAGGTTGATATGCATTGAACAAAGAAAATGATCCCAGGTTCACTCTGACCCAGAGTCTTAGGACCTGTTAAGTTCCCATCTATGGGTCAGATCTGGTTAAAATATCATTAGTATTGGATAGGAATGATTGATACCTTATAACTACAGATTAGATGTATTAAGAATAGTTACTTGCAGTTATAAACTTTTAATAATGATTACTAGGGCCAGATTAGCTCAGTCGGTACAGCGTTAGACTAGGAGCCACAAGGCTCTTGGTTTGATACCGGCCCTCATCAACTCAGCGTATGAGTAGCACAGGGTTCTGTGCGGTAAAGTGAGGAGCTGATGGTTGTTGTGGCATTCCACCCCAGATGCTAAAACAAGCTTCTTGGTCTAGCGTAAATGAAAAGGGGATATACTCCCTCGCTGTCTGGCTGATACCGACTTTAGGCCACCCTGACGACTTATTTGTTACTTGAAACCATATAACTACGCAAATAATGTGTATCATTAAAACTAAGTAAAAAGTAAAGTTATCGGTGTCGCGTAAAGTCGGTATCACCCTGAAAAGTGAGTCGCGCTAGACCAAGGAGATTGTTTTGGAGACTGAGTTTGAGCACCACACCTACCACCAGCTCCTCATTTTACCGCACAGATTTATGGATACTCATACGCTGAGTTGGCTTGTTGTTCTTAGTTGGACGTTCTACAGATTGAGAATTATTTGAAACCATATAACTTCGCAAATAATGTACATCATTAAATATAAATAATTACTTGAAACTACATAACAACGCAAATAATGAACATTATTAGATAGAAATAAGTACTTGTAACCATACAACTGCGTACAAATTATTAAATATTGTATATCATGCAAATGTATAAAAGTTATGAATCCTGGAAACCCAATCGGCTGGCCATGTCAAGCCCTAGCACCTATACGATTGCCCCAACCCTATTGCACTTATGGCAAGCCCCAACCCTTTTTATCATATGGGTTCTAGAAGTCAGTGGCTGAGGGTCTACATGTCCTGGTAATGACGTTAAACTCTATCTGATGGTGAGGTTCCAGTTTTGGAGGTTTGGGGAATGCGGAGCATCCCTTCATCTCCATTGCTCCTAGGTCTGTTCTGACCCAGATTGGTAGTACCTGTTAGTGTCCCATTTATGGTTAAATAGAAAAATGTGTTTTAAAAAATTGAGTATCCATTAAGAATATCTTTATTTCAAAACTTTATCGGTATTAAATGACCCATTGTAGTTGATATGCCGTTACAAAACCAAATCAAACCAAACTGGAAACCATATAACTGTGAGAATTATTTGTCTTAAGTGTAATTAATTGATTTTCAAAATTTTTCTCATTTCTGTATCATTTGGTCTATTGTTATCATATTTATAATGATATTTTCTGGCCTTTTCAGGTATTTCTTCTCGGACCCGGGAAGCTTCTCGTATTTGGGAATCTTCTCTTCAAACTCGGGAACCTTCTTGTTGTGGATTGAATAAAGTTACAAGTTTCGTGAAGGCTCCCGATTACGACATGAAGACTCCCGATTCAACAAGAAGGTCACCGAGTTCAAAGAGAAGGCTACCGCATTCGTGAAGGTTTCGAGTCAAGAAATACCGAAGAAGGCGGGAAAGCGCATCAGCGGAAAGGTTGTATTCATTTATATTATCAATTACCAAAGCCTACAGCAGTGAAACATATGATTGTATGTATGAGGTTGTTCGAATGAAGAAAAATCAATACATAAACCATAGTGACAAAGTTTATCAGCTTGTAATTAATATCGATTATCTGTTTCTGAAGGCAATGTTTATTTCAAGAATTAATTTCATACTTGATTAAGCGATCCAACTTCCGAGGATTTGAGTTTTATCTATATACTAAAAACGACTACCCGGCGTCACCTGGGTAGAGGTTTTTTTTAAAGTTAGTCCCATAGACCAATTATTACAGAATAGTGAGTTGAAACCTCGTGGGATACACCATTTAAATACCTATGTAAAAAAAGACCTTGCATTGATCCAGCTACTCTGAAAAGAAATGTTAATGTTTACTATCAAAAATATTTAAATGAAAATAAAAATCCATGCTGTTATCTTTTATTTTTTAATCTTCACGAATATAAATCAAATCTCTATTATTTTTGCATAAAAAACCAAGCCCTGGTGATATTTAATGTGTATATATATTTACTTTTTTATTTTCGAAGTTTCTTCGAGACATATATATACAAACAACTGTCCTTTATATATGTACTAGCAGCGGCTACCCGGCGTCATCTGGGTAGGGGATTTTTTAAAATTAGTCCCGCAGATCCATTATTACTGAATCGTGAGTTGAATCCTCGTGGGATACCCATTTAAATCCCATGTAAAAAATAGACCTTGCATAGACAAATCCATTATTATTGAATCGACAGTTGGATCCTCATAATATGCCCCATTAAAATCTGTATGTAAAAACAAAAGATGTTGCGTTCATCCAGAAATTCTGGAAATAAAAATTAATGACTACTATTCAAAATATTAAATGCAAAAAATATCCCATTCTAATATCATTTAAATCCTATTTTTTAATCCTTTTCGCAAATATGAATCAATTTTTTATTATTTTTGCTCAACATACAGATTCGCACAACTGCCCTTTATATATGTAAGATTAAAATTGTATTCATTAATTGTACGATCATTATTATCTTGTAACACCCTCTGGTTAAAAAATGAGAACGTCCAAATCGTCCTAGGTGAAATGCAAACATCTAAATTCTGATTATCTGGTGTGGCTTATCCACCGATTGCTTTTTCTGATGACTGTCGTCACCTCAGCTAGATAATGGGCCTTTCCGTTTTTATTATAAAGAAATAAAGGTGAGAAAAAGGACATGCTACACAGAAAAATATGATAAGAAAGAAAGAAAGAGAGTAGGGAAATATATAGAGAGATGGTGAGCGCATGGAAGCGATAACGCTAATCGGTTTCAATCGAATATAAATGTGAAAAGAAGGAAAGAAAAAATAATAGTGAGAGAGGGCTAAATCAAGATTATTAAAATTCTTACTAACTGAACTACTTTGCAATAGCTCTAAGTAAACATATCAAATGTTGTAATAATTAAATTATCATACTGAGGTATATACACAGGTCTTGCTAGTATATTATCGATGATTTTAAATCTTTTTTTTTGTTACAAAATAAATCTCGTAGATGTGGTTGAATGCATCATCGGTGATGTTTTTTTTTAGTTCATTAGGGGTTTCGGGTCTTTTCATCATCATAATTCCCCTACAATAAAGTGACCCTGGCCAAGGATTGATCATGTCTCAGCCCGCATCCAACAGTTGTTTGTTACTGCGTTGCTCTCAGGTTTTTTCCTTTATACATGACGTAATTTTGTTACAGACAAAAACCGGAAGCGAATTCCATTATTAAAAGGATATATAAATTCAAAGAAATGTTTTTGTTGTTATGCAACAATTTCATTTTGATCAAAGGCCTTTTCCAAGAAATGTCGTCTTCAACTTCAAAATGCAGGATTACATTTTTACCTGCTGTTTTTTCCCGCGTGTTTTTAAGATTGCATTTCAAACGACTACATGCAAATTGTTTATTTGAATACTTATAACAATTATTCACACGGTATCTCTGTCTGTCACTCTCTTTTTCTAACTATCTCGTTTTGCTTCTCTATCTCCCCTCTCTCTGACTCTGTCTCTCTGTCTGTCCTCTCTCTTCCCATCTAACTCGCTTTGCTTCTCTATCCCCCCTGTCTGTCTCTCTTTTCCATCTAACTCGCTTGCTTCTATATCTCCTCCTCTCTCTGTCTCTCTGTCTGTCTGTCTCTGTCTGTCTCTCTATATATATATACATCTCTCTCTCTCTCTCTCTCTCTCTCTCTCTCTCTCTCTCTCTCTTTGACATTTCTGGTTGCATTTCTCTCTATCTATCAATCTTTGTTTTTCTCTCTCTGCCCCTCTCTCTCTTTCTCTCACACTGCCACATTTATCTCTCTGCTCCTCGCTAGTCTTTGCTTTCTCTGACTGTCTCTTTCTCTTGTCTCTCTCTTTGCTTTTATACCCCCTGTCTCTGTCTCTGTCTGTCTGTCCGTCTCTCTCTCACTGAGGGGCTTACTTCTCTTTCTGTTCTCTCTTTCGCTCTCTCTCTCTCTCTCCCCCCTCCTCTCCTCCCCCCCTCTCTCTCCTTTCGCTCTCTTCCCGTGTGTGTATAATTTAAGATAACAAATATAAAGATTAAAATTGCTGCGACTATAAATTATACATGCGAGTTTGTGTAACTGTTTATATGCTATATATGTTATATACTATATATATATATATATATATATATATATATGTGTGTGTGTGTATGTGTGTGTGTGTGTGTGTGTGTGTGTGTGTGTTTATGTATCTTTGAATCCATAGAAGTGTTTATTCAACGTCAAAATATGTCTAAATCCTCATGTACAGTAAATGATTCCCAATATTTTGTAAATGTGTTAACTTATTCACAGATTTTTCTTTAGTTCTAATCTCGTTAACTCGAGATCTGCAGAAAGCAAATATATTTCTCATCACTTCCGTCATACAAATTATTCACGTATGTCTACTCGTCTACGTTCCAACCAAAAATACGTAGTAACAAAACTGTTTCTATTTTTTTTTTTTAACTAGGAGAGACTCTTTGATATTTAACTATTCATTTAGATAATTGAAAATATTCTTTGTTTTGCTCAGGAGCTTATAATAATTATCAGGGAGATTCAGTTTAAGACAACGGTCCGCCACGGACCGGTTTCATCTAAGACAATAATTTCACAGACCGGCCTTCATATGCCCCGGCCTTCATATGCTCCGGCCTACATTTGCTCGAGAATGCTTAATGACGTAATCTAATAATAAATAATCCGCTGTGGCCTTATGTCAAATGCAAACATCCACAGACAATAAACAATAAATAAGCTCGCCAAAGATGTTTGTTTTTCACTCAATTTTGCTAGCTTTTGAGGTAACGGCCGGTGGCCTAGCACGTAACCGAGACCTGTCAAGAGGCACAGAAGTCACTTTTCAAAATAAAACACACAGCATTTAGACTGATAATCAATAAAAAAAAAAAGGAAAATTCAAACGTTCTGTGCGGCACAGTATCTAATGTCCCGCGGTCCGGTACCGGGTCACGACCCGGTGGTTGGGGACCGCTGGTCTAAGAGGATTTTTCATGCAGATGTGTGTTTAGTCAAGTACCCGCCTCTCGGGGTGGTGGTCCAGTGGCTTAACCAGTACACGTGGGGTACTTGGTAAATATCCAAACTTTTGTCTTGTGCTCTCATAGTTTTTTGGCATTAGATGGCCCACAGGATCATTATATCATTAAACAACATTATGGAGGCGCCTGGTACAATAGATGGAGTCGTAGAAAATGGTCACGAGGAGATGAGTTCAAATTATTGACGAAGCTGTTTGCGCTTCACATAGCGCTAATAACCTTGGGAAAGGTATGAATCCAACTACGCTCCCACCAGTTATGGCTATATAGTAGAACAGACTGGGCTCTTTAACCTTTGCTAGATAACCATTCTAAGAGAAGGAAAACTGAATTCAAACATGTTCAACTCTTTTTAAGAAATTGACTTTGTGTCACATCCTGCTCGCGAAGCGGAGTTGATAAATGCATATATCATTAACCAATTCAAGCCGAATCAAACGAAACAAAATGAAGTTAATGAAAATTATTAGTTAAATCCTACTTAACGGACATAAATTCCACCATCGTATGTCATCCCTCCGAAAGATTAAAAAAATACTAAAAATCAAGGAATTAACCGAATTTAATGATACCACGCATTTTTGAGGCGTAACAGAGATTTACAAACATACGTGATTTAAAGTTAATTGACCTGAAAGAATATAAAAGTTTTGAAATAAAATAACTGATGTTATATTGTTTATTCATTAATGTATCCATATTGAAAATTTCAATAAATTCGGTTAATTTCTTGATTTTTAGTATTTTTTTGTGTCAGTGGGGTGACATACGATGGTGGAATTATGCTCGTTAAGTAGGATTTAACCAAATCATTTATACCAATTTGAAGATATTAAAAACTTGAAACATAGAAACTTTTATCAAAATGACTTGATTCAGTATTAAAGTAAATAAAGTTGTCGTGGTGGTTTAAAATTGGTATCAGCCAGACAGCGAGTGAGTCTATCCCATTTTCACTAGCGCCTGACTAAAGATATTGTTTTTGCCATCTGAGGTGGAGCGCAACACCTACCATCAGCTCCTCACTTTACAGCACAGATCCCGTTGCTACGCATACGCTGAGTTGGCGAGGGCCAGTATCGAACCCGGAAAGTTGTGGTTCCTAGTCTGACACTCAACCGACTGAGCTAAACCTGCCCTTTAAATGACCTCAAAAGTGTTGATATGATATAAAAGAAACAAACCAAACCCAAAACAAGGATCAGTATATATATATATATATATATATATATATATATATATATATACCAAGCCCTCCACACGAGCAGGATGCGACACAAGGTCAATTTCTTATGCGGAGTTTAACAGGTTTGAATTCAGAGTTTTCCTTCTCCTAGACCGGTTGCCTGAACCAAGGTTAAAGAGCCCAGTCTGTCCTACTTTTTACCCATAGCTGGGGGGAGAGTGGATTCATACCTTTCCGAAGGGTATTAGCGCTAAGTGAAATACAATTACCACGGCCAGGATTTGAACTCGGGGCGACGAGTCCATTTCCCATGACTTTAACCATTACACCACGCGCTTCAAGGATCAGTATATACGATTGTTTATAAGAGTGATTTGGACACGTTTTCATTACTCACTTTCTTTTTTCAATTTCGTAGGATAATGTTACAATTTATGTGATAGCATAAATTGTTGACAGACCCTGTAGCGAGAATTCAGGGGGGGGCAGTGGAAAAATACCAGGACCGTTAATAGCCCTGACCCCAGAGACGCGAATCTTGCGCGTCATGTGATGAGTTAGTTTGAGATTCAGTTTCAGCCTGAGATTGGATCAGAGTAGACGTGCAACTGCGAGGTTGAATCTCATCCGCGCGGCAAATAAGATATGGGCTAGACTAATAAAATCGTGATCAAGAAATAAAAGTCTCGTAGTTCATTTAATTAATTACAATGACTAGAGTTAGCCCAGAAGAAGTCCTTAGTTAGAAATCAGTAACTGGAAGACTACACGATGACAGGCAGAATCAGTAAAGCAGAAATGAAGCAATAAGTCAGTCTCTAGTCTCTGTCTCTCTCTGTCTCTCTGTCTCTCTCTGTCACCCAAGAATCATCTCTCTGTCACCCGAGTTTCTCTCCCGATTATATACCCGACGCTGAGGTATATAACAGGTATTTAGATATTATATAAAGCATTAAAATAGAGATTAGGGACGGATAGATTCATGCCTTCAAAGAATATTAGAAGAAATATGAACATAATTCCAACTAATCTAACCGTTTCTTTTCAACTGTGTCGTCATTGCCGATCAAAAGATTTCTATTTGAATTCAGTTCAGCGTGAACAGAGGATCATTTGTTGATGAAAGATACAGAGTAGGTCATACTGAAAATAATGGGTTCAGTCGGTGCATTTCTAACGAAGATCAATTAGTTGTTCTCGTCAATTCTAGTCAGGCGTAAGATTAATTTTCTGTGGGAATTGGTATTTTGGCGGGATTGAGGTGCGTTTTTTTCTGTATTTTTTTCTCTGTATTTTAAAAAATTATCTGTATTTTTTTTTTTTTGCTGCATTTTTTTTTTTTTTGCTGCATTTTTTTTTGTTGCTACTTTTTGTGTTTTCTTTTTCTCTGAACGATTATTGAAGGAAATTGAATTCATTGTGGTTTGCCTTTTATTCTTTAGGGATTTTTCTTTTTTAGATATGAGCTATGTGCAAAAGTTTCCAGTGTATAGTTTTAAAAAATCCACTAGAGACTGAATATAGAGTAAAATATGAAAAATATGAGAAATAAGTTCTGTTTTTTCTGGCTGCTTGTCACACTGTTTGTATGGTGAGGAGGTGGTTGATGCTGATTAACTCACCAACTAACCAATCAGCAACAACATACAAACAGAGTGGCAAGCAGACAGAAAATTACTACTACCATTCACAGTTTTGAAGAAGGGATGTCACGATCCTGAAAATTTACCACCACATCTAAATAAATGAAACTAAAAAAAAAAAAAAAAAAACTACCGAGTTTTCTGACATTTATTCCTAGATTAACATATGATAAAAACATAATCATATTATAGCACTTTAATGCTTCACACCTATGCCCAAACCTGGTATATGTACTCCAAAAAACGGATACAGATACAAAATATATCTCAAATATATATACTCACTAGAAGCATACGGAGACGCAAAATCTACAACATATAATATATATATATATATATATATATATATAATATTATATATATATATATGTACATCAATACATTTTTTACCCTGATATAGCTATTAGATAACATCTTATTTGTAATGGGCATGGCCAATCCCCCCCCCCCCAGCATAAAGGCAAAGAATCGCTTGTGCCGTGCACCAGACACCCGGATGGGGCGAAACGGAATTTGGATGAGGGTAGCCGAGCGATGATAAAAATGATATTGTCAGTGAGCAACAAAGCAAGTGTCTACGATAGAAGTGAAATTCAGCAACTACTATTGTGTTTTGGGTAAACAAGGAAGAAGTGAGAGGAACAAGCTCAGTTAGTAGAGAAGTTTGCAGAAACGAAAGTGATTACTGGTGTCATTCGAACAGACTCCAGTTGGAAAACTTTTTATATTATTTCAAGTTATCATTGCATAATGTTTCGTCTACACAGAGCTCAATGGTGAGATGTTGAGTTAAGGACATGGAGTTTAATAAATACTTGTTGTTCTATATAAATGTTATATCATTAGATTTTGGAATTATTGATTATACATTGAGTTTAGATATCATTTTATGTTCAACCCATTCACATTTAATCTTTATCTGGGACAGAATGTTTTAATGTTTGCATATTTCATTCGAGTTTATATTACGTAAAACTCATCAAATACACATGCGTTGATTCTACTGGCTTTATTCTGAGCAGGGACATATAGAATACTCTAATGTGTACTAATACACATATCTATCTATCTATCTGCACACACACACACACACACACACACACACACACACACACACTGACGCCCGCCAACTCAGGAGTGAACGCAACGCTCTTCTATATAAAGAATGGAACACTCTCTGACGGCCTTTACACACAAAGCGATGTGTGTATTAAAACAGTTAAAATCCCCTTCCCATTCTGTAAGTGAAGACAGCCTAATGGTTAAGGTGCCGGACTGACACTCGATCGGATTTCAATACCGGCTGTAGGCAGCTTACAAAATGTCTAGCCACACTGAAGAGACTTGATAAGTCGAAACAAGTGTCTGTGGATTACCCTATATATATATATATATATATATATATATATAATGGTACACAGTAATAACCTACTCGAGTTTCACCATAATGATCTTCAGGGTTAAATCCTTTGGATTACTCAAGATATTGATTGATCCAATGTATTTAACCCTCAAGATCCTTATGGTAAAACTCAAGTAGGTTATTACTATGTACCATTATTATTATAAATTTGCTCTACTAACGTATTGAGCACTTTATATTTGTTATGTCGCTGTCTTATCATTGTGAAACTTGCATCAACTAACCATTGTAACAAGTTTTACTGGTAAGTCACCTTTTCCAAAAATACCATATATATATATATATATATATATATATATATATATATATATATATATATATATATATATATATATACAAAACATAATTTATTTTGCGGACCTTTTTTTATAAAATATTTAATTTTCTCGCGTATGAGACAAAACAACACTTTTTATATATCTAAAACTATCTTATCTATCTATATCTTCTATCTATACCGATATATCTATCGATCTATCTCTCTCTATCTCTCTCTGTCTGTCTGTCTGTCTGTCTCTCTCTCTCTATATATATATATAATTGTAATAACCTCTCTGCATCCATAGGCTTATATCTATATCTATATATCTGTATATCCATCTATCAATACACAAACTTGTACACATCTATCGATCTATTCATACATATGAGTGTATATATATACATTCAAATTCTTATATATATATATATATATATATATATATATATATATATAATATATATATATATAATAAAATAGATATATAAGGGTATTACATAACTATTCATTTGATGGGAATAGAACAGTCACAGCCTTAGGTTTCATACATGCAAAATCATCAGGTGACGTTGATTCGAATCAACGTCACCTGATGAATTCATGCGATTTTGCATGTATGAAACCTAAGGTTGTGACTGTTCTATTCCCATCAAATAAATAGATATGTAATACCTTTATATATTTATTTCATTATATTATATAATAGCTCTATTCTTTATATCGAGCACTCTCCTAATACTACTGCAATTTGGCGCACCATTCCAGTGAAAGCTGAAGCGGTGACTATCGCAGGCTATATATATATATATATATATATAATATATATATATACTCACATGATTCTCTCTCTCCTCTTTCCCTCTCTCTCTCTCTATATATATATATATATATATATATATATATACATAATATATATATATATATATATATATATAATATATATATATATATAGCATATACATACTTATATATATATATATATATACATACTTATATATATATACATATATATTATATATATATACATACTTATATATTATTATATATATATATTATATATATATATATACATACTATATATATATATATATTATATATATATATACATATTATATATATATATACATACTTATATATATATATATATATATATATATAATACTTATATATATAATATACACATATATATATAATATATATACTTAATTATATATATATATATATATACATACTTATATATATATATATATATATATATATATATATATATATATATATATATATATATATATATATATGTATATATAATTATATATATATGTGTGTGTGATCCTTTGCAACTGAAAACCTAAAATGCCATTCTTTCGGTAGAGATTGAATGAAATCTGATAACATCAATAAAAGAGGAGTCTGTTTATGCCACAACTGCTTCAAAGGAAGTCGTGATACGAAACATGAGGAATATCGTTTAATAAACCTCGGGACTTGCATCTTTATATATTCTCCTCTCACTCATAATGAGTTTTTCCTTCAAACAAACAAAAAAAAAAAACCATTTCCTTATATCCCTGTTATCCCTTATTCCGAGCAGTGGTCGAAACCAAAGAAGATGCATAACTGATTTATCTACAAGATTTACGGTAATTTTGCCTTCGTCGACCTGTGGACATGTGTTTAGATGACGAAATAAATTGTAGAACGGTATCTATCAGGTTTCTTGCCCACCTTTTTGAAGTAGGGTCTTAAGATCTATAATGTACTCTTGGATTCTTCATCATTTATAATAACGGCCTGCTAACAGGAACGAGTTTCCTTGACTCTCTTCCTCCATTAATCTCTAACGGCCAGCACTGAGGCTAAGTCCTCTAGACGACATCCAGTGTCCGTATACAGCTGTAAATTGTAATGATCGGACGACACTGATAGCCTCAAAAAGTTAACACGCACATTTGCGTCTCCTGTCTACGTGACAGGAGGGTTTTTTTCTCTTGCACATTTTGCATCCAGCAAACAAGAACATACTCAAATCAGTTGGATTATTTGTAGGATATAAGCCGTGCTGCAATACACCACTTAAATTTTTCGACTAAGCGAGATCACGTGGTTTAAACATCAGCCAATCAACAGCCTAAATAAGTGGCTGGTTAACTACTTAATCGCTGATGCTGAGAGACGTCCATTTGCAATCATTCAGGAAGGAACTGCTTACGGGATTTGGTCAAAATAGCACGCACCATCTTTGTATAGTTCCCATATAACTTTTTCTCCAAGTGTTTCCTCCAAGGTGTGCAACCATACAATAGTACTCACATAGCTATGGCTTTAAATAAATCCAATTTTATTTCATCCGTGACATCAGGTTTCAATGTGATCTATAAACCTATCAATATCAGTCAATGATTGAATATGATTATGTTGATATCCCTTTTCAATAGATGAGATTTTGCTACCGAGGTATAGGAATGGCATACTTATTTCAGAATTTCCGTAGCAACCAATGTTCCTGGCTATGCCACAGAGATTTTGCTGGAGCAGATATATTTACAAGAAGTGCTAGATCATCTACATCGTTTGCGTCCGTAATAATTGTATGCGTGGTATTGCATTTGTTATTATGAAACAATTTTCTTTTATAAGACTAGCAAGAATATGCGCCCTCTGGCCGTCAATATTTGAGTTTCGATCTAATGAAATATATCAAATTATAAAGACAAACCAAATTAAAGAACGCATATAGAAAGATTATTCATATTTTTTAATTGGTTTCTACATGAAATCATTAATAGGTTTAATTTCAATACGTTGGAGAATAAAGCAATATTATTAGAGATCAATAACACCAAGTAATTATTTGTTCAACCCGGATTTCAAAACCAGTATGTAAATTAACCACACCATATAGTATGTAAACTTTTATTTCTTAATGCTATATAAGACATATTACAGGATTTTAAACGCACTAATAACATGGGCTGTTTTGAGGCAAATCTAACTCAGATTTTCATAGAGGCATCTTTAATGAATAAGAATTATTCTGTGATCTTTGACTATGAATTAAATACTAATGGATACATTTACACAATTCATAAGCAGTGGCATAGTTTTGGTTACAGACAAACATACACCGAATCTCCATTATGATAAGATATACTGACGTTCGTCGTATATAATCTTGGCAGATTATGAATAGAAATGGATGAATTCTTACCGAAATTGAAATATCAAAAAGAAGATAAACATGTTTGGTAATTCAAAATATTAGTATTTTTTTATTATGAAAATAAATAAATAAGAAAAGTTGATAATTATCTCTGTGTTTACGCAACAAATTGATAATTTTGTTTTTGTAAATAATAGTAAGTAATTTTGTAAGTAATAGTTGTGTCGATATTGGTTGAGTGTTTTTTTGATAATAAATTAGATAAGCAACTGGTGTCATACAATGCATCTTTATTGACATATCTGTGAATGGTTAGTCTTGGGATTATAACTCAAGTAATATGTGCATATATATATATATATATATATATATATATATTTTATATATATATATAGTTGTGTGTGTGTGTGTGTGTGTGTGTGTGCATGATATGTGCATATCTATCTCTTGAAAAATAAAGGAAGGAAATAATGAAGGATAAAGAGGATGTTTGTTTGTTTGTTTTGTTTACGGTATAACAACCTCAGAGGGCTATTTAATGCCGGCAAAGTTTTGAAATGAATTCATTCTTAATGGATACTCAATATTTTTATAAACACATTTTTCTATTTAACCCTAACAGGTACTACCACTCCGGGTTAGAGTGGATCAGGGAGCAATGGTGATGAAGGGGTATTCCACATTCCCCAAACCTCCAGAACAGGAACCTCACCATCAGATAGTCTTTAACGTAATTCCCAGGACATGTAGACACTCAGCCACCGCCTTCCAGTACCCATATGATAAGAGTCGGGGCTTGCCATAAGAGCAATAGGGTTGGGGCAATCATATATTTGCTAGGGCTTGACGTGACCAGCTGATTG
>CM042161.1:71402925-71440425 GCA_023376005.1 Doryteuthis pealeii | reverse complement strand
GTCTATAAGTAGGAGCGGGGATCAAGCACACACTTTATATCAGAATAACTCAACACCTACATTAACGAGTTTTCCGAGTTAGTTTGTTGGTTAGTTGTTTGGGTGGGTTTTACGGCAGGTCAACACATTGTGTCTTTTTATGCTGAAGACGTTTTTGTTTCATTCATTCTTGATGAGTAATCAAGGGGTGATTCATATTACCCAGAACCCCTAAACTGGAACCTCACCATCAAATAGAGTTTAACGTCATTCCCAGGACATGAAGACCCTCAGCCACCGCCTTCTAGCACATATCTAATAAGAAGGGTTTGGGTTGTCATCAGGGCAATAGGCTTGGGACAATCATATAGAGCTTGACGTGACCTGCCGATAGATCGAAGGAGGCCTCTCCGACCACCCGTCTAACCTAAGTAAGGGCCAAAGTTGTGTGTTGCATGTCATGGAATGCTCTTCCATCTGGATTCCGTATTTAAGCATCACATCTCTCCACTCACGGCCAACATGTAGACCCATATAGGATGTCTTACCCCTCTGCAGAAATGCAGTTTGTGTATTCTAAAGGCCCAGCAGACAGGGCTGCCAGACAATGTAAAATGGACCCTTCATGATTTGCCTCGGATGGACACATTATCTATTGACCAGTGCTTGCTCGAGCCAGGACAATTATGAGAGACGAGGAGGTTCCAGTTCTCGATATCCAGAGAATGTGGAGTATCGCTTCATTGCCATTATGGCCTGGTCCATTCAGACCCGGAGTTGTAATACATTCCGTCCTTAAGCATCACGCATCGCCACCCGGCATCATGTTCGACACCATGGACATTGAACAAAGTATTTCCTGTTTGTCGGAATCTTTGAAATGAGACCTGAAAATTTATATTATTTCATTTCTTGGACTATTGTCCTCATCTTTATTGCTGATATTTCGGCCAATGTGCCTTCCGACCCTCTTTATAACCAGGTATTTGATGATTGTCATTGAACAAAGTATTCCCTGTTTGTCGGAATTTTTTAAATGAGACCTGCTAATTTGCATTAGTTGGATTTTCGGACTATTGGCCTCATCTTTATTGTTATATACGCAATGTTTCGGCCAATGTGCCCTCCGGCTTTTTTCAGATGTTTTTTGTCGAATTCAGTAACCTTCTCAAACTCTAGAACCTTCTTGTCGCACTTACCCCTCTTCAATGGTGGAGTCAGTTATTCTAAACCCCCAGCCGACAGGAATGCTGTTAAGTGCACGAAGTTAATACCAATTTCTTAAGGAAATTCTTGAATTGATTAGTCGTATTCGTGTGAAAAATCAGCAGAAATCAATTCGGGAGGAAATTAATTATTCTACTTCTCTCACGCAGCGACGTAAAAATAAAATCGCGACGTTGAATTGATTTTTCCCAATAAAATAATTCATCATTTTATATTAGAACCCATTTGCAAAGGTCACTCAACAGTGGGGTAACTTTGGTTTTTATAACAGTACTCAGGTAAAGTTTCAAAATCTTGAAGTAGAACACCGAAGAGCATTTTGAAATCTATGCTCATTGGAGGGTCCCAGCCATCTAATGCTAACCAAGTATAATACGTAATAAATACGTCATAATTTGCAAAGATCACTCAAAAGTGGGGTAACTGTATTTTTTTGAGTTAAACTTTTCCAAATTCTTGAAGCAGAATAGCATTTTGAAATCTATCTTCATTGGGGTCCCAACTATCTAGTGATAACCATGGATAATAAATAATAAATACGATATAATTTGAAAGGGTCACTCAACAGTGGGGTAACTTTATTTTTTTAATAATACTAGTCAGTTAAACATTTCCAAAATCTGACGTAGAATATCGAATAGCATTTTGAAATATATCCTCTTTGGGGCACCCAAACATCCAGTGCTAACCAAGTATAATAAATGTTTATATCACATGAGGTAAACTACTGGTTGATTCTTTCCATAATTCACCACACAACAGCATATAAGGTAAAACAAAACAAGAATAAACGCGTGGTGTAATGGTTAAAGTAATGGGAAATGGACGCGTCGCCACGAGTTCAAATCCTGGACACGGTAACTGCATTTTCACTTAGCGCTAATACCCTTGGGAATCCAATTCTCCCTCCAGCTATGGGTAAATAGTAGGGCAGACCGGGCTCTTTATCCAACCGGTCAAGGAGAAGGAAAACTCTGAATTCAAACCTGATGAACTCCTGATTGACCTTGTGTCACATCCTGCTCGTGCGAGGGTTGGTAAATATATATAAGATAAAAAAATATAACTGTGCCAGTGATTTCTTTATTACCTGAATATGTTGTACCTGTGGACGGAAAATAAAGCGCGTTAAATTTTGAACATACCTAATATAAATGTTGTCGTGTAACAGGAAGCCTGCGTGTGTGTGAGGGTGTTGTTTTACGTAACTCTGCAAGTATTGCAATGTGGGAATTCTAACATTTGTCCACAACTCTGTTGCAATAAATGAGTCAGCTCAGCTTCCAACGTTCCAGCTTCACTTTATCGTCCTCCTACTTTTAAAATTTTATTTCTCTACTGACTTTAAAATTATTTCTTCCCTGCATTATTCCTGTCATAACTAATCTAACATTGTCTTAATTTAAATTTATAGAACATTTCCATTATCCTAATTAATCCATATTCGATGTATTATTCTGATAAAGTTATACCTGATATATATATATATATACATACATACATATATATATATATATATATATATATATATATATATATATATATAGTTAAGAATTAATGGCAAAATGAATTAATGAGTGAAATACATGAGATGAGTGGAATAAATTAATATATATATATATATATATATATATAAAGAGAGAGAGAGAGAGAGAGAGAGAGAGAGAGAGAGAGAGAGAGAGAGAAGATGGATAGATAGATATATCTGATAAGTAATCTTTTAATTATTGGGATAAAATCTGCTTAGTTGCCTAAGCCTAGGCTATAGCGATTATTTTGTGATTTCAATTTTACAATAAATATCTCGGACTAAATTGGAAGACGGTTTCCACTAATGAGAGAAATAAGTAAGTAAAGTAATGTGGACAGCGAGGGAGCCTATACCCTCTTTGCTAGTGGTAGACCAGGGAGATTGTTTTGCTGAGATGGTGCACACGTATGAGCCTATGATTGGGGGCCTTGTCCCCCAAGTCTAAACGGACAGATACAACTACAACATGTCTGGAGATCCTAGATGTGAAGAAAAAAGTTTTTTTTTCTCTGGCTGATGTCAGGTTGTAACGCCATCTAGTGGCAAACCCTGGCAGTAATGAAACATAACCCTTTTCAAATCTCAACCCCCTCCCAACAATTTCATATACAGGAAAATATGGAATAATCTTGGTTCCTACGTGTGCATTCAACGGACACCATTATACTCCATCTCGGCTGTGGTGTTAATCTGACCGGCCATTTTATAGCCGTGAACACGCGTGCCTTCTAAACACTCCCATGCCAGCATGGAAAGACACTTAACACGTGGCTCCTGTACGAAGTAAGTGATAACCATTTGATGCTGGACTTTCATCTCTTCTTTCAATCGAGAACCCTTTCTTCCTTCCTAAGGACTTTCGATCTAACTCATTTATATTGTTGTTAAATGTTGCTCAGATAATAAAGTCTTTTTTTTGTTATCTATCTCTTTGTTGCAATTTGATGTGTATGATATGTAAATTCACCTGCGTTATTTTGTAAGCGCAACTGACTTGACCACTGAACCACATTGATAAAAATTCTACAAAAATTATTTGACGTGTCTATTCGAGTTCAAATATCTGTCTCTAACTCCGAAATAGCTAATATTAATCTGATACATGTTTCTACTGCAAGGAATACTGTGGATCAACAGACAAGGATTACATCTGATACATGTTTCTACTGCACGGATTATTGGGATCAACAGACAAAGATTAAATCTGATTCATATTTTATCTGCAAGGAGCGCTGTGGATCAGCAGGAATGGATTAAACTTATACACCTTTCTACTAACAAAATGGTTATTTAAATCGTAACATTGACATATTTGATAATTTAGACAAGAAATAATGTTATTTTGTAAGCGCAACTGACTTGACCACTGAACCACATTGATCAAAATTATACAAAAATTCTTTGACGTGTCTATTCGAGTTCAAATATCTGTCTCTAACTCCGAAATAGCTAATATTAATCGATTCAGAAGAGAAATAATCGATTATTAAAATGAGTAATTGATTCAAGAAACCGTCGATAAAATGCTTAGAATACTGTGAGAATTTATTCGTGCGAATAATTATTACTTGAGAAATGTTTTATAAATTCGTTGCTCGGTATAAAATCGTAATTTATCACCTGTCAAATCTCAACACAAATATGGACAAAATTAATTCCTTTTGCTTTTAACTCAAATTCAATAAATCGGCAATCTCCGAAAACGTATAGAATTCTATTTTCCTGATATATGAATCTGCTTTAAACATATCTTCATCTGTAATCGAGAATTGATATAAAAGAAGTGACATGTATTTAGTTTTAATGAATGTAATATAATATTATTTTGTGCGTATTTACGAGGTATGAAATTGCAACATTATAGCTGTTTCAATTTAGACAGGATTAGATGTAGGAGTAATATACATTGACTACCAGGAGCTGTGTATATACCACAGTATTATAATTTAATTTTTACAACGTTTGATACGTTTACTTAAGAGCTATTGCGAAATATTTCAATATGTAAAAAATATAATAACCTTGATTTAACTCTCTCACCCTTTTTTCTTTATCTTTTTTCCTTTTATCTTTGCATTATATTCGAATGAAACAGATTAACATTATCGATTCCTTGTGTTCATTCTTCCCTCTACCTTTCCTTTACTCTCTTTCTTTCTTATATTTTCCTCTGTAGCATGTCCTTTTTCTTTACTTTCTTTCTTTATGAATAAAAACGGAATGATCCATTATTTAACTGAGGTGACGAAACTCATAAGAAATGAATTAGCAGCACCAGATAACCAGGATTTAAATTTTTGAATTTCATCTTGGACTATTCGGATTGTCTCATTTTTAAGAAGAGGGTGTTCCAAGTTAATAACGGCTATATAATGAAGGAACACGAGTATTAATATATAGATTACAGGAAGTGATCATATCTATACACTAATACTCTTGTTACATAATCTTCCGACCGTTATCCTCTTGAAACACCCTCTGGTTAAAGATGAGACCGTCTAAATCGTCGAAGATTAAATGCAAAAATGTAAATCCTGCTTATCCGCCGAATTCGTATTTCTTATCAATGTCGTTACCCCAACTAAATAATAAATAATTCCGTCACCCCAGCTAAATGAATAAACCATTCCGTTTTTATTGTAAAGAAAGAAAGGGAATAAAAAGGACATGCTTCATACTTGCTTCCTATTATTTCTCTATCAAGTCTAGTACTTCAGTTAAAACATTGATAGTGACGGACAACAAGAGATAATGATAGTATTCTGTGATGTTAGTAGGCATTGATGATGATGATGATGATGATGATGATCACTCTACATTTGTACTGAGTTCACTCCTCACCCTGGTATTTATAATCGTTCACATTGTGAGAGTATTAACCAAGCTGTGTATATGTGTTTTCGATGCGTGTCGTAGACCGGTGATTGACAGGATAGTTTCTAGGACCTTTCCGCGGATGAAAATTCAATGATTATTATGTGCCTCGTAAAATTATTCAAAGACTACACAAAGCTAAGCTGAATAAATATCTGACTTGAATTGTTGCTTTTAGAGATAAGTTTAACAAAATGATTTTATTGACTCGTTTAAATAATCTATACATATATAAAGGGCAGTTGTGTGTATGTGTATTTCCGGAGGAAAATTCGAAAATAAAAGAATTAACGACAAAGGAAATATATATACACATTAAATATCACCAGGGCTTGGTTTTTGAACATAAAAATAATGAAAATTTGATTTTTATTTGTGAAGATGATTAAAAAAAAATTTTTTAAATAACAGCATGGATTTTTTTTTTCATTTAATATTTTAGATAGTAGACATTAACATTTTTTTTCAGAGTAGCTGGATCAATGCAAGGTCTATTTTTTACATGGGGATTTAAATGGGGCATCCCACGAGGATTCAACTCACGATTCAGTAATAAAGGATCTCCGGGACTAACTTTAAAAAATCCCCCTCTAACCAGGCGATGCTGGGTAGCCGCTGTCCGTACTTTATAAAAGCCAGATTGTTCAGATATTAGGAAAAATATTTTCCTATCATCTGTAATTATACAGGGTGTTCGGGATAAATTTGGCATACTTATATTTGGTTATTTGTCTCCGTAGGTTGGAGGTATTGACGCACACTACGCATCATTTAAAAGCTTTGAAGCTTTTTCATTCATATACGTGATGAAGATAGAATGAATGACTGGAACTCACCTGAATCATGGAAGAGAATAACTTGTATCATGATGATCTGCGCCGGCCATCAAAATAAGGAAATTATGGTTGTTGCCCAATGCTCCCTGAACACTGTAAAAACAATCAGACATTGATTGGAGAATTGCAATGGAGACTACGAGGCTGTAGTTTTTCATCACATTTGTGATTATATATACTAGCAAATATATGCACCCTCCGGGTGCAAGTATTTAAGTTTTAATTTAATAAAATATTGTATTAAATTAGAAAGGCTAATGAAACTAAATAAGAATACAGATAAAAAGATTTGAAACAGAGGGAGTATAATAAAATTTGAAACAGAGGAAGTATAATAAAAGATTTGAAACAGAGGGAGTATAATAAAAAATGGAACAACTGAAACTTACTCTTCCAACACTCTCGTATTTAATTGTTATTTTTTCTAATTTAAGTATTTAGTTAAAAGAGGAAGTAAAGAATAAAATGACAGTTATTTTATCTTGTTAATGGATTTCTTTTAAGATTCGTTGAAGAGATTTTTGCTTATATTCATTAAAATAAAACCAAACAGTTAGAAATCAATAACACTGAGCACATGCTTATTAAATTCGATTTTTTAATATTAATATGCAAATTAGCCTTCCCGTTCACACTGTAAACCGCTATTTTGTTGTATATATAAATATAATTGCATGCTGTCAGTATGTAGACATAGTTAACAGTATTAATAATGTAAGACAATTTTATTAATAATTGAGGTTTAGATAAAAATAAAATCATGGAGAATGTGATGTCAATAACTAAGAGAATTGTGACTTGAGTAGGAATATAGTTTCGATTACAGACAGAAAAACACACAATCTCCATTATAATAAGAAGATATGAGGGTAATCCCATAGGTGAAGTCTCCAAAATATCTTGAAATCACAGAAACCTTTTTTTGTTTATTGTCAATGATTTTTATATTACATACATTTTTTTAACATGTATCTACTTTTAAATATAATCAACATTTTGGTCAGTGCATTTATGTATGGGCTGTGTCAGTTTTTCTATATCCATGTCATACCAGCTCGCCATCTTTTCATTGAGGAAGCGTTGAATCTCATCGTCGTTGCAAACTTCCTAAACTACTTGTGGATATTTCAGACATCCATACACGATTCACCATACACTTTGGTTGATTGGTAATGAATTTCAATCGGTTTAACGCCTTTTGCTTTCTAAAACCAAATAACTGCACGGACACCAATCGGGGGTCTAGGAAGTTTTACACGCAAAGAAATTTCAATATTTATTGGGTGCCTCGTAAAATCCTTCCCAGACTACACAGAACTATGTTGGATAAGTATCTGAATTGGATTGTTGCTTTTAGAGATAAGTTTAACAAAATGATTTCATTGGTTATTTTATTGTTACAGTAACTTTAACTATTAAAACTGTCACTCTTCGTTTGGTTAAGCTGAGTTTATTAACGTCTTCTCTCATGAGATTAAATTTTCTCAAATTGTTTTATTGCCCAGAATCATTATTGATTTTGTGAGGACGTAAAACTACTTTTTAGGAGTCAGAAGTAATGTGGCTTTACGGTTCTCATTTCAGAATGGAGTGATGACGTGTTAGTAAAAAATCATAGTTGTATACTAATCTCAATTTCTGTGCTACGTAGAGAGGTTCGAATCACAGTTGCTGCACCGATGTTAAGCTGGCTGATAATTCTGTGTTGTTTAGAGTCTGGAAACCAGCTTAGGTGCTAAGGTGGACATCTTGCCTTGTGACATTTAGAGTTTTTTTAGTAAGAACAAAAGGCCACTTCTTTTTCTCATGAGATTTTTTTTATTTCCCCCCCAAGTCACAACTGCCGAGAGCAAGAGACCAGGTCTCACTCTGTCAACGTATCGTACCTAACTCCCCTATCATTCTCACCTCTCACTCTAACTCTCTCCCACTTCGCCACGTATCATGTCTTGTCAATTAAAACAATACCATCGGGTCTTATGATGATTCAATTTTTAAAACTTTTCCATTCCAATTTACGCGTCACTGTTGCATTCTTATCACTCAGCCTCTCTATTATGTTACAGTAAATTCCAACATTAAATGTTCTCCATATTACATACCGCTGGGACAGAAGAATACACCGACTGTACCTCTGCAGTAGAGAAAATCCCATAAATGGGGTAACCTGTTGGCCTGGGTGGTGACCCGTGATGCTTAAAGATGAAACCTGGGGGGGGGGGCTAAGCATTCCTAGTTGTCTAACACTCAAGTTTGCCCTTATTTAAGCTAGACAGACGGTCGGTCGGGGGAAGAGGTCCTCTCTTATGAATCAGCTGGTTATATCAATTGTTATCGCCAATATGATTGTACAAACCCTATTGCCCTTATGCCAAGCACATGTCCTTTTAACAAGTTTGAATTCAGTGCTTAATTTCTCTTAGATTGGTTTGTTGCATACCTCTTTACTTACTTTCTTACTTCTATTCTTCTGTTCCAGCGTCTTTGATATCTTAAGTTATTCTAGCGTCTCTTCTAGCGTCTGCACTTCGTCTTGGGGACTTCGTGTCTGGTCTTCCATTGGTGATTTTTTATCAGAAGCCCTGTGTCATTGGTAGTTTTTGGATAATAACACAAGACTTCGATTTACTTACATCATATTTTATTCCGAAATCCCCACCAGACTACCTGCGCAGATTGAGTCGGCACCGTGCATAAGACGACTTACCACCGTCGTGGTTTTTGGCCGACTGACTAAAAATTTTTTTCTAATCTAAACCGGAAGAGTGTTTTCTCCACCGATTTTCACGGTATCCACCGGAAGGTTCAGGATGAGGTCAAGCCTTGTCATTCATCCTTCAAGGCCGTGGGCTGCAACTTATAACAGCCATTTTGATTTCTACCCTACTGTACATAATATTAGGAATCTAATAATTACGTAACAGGTTGCCTAACCTAAAGTGCCCAATATGTCCTACAATTTACCCATAGCTGGATTCATACCTCAATGAGTACACGATTATCGATCATATTCAAATATCATTTTACAAATAAGGTAAATCGAGAATTCTTCAAAGCAGTGACCGTGTCAGTGTTACTAAACAGCTGAACAACTTGGACTCTAACGAAGCGCCTAGAGGAAAAGAGGGGTGGGATTTAGACAAGAATACTGCGTGTTGTCTTGAACAAATCTTGGAAATAAGAAAGCCATCCCATCATACAGGCCATCTGAGCAAGACAAACAAGACTTTCTGGACACCGCTGGAAAAGCAAAGGCCCAGCTCATAAGTGACATTCTTGTGTGGACACCAACGCATGGACACACCGGTGTAGATCGACTCACAGAAACCTACATCACTCAGCTCAGTGTAGATTGTTCATGTTGTGCTGAGGTCTTCCCAATGGCGATGACTTAAAGGAAAAGTTGGTGAGAGAGAGAGAGAGAGAGAGAGAGAGAGAAGAGAGAGAGAGAGAGAGAGAGAGAGAGAGAGTCATGGATATCTGTACTGTCAACATTATGTTATTATTATTACTCCTTTTGAGTTTTCACATCAGTGTTAGCTGATAGTCTTTCACTGGAGTCTGAGTGACAGCAAGTCTCCTCAGTCTCCAGGACTCTTCTGAGTATTCTGGCAGATTGCAGCAGTGCAGTGTTCTGAATGGTTTCAATCCTTCCTCTGATATCCAAACTTTCCAAGCCCTTTTCTAATCCTTTTGGGACTGTTCCAAGTGCACCAACTACAATCGGTATCACTTTCACTTTCATATTCCATAACTTTTTCAGTTCTCTGGCAAGGTCCAGATATTTGTCTATTTTTTCATTTTCCTTTAACTTCACCCTGTGATCTGCTGGAACTGCAAAATCCACCTGTTGACAAGTTCTTTCTTTTTTGTTTATCAACACTAGGTGTGGCCTTCTTGCTGGGATAAGGTGATCCGTTTTTATCTCAAAGTCCCAGAGAATTTTGTGCGTTTCGTTCTCAAGAACAAATTCTGGTTTATGCATATACCATTTTGTTGTGTGGTCAAAATTTAATTTTTTGCATAATTCCCAGTAGATCAACTTCCCAACCCAGTCGTGTCTAGTTTTGTATTCTTGTTGTGCTAGTTTGCTACATTCGCAGAGTATATGGTTAACAGTCTCATCTCTATTACCGCAAAGTCTACATTTACCATTCTGTTGGGTCTTATTAATTTTCGCTTTGATGTAGTTTGTCCTTATGGCCTTATTTTGTGCAGCAATTATAAGTGATTCTGTTTCTCTTTTGAGGTTTCCCTTTCTTAACCATGTCCAAGTCTTTTCATGTGCAACCTCATCTATTTGTCGTTTGAAGCGTCCATATAATTGTTTTTCTTCCCATTTTTGTTTTCTAGTCTTTGTCGTTTTTCTGTTTGTCCATCTGCCGTTTCTACTATTGTTGGCCGCCATAAGTAGTTTGTCTTTGCTCTTCCTTGTGTAATCTTCAAGTTGTTGGATTGTGGTTTTCTACGCATTCCTCTATGTTGGCAAAACCTCTTCCCCCTTCCTTTCTTGACACATACAATCTATCTCTATCATCTCTAGGGTGGAGAGCCTTGTGCATTGTCATTAATTTTCTCGTCCTTTGGTCTATCTGTCTGAGTTCTTCTTTTGTCCATTTTAAGAATGGTCCTGAGTATCTTATAATGGGGACAGCCCAGGTATTAATTCCTTTGATCAGATTTCTGCTGTTAAGTTTCGTTTCTAGAAGTTTTCTAGTTCTCCTGAGATATTCCTTTTTAACTGTTCCTTTCATTTCTGCTTGCATGATATTGTCCGCTTCTAAAATTCCTAAGTATTTGTAGCTTTCATTTTCATCAAGAGATTTTATAGTTTCCTGATTTGGTAGTTGTATTCCATTCATTAGTTTTCTCTCACCCCTTTTTATTACAAGCATAGCACATTTTTCGATTCCAAATTCCATCCCTATATCCTGGCTATATATTCTAATAGTTTGTACTAGGCTCTCCAATTCTTTTTCATTTTTTGCAAAAATTTTAATGTCATCCATGTACATAAGGTGGTTTATCTTCTCTTGTGAATTACTAAATTTGTATCCCCCGGTACATTTTTTAAGTATATGGTTTAGCGGCATCATTGCAATAATAAAGAGTAGTGGTGATAATGAGTCTCCTTGGAAGATACCTCTTTGGATTTTTACTTCTGCCAGGGATTGTTTTCAGCTTTTAATTGAACTCGCCAGTTTTCCATGGCTTTTTTTAATGAAGTTTATATTATTATTATTATTATTATTATTATTATTATTATTATTATTATTATTATTATTATTATTATTATTATTCGTGCAACTATCAACCAATTACTTTCACTAAATGATCCGGAAATAATTTCTACCTTTTGTGTAATAAACAACGAATTTGGAGGCACAAAAATAACTTGATTTCAACTTTTAACAAATGACATCCACAAAAATAAACAGTTTATTTGAAATATTAATGAAGAAAAATCTGGCCAATCAAAATTAAATTGATTGATTGCATCGATTTGACAAATTCAGATTTTAAAATAAAACATTCCGGACAAACAATCTAGAAAATATAAAATAATTCTTATGTGTATTTATGAGGTTTAATTATAAAACAATTCGTTTTAATTTTCACCAAACAAATTATGGGTGTGTGTGGGGGGGATTCCTACATATCTGCATGGAATACAGTCAATTTATTCTAAACCTAACCGAAAAGTCTAATAGGTTAATAGTATGGTTGGTTGGTTGGGTTTAACAGTATGTCAACCCTTGGTTTATCTTGCATTGAATACGTTTTTATTTAATTCATTGTTGTTGGCCGCCCTGTCGACTGGGGCGTTAGAATGCACCGACTGCACCTCTGCAGAGGTGTAAGACTCACCCAATGGGGCCGCCTGTTGGCCGTGGGTGGCGACCCGTGATGCTTAAGGATAGAGCCGAGGGGATGAGCAGTTCATGACGTGCAATACTCCACTTTGGCCCTATCTTGGGCTAGACGGTCGGTCGGAGAGGCCCCCTCCGATCAATCGGTTGGTCACGTCAAGCCCTAGGACCTATATGATTTTCCCAACCCTATTGCCCTCATGGCAAGCCCCAACCCCTTTTTATCACATGGGTGCTAGAAGGCGGTAACTGCGGGTCTACATGTCCTGGGAATGACGTTAAACTCTATCTGATGGTGAGGTTCCAGTTTTGGAGGTTTGGGGAATGTGGAGCACCCCTTCATCACCATTGCTCCCTGGTCCACTCTGACCCAGAGTGGTAGCACCTGTTAGGGTCCCATCTATGGGTTAAATAGAAAAATGTATTTATAAAAAAAATTGTATTATCCATTAAGAATTGATTTATTTCAAAACTTTATCGGCATTAAATGACCCACTGAGGTTGATACGCCGTAAAACAAAACAAACCAAACCAAATCATTGTTGTTGGGTAATCAATTTTTTTAAAACTAATTTTTCTTGAACACACCTTTTTAAAACTCACATTTTGACGTATCTAACTCATAGATGGGGGATCGAACAGGTACTAACACTCCTAGACAAAGTGGACCTAGGAGTAATGGAAAATAAGGGGTACTCCACACTCCTCAGAGCTCCTAAACTGGAACCTCACCACTGAATACAGTTTAACGCCATACTAACTCTGGGAAATGTGGACTATCCCGTTATCACCATTATATCCAGGTCCATCTTAAGCCGGAGTGTTAGTACCTCTTAAGGTCCCAGCTAGGGTCTAAATAGATAAAAAAATTAGGTTAGAAAATTAGGTTAAAAAATTGAATACATATCAACCATGAATAGAACAAAATGTCTTTGGCATAAAATAACACAACAAGGGTTGCCATGCCGTAAAATCCAACTAATCATACTAAACCAAGAGAGAAAAGAAAAAGAAACAAAAAAGAAGTAGAAGCATACATCTATTTCTATTAATAATGGAGATTCGCTTTCGGTTTTGTTTTGTAAAAAAACTGCGCCACTGCTTACGTCACATTACCAAACACATAACCCAACGTCTTAAAATAGAATAAATATACTCAAAATGTGAGCATGCAACGTTAGACAATCCTCATTGTTTCAATAAATAGCTGCCCGGCGTTATATATTTATATATAGATTGTTTTATTCTAATATAATATTTAAAGTTATCGGAACTGTTTCCATTTCAAATTGTCTTTCTTTCTTTCTTTCTTTCTTTCTTTCTTTTTTACTCCTTTAATAAATTTGAGGATTTTACATACTTATGGTACACAGTCTATGCCATTGAATTTTCAGCTCCCATCCCCTCAGGCAATATCTTTCAAAAAAATTATTTTTACATCGCCCGGAGGGTGTCTTTTTATTTTGCTAGTGTAATGATATGAATAAACGAAGATAAAGTTAATTTAAAAATTTTCATTGGTTAAGTTGAAAGAATAAAATTAATTTGACACCATTTTTTCTCGGGTTAACCTAGTAACATTGCAATGTTTTTGTGTTTTTTAGAACGAAGGATATTGAATGTAGAGACATTAAACAATGTTCGTTACCTTATGCAGACAAATCCATGTGAGGGGTGCCCGTAATCACTTTATATTCTTGAGAAATTGCTACTGTTTGAATTAATAGAATTATTGGGGGTAACAGAGTCGAATTGATACTTGACACAGGATCTTAGTTCAATGATCAATAAGCAGTATTGAAGAATTTCGATTCTTGTCACGATTAAAGAATGAAGAAGAGTAAGAGAGAAGACAGAGAAAAAGAAGGGAAGGGAGAGGAGAAGAAAGAAAGAAAGAAAGAAAGAGAGAGAGATAGATAGAGAGAGAGAGAGAGAGAGAGAGAGAGAGAGAAAGAGATAAAGAGAGAGAGAGAGAAAGAAAAATCGATTACGCTGACAGAGAAAAAATGCAGGTAAAGTGAAAAAGTCGTAAATCAAGATGATTGGTAGGTTAATTGGTTGGTTGGATTTTACGGCATGCAAACCCATGTTGGGTCATTTTATTATATTCATTCCTGATGGGAACACAATTTATTCTATTTAACTCATAGATGGGGGCCTAACAGGTACTACCACTCCGGGTCAGAGTAGACCAGGGAGCAATGGTGATGAATGGGGCTCACCAGAATACGAAGACCCTCAGTCACCGCATTCTAGTACATATATGATAAAAGGTTTAGGGATTGCCATAAGGGCAATAAGGTTGAGACAATCATATACGTAAAGCAAGAAGAGAAAAGAGAGAAAAAAAAAGAAGGAAAGTATAGATAAACAAGTAAGTGTTTTTTTTAAATAGAGAAAAAAAAAAAAAGAAATAATCTTGTTTGTTTTGTTTTACGGCATATCAACCTCAGTGGGTAGCTTAATGCCGACAAAGTTTTGAAATAAATTCTTTCTTAATGGATGCTCATTTTTTTGATAATATAGATAGGACCCTAATAGGTAATACCTGTCCGGTTCAACACAGGAACATATCATAGATCAAAATGAAGCTGGATCTCTGTGGATCATATCCCACTTCTCCTTGTCATGGAATAATGTTTGTCTCTCAAACCCACTTTCATAGAACCGAAGAGAGACAAACATCATTCCAATGACGAGGAATTAAAATCTGTAGTGAAGAAGTGGTTCAAACAGAATTTTACTGGGCAGGGAACCACAGAAAACCAGCTTCATTTTCATGTATGATGTATGTTCCTGTGTTGGTAATTATACCTGTCCTAAACAAAATGGCATTACTTTTTTTTACTCGCCCTCATATTTTGACTCATTGCTATTGAGAGAAACGGTGACTATGTGGAGAAGTAAGGGATGCGATCCACAGAGGACCAGCTTCATTTTGATGTATGATACATGTTCCTCTTTTCCTAATTATACCTGTCCTAAACAAAATGGCATTATTTTTTACTCGTCCTCATATTCTGACTAATTTGCTATTGAGAGAAACGGTGACTATGTGAAGAAGTAGGGATGTGATCCACAGAGGACCAGCTTCATTTTGATGTATGATACATGTTCTCTTTTCCTAATTATACCTGTCCTAAGCAAAATGGCATTATTTTTTCTTACTTGCCCTCACATTTTGACTTATTTGCTATTGAGAGAAACAGTTACTATGTGAAGAAGTAGGAGATGTGATCCACAGAGGACCAGCTTCATTTTGATGTATGATACATGTTCCTCTTTTCCTAATTATACCTGTCCTAAACAAAATGGCATTATTTTTTACTCGTCCTCATATTCTGACTAATTTGCTATTGAGAGAAACAGTTACTATGTGAAGAAGTAGGAGATGTGATCCACAGAGGACCAGCTTCATTTTGATGTATTATACATATTCCTGTGTTGGTAATTATACCTGTCCTACACAAAATGGCATTACTTTTTTTTACTCACCCCCGTATATATTTATATACACGATTATATTTTCTGGTTTTTAGAAAGTTGAAATATATATCGTGCTTGATTGATTGATCAGTTTCAATATCCATGACCCAAGGATCTTTTCATGTTTTTCCCACCAAGAACGATATTTCTTTTTGCATATCTTTAGTTCGTATCATGTTTTCTTTATTCTGAAGATGGAAATTTGTGCAAACCCATAACTCACCACATACAAGAGAAACATAAATAAATGGAAGCAAGAGAAGTTGTTTATCTATTATCATATGAAAGCAAACACCTGGGAAATGATACTCTGCGCTTCCTGACTTTAACCCTTGAAGTGTCAGTTCACAGACATCTATATCTCCAGATGAAATTTCTGTTTTCAACCGACAACAAACTAGCGTTTAACACGTCTCAAATTATAAGGGAATATATGCTTGTAACACAAACCAATATCTATCTATTAACCACTCTTTCACACACACAGAGAGAGAGAGAGAGAGAGAGAGAGAGAGAGAGAGAGAGAGAGAGAGACGCGCGTGCTACACACATACACACACACATACATACATATATATTTATATATATTTATACATATAGTGAATGAATAAAGGGGAAAATAAATGTGCTGCATTTAGTGATGGACCTCCATAACCATATACATTCTTCTTTAATAAATTTGATGATTTCATGACTTATGGTTCAAAATCTCCGACATTTAATTTTTAACTTCCACCTCCTCAAGCAATATCTTTAAAAAATGTATTTTACATCGCCCGGAAGGTGTATTTTTATTTTGCTAGTATATATAATGAGAGAGAGAGAGAGAGAGAGAGAGAGAGAGAGAGAGAGAGAGAGAGAGAGAGAGACGCGCGTGCTACACACACATACACACATACACACATATATATTTATATATATATATACATATAGTGAATGAATAAAGGGGAAAATAAATGTGCTGCGTGTAGTGATGGACCTCCATAACCATATACTTTCTCCTTTAATATATTTGATGATTTATGGTTCAAAATCTCCGACATTTAATTTTTTTAACTTCCACCTCCTCAAGCAATATCTTTCAAAAATGTATTTTACATCGCCCGGAAGGTGTTTTTTTATTTTTGCTAGTATATATATAATGAGAGAGAGAGAGAGAGAGAGAGAGAGAGAGAGAGAGAGAGAGAGAGAGAGACACACACATATATATATTTATATATATATAGTGAATAAATAAAGGGGAAAATAAATGTGCTGCGTGTAGTGATGGACCTCCATAACCATATACATTCTCTTTTAATAAATTTGATGATTTCATGATTTATGTTTCAAAATCTCCGACATTTAATTTTTAACTTCCACCTCCTCAAGCAATATCTTTAAAAAAATTATTTTTACATCGCCCGGAGGGATTTTTTTATTTTGCTAGTATATATAATGAGAGAGGGGAAGAGAAAGGGAGAGAGAGAGAGAGAGAGAGAGAGAGAGAGAGAGAGAGGAGAGAGGGAGAGAGGGGGGAGAGAGGGAGAGGGGGGTTTCACATAAACGTACACCAAAAAGTATTTTTTCATCAAAAAGTTAATTTCCTTGTTAACCAAAACCCCAGGATATTATTTGGGAGCTGTTTGTGTCAGAGCGGATATTAGTAGGTATTATTTATCATTCAAGTTTAAAGCATATAACAAAATATATAACATGTTCCATTAGGTATTGTATCTCCCGCCCTATGCACATGTAATAAACACACACACAGAGGAAGTAAATTAAAATCGAATGTAGTATAAGTACTAGTATTAAAAATACGGAATCATTTACACATGAATCAGTACTTTGTGTATAACCGCCGAGTGGGGGGTGGGGGGTGGACAACGTCATTTTCGGACAAAGGATTAACTGGATGAAGAGAAAAGGGCCCACTATATACACCATCATCATCATTATCATCATGATGTCAGTCACCGGTCTATGACAAGCATCGAAAAATATATACACAGCTTGGTTAATACTCTCAAAATGTGAACGATTATAAACAGTAGGGTGAAGTGTGAACTCAGTACAAATGTAGAGTGACCATCATCATCATCATCCTCATCCTCATCCTCATCATCATCAAGGCCTACTAACAGCACAGATTATTATCATTATCCACTGTTGTCCGTCACTATCGGTGTTTTAACTGAAGTACTAGACTCGACGGAGAAATAATAGGAAGCAAGTATGTAGCATGTCCTTTTTATTCCCTTTCTTTCTTTACAATAAAAACGGAATGGTTTATCATTTAGCTGGGGTGAGGGAATTATTTATTATTTAGCTGGGGTGACGGAATTATTCATTATTTAGCCGGGGTGACAGAATTATTTATTATTTAGCCGGGGTGAGGGAATTATTTATTATTTAGCTAGGCTGAGGGAATTATTCATTATTTAGCCGGGGTGAGGGAATTATTCATTATTTAGCCGGAGTGACGGAATTATTCATTATTTAGCCGGGGTGAGGGAATTATTTACTATTTAGCTGGGGTGACAGAATTATTTATTATTTAGCTGGGGTGACGTCACTCATGTCGCGCAATTAACACGGATATCCATGACAATTTCTCGCCAACCTTCTCTATCATTTATTGTGCCAGGGAGGTCTTCTCCGCAGCATCCAGCATCCGCGCAGAGCTAGTCAATTAAATCCTTGCTGGGCGGCACACGTTAGCATGTCCATGTGCTGGCTTCCACAGAAGAACATCGCTTAGAGTTCGTCCTTGCTCATCCAGCAGACAATTCTTCCAAGCGGTGGTTGTATCAGTGCTACTGTATGGCTGCACCACATGAACTCTGACGAGGTGCCTTGAGAATAAGATAGATGGGAGCTGCAAAAGATTGTTGCGTACGGTCTTGAACAAATCGTCGATACAGCACCCCACAAGGATGTAGCTGTACGGACACCTGCCCCCTATCTTACATACCATTTGTGTGAGATGGACAAAACATGCTGGAATATATATATATATATATATATATATATATATATATATAACATCACTTTGGCTATATATATATATATGTATAAGTATATATATATATATATATATATATATATATATATATATATATACATATATTATGCACTCCCTCGTCGATTTTCGACGCATGAGGGTTCACACACAATGAACACCTACACAGTGATTTGTTTATAGTGGTGAAGGCTTGTGTTGGAGCATCCACACTTTTTGGCACAGTCTATAGGAAAGAATTAGTGCATCAAGGGTTGCCACAAACCCAATCAACGACCGACCTTAGGAGTTATCCCTCTCCTAGACTGCTTACCTACCCAAGGCTGAAGGGCCCTGTCTGCCCTACTATTTAACCCATAGCTAGAGGAAATTTTGAATTCAGAGTTATCCCTCTCCTAGATTGGTTACCTACCCAAGGCTGAAGGGCCCAGTCTGCCCTACTATTTAACCCATAGCTGGAGGGAGAATATATGGTTTCATACATTTCCCAAGGGTATTAGCGCTATGTGAAATGCCAACAGCTTCGTCTAGGAATTGAACTCGAATTTAATATTGAAATAAATATTTATATATGGAGGTGCTTAACATCACTTTGGCTATATATAATATATATATATATATATATATATATATATATATATATATAATATATATATGTATAAGTATATATGAATAAATATATTTATATATATATATATATATATATATATATAATATATATACTTAGACATATATATATATATATATATATATCTAGGCACACAGATACACACACACACACACACACACACAATATATATATATATATATATATATATATATATATATATATATATATATGGGCACCTCATCTGGTGTTTTGGTTAGCAGGCTAGATTAGCATACCATTGCTAGTGATTTCGATTCTCACTGGGTGTCCCATACTCTTGACCTTGTGCCACATCTAAGCTACGCTTAGTAAATAACTATATATATATATATATATATATATATATATATATATATGTATATATATACATATATACATGTGTGTGTGTGTGTGTGTGTGTGTGTATGTGTGTGTGTGTGTATCCCGCTTACTCGCTTGCTTTTGTTATACATATGCTTAAGATGTATCCTCTAGATCCATAAATTAGTTCGATAATAAAAATCCTTGCCTCTTTTGTTCTTGTTACCCGAAGTGAATATCAATGGAATTGTAATTCTGCAGATGTTAAGAAAGATTTATACTTAACATAGCCGAATGTTTAAATAGATTGATATCATTCTCACAAACCCAGCATGATCAAAACGAGGCCCTTCGGAAATAAAACTATACAAGAAAATAATTCCCAGATCTCATAAATCTGCTTACATTTGTAACGAACGACTGGAAACTTTACTTTTAAATTCAATTTATAGAAGATTATCGTTTGCAGATTCACTACAAATTTGAACTGATAAATTATCGTTTGCTTTTTATGTTCAGATTGAAATTACTATAAATTTTAAAATTCCTGAATGAGCGATATCATAATATTTTATTTCAAAACGAAAACGAAAAAAAAAAAAAAGAAAGAAATACACATTTTAACGGCTTTTACGTGGAGCGTTATTTTACCTTAAAATGGACTCTTCCGATAAACTCGCAAATTATAAATCACATGACGTGCGAGATTTCCGGTTTTACCAATGTCTTCTATTTTCCCACGGAAACTACCGTCTACGTGCTAATTTGAAAGCAACTAAAACAGATATTCTACCAAATAAACCCAGAAAAACTATTTGGATACATAAAAGAAGCACACAACTACAACAAAATCTAAAAATCTTCCCAAAAAATGAAAACACAAAAATATATATTAACAAAAACATCTAAAAGTTTCATTCACAAAAGAAAATATGTAAAAAAAAAAAAGAAAATTAAACATTATCACCAATTCATTTCAAAAACGTAGTCGGCATTAAATGACCCATTGAGGTTGATATGCCGTAAAACAAGAACAAACAAACTTGAAAGCATTGTTTGGATTATCTTCTCTTTGCCTGGAAGAATTATCTTCCCGCTGGGGTTTCCGTGCCGGCCACCAGGCAGGTCTGGTATTTAAGCGCGAGGTTCAAACTCTTCTCCCTCTTTTAGCTACATATTCTCGTACGAGCACATGGGTTAGACCATTGTCACACCCTTCTCGGTGGGGGCTTCTGCCCCCAATGCTATGCTACTCTCCTAGAGGCTTCGCCCCCCCCCATCACTAGTAAGTGATTTTGTATGTACGGACTCTCCGGTTCTTTTATCTTTACTGTTGTATGTTTATGTACTTGTATTTTGTTATTGTATCTTGTTGTATAAATGTGCTGTTTATTATATAAAAATGTTATGTCCAACACCACGTGTCGGTGTTGTATGTTCATGTATTAACCATGAAACCTACAGCCTTATTCTACTGGTGCTTGTCAATAATTGATGATATCACATAGATTATGCAACAGAGATAAAGGTGATAAAGGAGTACTCCACACTCCCCAGAGCTCCAGAATTGGAACTTCTCTACTAGATGCAGTTTAACGTCATATCTTCAATCACCACATTCTAGCATATATATGATAAAAAGGGTCGGAGGTTTGCCATAAATGCAATTGGGTCGGGACAATCATATTGTTACATAATCTATGCGGTTGCATAAGATTATTGTCAATCCCCTGTATTTCTAAAGGGATGGCCCTTTTCATATCACGGAGGGGATTTCCATCGAATAGTACAGAAAGCCCGCGAAATACGTGAAGTCACGTGGGACCTGGTTGGGTCCTCAGTTTTCAGTTTGGACGTCAGGCAGAGAAGATGTCCTGCCTTAACTGGAACTCACTGCATACGCGCGCTATATTAGTCAGATGTTTAGTTACATGAAATGTTTAGTTAAGTAAATAAAAGCTTAAGAAAATAACACGGTTTTGTAGTTGGTGTATGTCTTGGTAACAAGACTGATGAAGAAGAAGAAATGAGTTAAGTGCGACCGACCGACCAAGACGAAGTCCAGACGTTAGAAGAGACGCTAGAAGAAGAATAGAAGTAAGTAAAGAAGGGCATACAACAATATAAGTGCTAGGGCTTGACATGACCAACCAGTTGATCAGAGGGTGTCTTCTTCGACTAGTCTAAATAATGGTCAAAGTGGAGTGTTGCGTGGCATGGACTGCTCAGCCAGCAAGATTCCATCTTTGAGCATTACAGGTTGACACCCACAGCCAACAGGTGGCCTCATTGGTGGGATTATACCCCTATGCAGAGGTGCAGTCGGTGTATTCTTCTGTCCCAGCTGACAGAGTGATGAAGATATTTGAACAACGGGTGTAAATCTTATGCGGTAGAGACCTCTACTATTACCCTTCGGGTGGTGTAACCAGTGCACGAAATCAACTAATGTAACATTTGTTTATCATATATATGCTAGATGTTAGTGATTGGGGTTCCTGCTGTCCTGGGTATGACAGTGTTTAGTTGTAAGGTTCCAATATTAGAGCACTGATTTATGTGGAGACTCATTCATCGACATTAATCCAAGGTTCACTCTGATTCGAAGTGGATGTACCTGTTAAGGACCCATCTATTGGTTAAATAAATCTACGAATAAGTTTAAAGATGTGTTTTAAAATGAGTTTAAAACACTATTTGAATTGCTAACAAGAATGGATAAAGAAACTTCTTTGGTATAAAACAACCCATCTTGGGTTGATATACCGTAAAATCCAATCAAACGACCCATCTACTTTTTTTTAAAAGAGATCAACAAATGAGTTAAAAAATGTGTTTAAAATAAATTAAAAATCTTTTTGAATACCCAACAAGAATGGATCAAAACAAAAATGTCTTCCGTAGAAAATAACTCAACATGGGTTGACATGCCATAAAATCCAAAACCTAAGCAATCTATTGGTTAAATAGATACACAAATGAGTTTTAAAAATGTCTTTAAAATGAGTTTAAAAACACTATTTGAAAAGCTAAAAAGAATGGATAAAGAAATGTCTTTGGTATAAAATAACCCATCATGGGTTGATATGCCGTAAAATCCAACCGAGCATCCCATCTATTTTTTGAATTGATAAACAAATGAGTTAAAAAATGTGTTGAAAATGAATTAGATTTTTTTTTGAATACCCAACAAGAATGGATAAAAACAAAAATGTCTTCCGTAGAAAATAACCCAACATTAGTTGAGATGCCGTAAAATCCAAAACCCAATCCATCTATTGGTTAAATAGATAAATAAATAAGTTTTAAAAATGTATTTAAAATGAGTTTAAAAATACTATTTGAAAAGCTAACAAGAATGTATAAAGAAATGTCTTTGGTATAAAATAACCCATCATGGGTTGATATGCAATAAAATCCAACCAAGTAACCTATTTATTTTTTAAATAGATCAACAAATGAGTTTAAAAAAATATGTTGAACATGTGTTAAAAATCTGTTTGAATACCCAGCAAGAATGGATAAAAATGTCTTTGGTAGAAAATGACCCAACATGGGTTAACATGCCGTAAAGTCCAAAACCCAAGACATCCATCAGTTAAATAGATCAACAAATGAATTTTAAAAATGTGTTGAAAATGAGTTAAAAATCTGTTTGAATACCCAGCAAGAATGGATAAAAATGTCTTCGGTTGAAAATAACCCAACATTAGTTGAGATGCCGTAAAATCGAAAACCCAAGCCATCTATCAGTTAAATAAGTATACCAATGAGTTTAAAAAAAACTGTGTTTAAAAGATAGTTTAAAACAACCCGGCAACCAACGATTTACTAAGAGTTCAATTCCTGACATTTAAAATGATACATTAGAGGTGTCACTTCTAGTACAGACTTCGTCTTTGTCTTTGTATTTTTTTATTCTTATATTTGTAAATACGCTGTAAATAAATTGTGTTGCCGGTTTCTGGATAAACTGATGCCTGATAAAACATTCACAAATTACTTGAAATGACAGGAGAAATCTTAAAAGATAAACAAAATTCAAAGAAGTCTCCTTCGTATACTTGACATGAATGTACGTCGTGAATTCTTGGCATCTTAAGTTTTATAATAAAAAAAAGAAGAAGAACGTTTTGGTCTTGAGATATAGAAATGATTTTGTTTCACGTTCTTCAATATTATTCTTTATGTTTAGAGATATTTGTTTAGCGAGGTTGCTTAATGAGAGTTGAACCGAGCAAGAAAATGTTTTATTATTTAGTTATTATTTCTGTTTATTGAAAAATTGATCGTCGCTTTGTAAAAATAGAGAAAACATATTTCTCTGTTAAAGTGGCGAGCTATGTTATTAGATGTCAGAGATAAGTGGTTTTTGAAAATTCTGGTATGAAGAACTTTCCTTTTATAAGATTTTGTTAGACTGCTACATTTGTGTTGTCATTTGTTTGTTTGTTATGTTTTGTTTTACGGCATATCAACCTCGGTGGGTCATTTAATGCCGACAATGTTTTGAAATAAATTCATTCTTAATGGACTTTTTATTACACAAAAAGTTCATAGTATTTCAATTTTTTTATGGTTGTCGTTACAAAAACAAAACATCCCGCTAGATCAGAAGTTCTCAACCGGGGTCCATATCGACCCCCGGAGACTATATAACATTTTTGGGACCCAGGCAAGTAAAATGTATTTAACTATAAAAATACAATGGGATTTTTAAACAACAAATGGCTATCGTGGGTCAACCAGAGTAAATTAGGACTAAAAGGAGGTCAATAGGTAAAAAAAGGTTGAGAACCATTGCACTAGATTAATGAAGTTAAGCAGCGATGACCCTGTTCAATGTTTAGTTAATAGCAGGTACTGTAAGCAACCTGACACTTGTCTAAGCAAATAAACACATCCATCTCTAGCACCTATATGATTGTGCAAACTCATTTGCTTTCATGGTTATAGGGATTAACCCCTATATGTTTACGTGCTTGTGGAATTGAATAAATTAAAATAATTAAGTTATCTGAAACAACTAGTTTTACAAATGTAAGTCATGAGTTAAGAATTATGTAAACAAAAGAGAATCGAATAAAAATGAATTTGGAATTATTTTAGCAACAATAGAAACAATGGTTTAAATTCCAATGACAATATTTGCATTGTCATCGGAATTCCACAGGTAACAAAATCATCCGATATTTACGTCAATACAAAATCAGCTGATATTTGATGAATATTTAACTTAATGATCACGTAGACAATTACAAAAAAAAAAAAAAAACAATTATAAAAAGGCCTATTTAGCTGAAAAGCTTGAGTTGGAGCGGATTCTCCCCTAACTCGACACAATGGGGAGAGGACGCTGTCCAGAGACATAGAATACGACTCAGCAGGTCCGTCTATTTTTTCGTTTCTCTCCTACTCAATACGACACAAGTTTCAATCACAGAATTGTTTTAACAAAACTGCTACAATATGGACACATCCAAACGAACAAATGTAAACAATACATAAGCACTTTACACACACACCTACCCACAGACACACACAGTCGGTAACATCGCTAAAAGAACAACTGAATATACCAATTGTAAATCAGAAGGTCGTGTCTGGGCAGAGCTGTCCTGATGAATCACCAAACTATGCATGGGCCAGAAATTACCCTGTGCTCCCTGAAATAACTGGTTGTGAGTGTGAGAAGACATGCAAGACTGCAGGAGGTTTAAAATGACATAGGAAACACATAGGAACGAACTTCCAGTACCTGCTGCTAGAGGTGTTCATATCTGCAACAACTGCGCCATAGAATCTAATGTATATATATGACTATAGACTACCAAAACAGCTTTTTATGATCAGGTCCTTTTTGACAAAAGACCACAACACAAGCCAGGAAACGGTTTCGAGATAGTGTTAAGGTGTGTCAGGCGTACTTTGGTATTCCCGTCGATAATCAAGAGTCCCTGACAGCCGATCGTGGCCAGTGGAGGGCTGCGATATATAGGGGTGCAGAACTGTTTGAAGCAGCAAAGGTAGGCCGGAGCAAAACTCAGGAGAGCATACCGAAAACGTAAAACTCTGCCGGCCAATTCTGTTGATGTAGGGATTTGTGAGAAGTGTGAGCGGGCCCTGTTGACAAAGGCCGGCTTGGTCAGTCACATGAAATCACATGAGTGCTACTCGACTGCAATCGTTCTCTCTACCATGACACAATCTGATTCCCAACATGAGGAATTTTAATGTTCCTGCTGCACAAAAGTGTGCCGAACAGCTGGTGGTTTCAAGCGTCACACGAGAGAAATTAAAGAAACTCGATTAATCGTCTGGAACAGAGATAATTTCCACCATCGTATGTCACCCCGCCGAAAGGAAAAAAATACTAAAACTCAAGAAATTAACCACATTTAATGAAATTTTCAGTGTTGATACATTAACGAATAAAAGATATAATGCACCAGTTATTTTATTTGAAAACTTTTATATTTTTTCAGGTCAATTAACTTTGAACCACGTATGTTTGTGAATCTGTGTTACGCCTCAAAGATACGTGGTTCAAAGTTAACTTACCTGAAAAATGTAAGAGTTTTCAAATAAAATAACTGGTGCATTATATTGGTTATTCATTAATGTATCAACACTGAGCATTTCATTAAATTCGGTTAATTCCTTAATTTTTTTTTTTCGTTTGGTGGGGTAACATACATGGAATTTATGTCTGGTAAATAAGGTTTAACCAGAAACGCTTATTGTTTATTGTCAATAATATTTACATTACTTTAAAGTTTTAACTTGTATCTATTTTCTTCTGAACAGAAGAAAATAGATAACATTAGTAGAGAACAACGATCAACCCCCCACCAAAAAAAAAAAAAACAACTGATACTAAGGTAATCTCAAAGGTAAGGTTCCAAAAATATTTAGAAATCACAGAAACGTTTATTGTTTATTGTCAATCATTTTTATATCATTTTAGTTCACAGTGATGCGTATATAACGCCCGTCGAATCAGTCAACACCGATCGTTATGTGTGTCAGATATGTTTTAAGTTATGCAAGTCACAGTCAGGATTGAAAAGTCATGAACGAGCTCACAAACGGACAATGAATGAAGGGGTGGCAGTCGCCTGACAAGACATTGCGATCAATAATATATATAGGCAGAACACCATCCAAAAATTGACAGCACCTATCAATATACATTTGGTTGGGCTGAGAACTTTTCGGCAGCCATTCATATTCATGTCCAGGAAATTTCACAGTGATGCGTATACTGCGCCTGTTGACCCAGTCAACACCGATTTTTATGAGTGCCAGATTTGTTCTAAGTTATGCAAGTCACTGGCAGGATTGAAAAGTCATGAACGAGCTCACAAACGGACAATGAATGAAGGAGTAGCAGTCGCCTGAAAGACGTTGCGATCAATATGTAAGTATGTATGTATGTATGTATGTATGTATGGATAACTCAAAATATCTTAGGGTAGAATGAGTTATTCTTAAAAAAATAAATTCTTTTTATACAATCACGAATATTTATTTTCTATTGTTCGCCACTTTCGTAACATTATTTACGCAATTAATATGTTATCTGTCATACATTGCTATTGTCATTCTTTTCTTTCTCTTTCTTTATGATTGCTTCTAGCCACTGTCTGCCGATATTTGACTGAAGGGTTAAAGAAAAACGCTAATTAAATCTTCGTTTATGTCAGCGTCTGATAACTTCCGAATATTTTCCATTAATAAGCGTTTAGATTGTCTTGTCGAAAAAAATAACGTGAAGAGACAGTTAGTAATTAAGTAAGGCTGTTCGTGTAATTTTATAATGATATGGCTTATAAACCTACACCGAGGATATTTTAACTAGAAAATCCCTTCTCTGCCAGGAATGTATATATATATATATATATATATATATGGTAGAGACGTCTCAGTATCATTGACAGGTTAATTTCGCAGGATTTCTCCGTGCTGTATCGTGGCCGAAGCAGTATGGTTTCTGACTATCCTGCTGAAGTCCCAGTTTCGATTTCTGTCGCAGGGAAATCGTTAGTATACATCGCTGATGAGACTTAATAAAGTTGAAACAGTCTGTACGATGTTCTACACACGGAGTAATTCTTTGCGAAATTCACTTGTCATTATTATCTTCTATAATCATCGAATTTTATGCGATATGCGCATTGTAATTGCCTTCAAGCAAAAATATAAATATTAATTATTATATATATATATATATATATATATATATATAATATATATATATATATATATATATTCTCAAGAGAGAATAAGCTACATGGAAGCTGCACAAGAATGTTGCGTGCAGTCTTGAACAAGTCGTGGAAACAGCACCCCAAGAAGAGGCAGCTGAACGGTCACTTGCCCCCCCTCTCACAAACTATCTGAATGAGACGGACAAGGCATGCAGGACACTGCTGGAGAAGCAAGGACGAGCTCATGAGCGACATTCTCCTGTGGGAGCCAACACATGGAAATGCAGGTGTGGGGCGCCCGGCAAGGACATTCATTGGCCAGCTATGCGAAGATGCTGGTTGCTCCGCAGAGGACTTCCCAGGTGCAATTAATGATAGGGAAGGTTGGCGAGAGATTGTCATGGATATCCGTGCTGTAAGCGCGACGCTGATGATGATGATATATATATGTTGATCAGGGTAGAGTCAGGCAGAAAGTTGAACCGAAGATAATTCCCGTCGACCTAAATGTATGCAATCTTAACCTCTTCAATTATCTTTTACTCTCCACATTCCTCGTACTTCGGATAATAAATATATATTGGCATCCTTCCTTCTACTAAAGATGATAGTATAGTGTCCACTTTTTTTTTATCTGCAACTGCGTTAGTGGCTGAACAGACCAATTCTTGAATTGCAGTCTCTGGTAAAGTGACTGCAAACAGAGAGTGCTTCCTGGAGTTGCTGTTGTCTCTCCTTCCTTTTGGCCTCTTTTCTGTCGCGGCTTCTTTCCTCTCTTTTTCACTCCTTTTCTTTCCTTATTTGACAAGGAGACGCAAGGTCGCACGGTCTTCTTCAGAAGCCTCCCATGTGTTGGTCTTAATGTGGCATGTCTTCATATCCCTTTTGTAGACATCTTCAAAGCGCAGGCATGGTCTCGCTAGTGGTTGGCTTCCTTCTGCTAATTTACCATACAGTAGGTCTTTGGAGATGCGGTCTTTGTCCATCCTCCTGACGTGACCAAGCCAACTTAGGCCTATCTCGCAGATGATGGCGGGCATGCTGTCATGTTTGCTTGTTCCAGCACGTCTATGTTGGGCACTTTGTCCTGCCAGCGTATGCGTAGAATGTGGCGTATGCATCTGAGGTGGAAATTGTCCAGTTTCCTCTCCTGACATGAGCATGTGATCCATGCTTCGCTACTGTAGAGGAGAATACTGAGAATGCATGTTTGTCGACGCGCAGTTCTCTTTGTGCGGCTGGCAATAGAGATATGAAATACATTTTTTATACAACAGTTCGTCATTTTTTCCTAAATACAGCTGCAGTGTGTGTTGTATACCCTTTTTTACTTCTTATCTCTGGTCGTATTTTCTTCTGGCCGGCTTTGTTCTATCTTCTAACATCTTGACTTGGTCTGGTCTAGCGTCTCGGATCTCCTAAGGTCTGGTTTTCTATTGCTATGTTCCTGCTGGCTGGTCGTCCTGGATTCATTTCAGTCCCAAGACACATCAAGAACATATTACTTATACAAACTTTTATTTCCTTAACTATACATTTCATGTAACTAAATATCTGACTAACTTAGCGGCGGTGAGTTTAGGGAGAGCATAAAATGGCTGACCGCTCTGCCTGACGTCTAAACTGCAAACTGGGGACTCTGAAAAAGGTCCCACGTGACTTTACATATTTGGCGGGCTTCTGTAATTTTCCATAGAAGGACCCGGCCATGGTATGAAAGGGTCATCCCCTCAGAATTACAGGGGACCGAAAATAATCTTATGCAACCGCATAGATTATGTAACATGTGCAAAGTGACACGAAAAACGTAAGAAGCAGTACCATACATACGGACAGTAATAATATCCCTAGATTTTCCTTTAATTCTCACATTTTCAATTTCCTTTGATAGCAACCCACACAGATATTCAATAGTTTTGAGTGCGATGCTTGTAGAAGGCTCTTTAGAACATAGAATTCAATCAACAGCCAAGTTCCAAGTGCCTCTACAAACATTTTATCAGCAAGAATATAGACAACAGAAGAAGGCAACGAACGTAAAGAATGGTACCACGGTAATCACAAAGATAAGGTCTCCTAAATATTTAGAAATTAAAGAAACTCGGTTAGATCATCCTACTTAACAGAGATAATTTCCACCATCGTATGTCACCCCGCCCAAAGGAAAAAATACTAAAAATCAAGAAATTAACCACATTTAATGAAATCTTTGTTGATACATTAATGAATAAAATATATAATGCACCAGTTATTTTATTTTAAAGCTTTTACATTTTTTTTCAGGTCAATTGACTTGACCCACGTATGTTTGTGAATCTGTGTTACTCAAAGATACGTGGTTCAGTTAACTTACCTGAAAAATGTAAAGTTTTCAAATGAAATAACTGGTACATTATATTGGTTATTCATTAATATATCAACACTGAACATTTCATTAAATTCAGTTAATTCCTTAATTTTTTTTTTTCCATACATGGAATTTATGTCTGGTAAATAAGGTTCAACCAGAAACGCTTATTGTTTATTGTCAATGATGTTTACATTACTTTAAAGTTTCAACTTGTATCTATATTTCTTCTGAACAGAAGAAAATAGATAACATTAGTAGAGAACTACAAACACCCCCCCCCCAACCCCAAAAAACAAATAAAAACAAACAAAAAAACTGATACCAAGGTAATCTCAAAGGCAACGTCTCCAAAAATATTTAGAAATCACAGAAACGTTTATTATTTATTGTCATTTTTATATCATTTTAAAGTTTCAACATCTACCTCTTTTTCTACATAATCGCCATTTTGGTTGATACATTTTTCTATGCGCTGTGACAGTTTTTGTATGTCCATGTCATACCAGATCGCAACCATGTCATTAAAAAAGCATTAAACCTCGTCCTCTTTGCAAAATCTCTACAGTCCTTGCAGACGTTTTGACATCCATGCACTGCTCGCCATACTTTTCCCTTAATTGGAGATTAATTTTAATCGCTTTAATGGCTTTGCGTTAAAAACAAAACACGAACAACTGCACCACCTTTACACTTGGCGATAACGACCATCGGGAACGACTACGAAACCAAGACTGAACGTAGCGCATTCACAACAAACACACTAGTGTAACCCATAGCCGCACGAACAGTTTTCCTGCGCTTTGGAGACCTTACTTTTTGGAATCATTTGTTACACACTGGACCCATCAAAGAACACAAACACTTGTATTTAGGAAAATGTAAGATAAGATGTTTATACCCTCGGTTGTGTACAGCTGAGAGTCGTTGGCAGGGTTACGCAACGTGGAGCCTTCGGGAGTTCTTTTCAAGTGATCTCGAACCTGATCGTTGTCTCTCTAATCGATCTCTACGGGCTTCTTTTATTGTAGTCTGACCCCCGGTGTCACGCCTCTTTGTTCGTGACATCTACGCAGTTTTTCTGTAGACACGCCTCTTCGCCCATGCAGGCTGTTTTCATTGGCTATGGGCTACGCATACAGATTTCTGCACCTAAATCATGTAAAATGTTCACCCGCATTTCGAGGTGCAAACGGTCAGGTCAGGGTCACATCCTATTTTCGTTTCCAGGCTGCACCTGACCCCCATGCACTTCCTATTTAGCCTGGTCCTTGGGTGCACTGATCAGACAATATATTACACATTCTCGTAAGTTTTAATTTATCATTTGAATGTATCTACCCAACACAACTGCCACGGAACAAGTAGATAAAGTGAAGTCGTCAGGAGCCTAAACTTGGTATCAGCCATACAGCGATGGAGTCTATCCCCTTTTCACTAGAACTAGACCCAAGACATCGTTTTGGCGTCTACCATAACCTCCTTACTTTACCGCAAAATCCCTGTACTACTCATACGCTGAGTTGGCGAAGATCGGTATCGAACCCGGAACCGTGTTTATTGAACTGATTTCATAATCAAGTCGGTCCTGTTTGTTACCCATAGCTGGGGGTGGCAGTAGGAGGCAGGTACAAATGTATGAACAACAAAGACAACAGTGTTGCCAATAGCAGCACGAACATTTTCCTGTGTCCTCAGCGCTTTGGAGATCTTACATTTGGAATTGCCCACGTATCTTCATTATATGGAACGGAAAAAGAACAATTATCGAAGAATGAGGGAGATTGGTTCGATTAAAGAGAATGTAATAAAAGAAAAAAAAAAATTGCAAAGAATAATATATGTCCTAAGATCTTTGAAGATCTGGAACTGAGACCTACCAGCGGTAAATTTGACAAAGATACAAAAACCCACGAAACAGTATGTATATTGAAATAGCCGGAATCTTTTCTGTATGGGACGAGGGATAAAGACGTTAGATCAAAATACAAAGAAATTGATGACTATGCATAAAGGACTGATATATCTTCAGGGATGTATTAATGGATTTGAGGTAAAATCAAAAGAAATGCGCTAAGAAAGATGTCCAAATTGTGTCGACAGCCATCAAAGAACTGAAGAGCTACAAAAAAGAAAGGAATGTAATATTGATTGCTACAGCGACAATTTGCACGATGAATAATAAAAGGACAAATAATTTAAAAAATTCCTTTGTATTATAGCTCTTTAATAGTATTGTTTTATTCGGTGCATATCGCATAAATGCGTCCTAGCCTCCTGCCCTAGAGAAAAAACGCCAAGCGGTGCTTATTGAAATCCAAACCGCGCTAGTATACGACTCCCTAGCTGGTTTTGGTTTGGTAGTTGGGTTTTACGGCATGTCAACCCTTGGTTTATTTTATGCCGAATACTTCTATTGGTAATTTGGTATTCAAAAATGTTTAATGCCGACAAAGTTTTGAAATAATTTCATTTTTAATGGATAATACAATTTTGTTTATAAACTCATATTTTCTATTTAACCCATAGATGGGACCCTAACAGGTACTACCACTCCGGGTCAGAGTGGACCAAAGAGCAATGGTGATGAAGGGGTGTTCCACATTCCCCAAACCTCCAAAACTGAAACCTCACCATCAGATAGAGTTTAACGTAAAAAAACAAAAAAACAAAAAAAACAACAGTATTTTTATTTTTTAATCTTTATATATATATATATATATATATATATATATATATATATATATATATAGTGTGTACAGAAATTACCTACTCGAATTTCACCATAAGGATCTTCTGGGTTAAATCCACTGAACTAATCAAGATATTGACAAATTACAGCTAACTGCGGAAGTTCATGTTGTAATTATGTCTGTTGAAAACAATTTCGCAGTTAATGAACGCTGTTGCGTCATTTTGAAAAGCTGAATGACAAACGCGCTGTAATTGTTAATATGGAATTATTAAAAAAAATATTTGTTTAGAAAGACATTTTTTTCAAAAAGTCACACATAAACATTTCCAAAAGTCCTCTAATAAATCCGCTCTACTTACGCATTGAGCAGTTTATATTTGTCATAACGCTGACTTATCCGAGTAACACTTATACCAAACAAATATTTCTACCGGCAAGACATTCCTTTTACATATATATATATATAACTCTCAAATTTCAAATCAAAATTAATATATTTCCGTGGATTAGAACCATGCACTTAAAATATCCAATGTTAGAAAATTACGCAAATTCCAATACATCTTAAAAGTTGATGTTACTTTTGTGGAGTAAGAATTTACTTTAAATGCCATTTATAATCTTTTAAGATTCCCTCTTGTTAACAATTGGCAACAGATGTGTCCTGTGATGAACAGAGGACGCGTACTTGCTAGCCAATGTCACAAAGCTGCAGCTGACGACAAACGTCGAAGAAGAGAAAAGCCAAAGCAAGCAGGCATATTAACAACACGCAGTTGGTCAATACTTCACAACCCGAGGCGTCGATCTTCAGGCTTGAAGTGTTCACAGCAGTCATATCCAGAAAAAAAAATTAATACACAAACCGATGTCTTAGTGATTATCGACAAACATAAACGAATATAAAACTCATATATATATATATATATATATATATATATATATATATATATATATAAGATACTGACATGAAATCTGTAATCGAAAACCACGAGTACAGATGGATGAAAAAGATAGGAAGTTTTCACCCATTTGGATTTAACCAAAAATTAGACTCATTACCCTGGCAATAAAAAGTCTAGGTAACCAAAAATGTGGGGTTCAATAACACCTAATAAACAAGCACCGACCGTCCCACATCAAACAAACCACTCTTGACCCATTTGAAAATTAAAAGTCACGCACACAGTATCGAAATACACACACACTCATACTCACAGACATATATGTATGCACACACATACATTTATATATGTAATATATAGTCATATACACAACTCCCAAGAACCCTTCCTCACATATATAAGAGCATTCAAAAAGGACCCACCACAAAGAATTTTTTTCTCGGAACAGATAGATTGCTACTAATACACTCCTCTACCCGGATTATAATAGCATGCCAAACGCTCAAAAAATCAACGTGGTGCTACTATTTTTGTTTTATTGTACATTTATGGTTGTTTAATCTGAATCTGATGGGTGTTTGTATTTCACCGACATATCCACAGTTTTTGCATTTCGTGCAGTAGATATAGTAGATGATGTTTGCGCAGTCCTAAGTGAGCTGTGGGGGTTGGATCTTTGTTGATGTGTGGTATTAGGATTATGGAATCTGTGATTATGTGTGCGCATACTTGGCATCTTGGATTGTTACATCTTTGGTTGCATTTTGTGTGTTACTATGTAGATGTTTTTTTATGGGAGTGGATGCTGCAAAGGTTGGGTGGTTGTTATTTGGCATTGATAAGGGTTTTGGAAGGTATTTATATATATATATATATATATATATATATATATATATATATATATATATATATATATATATATATATATATAAGAAAGAAGGCATTAATTAACCATATTCTGACAGAATATGTTTAATTAAGGCCTGAAAAAATATCAGAAAATCTGAAAAACGTGTCGCAAATGTAAAATAATAATTACAAAAAAATGTTTTTTTAAAACATAATCAATTTTGCAGACTTTTTTTTTCATAAATATTTAATTTTCACCCATTGAACCCATAATAAAACTTATATATATATATATATATATATATATGTATATATATATATATATGTGTGTGTGTGTGTGTGTGTGTGTATGCGTGTGTATGTGTGTGTGTGTGTGATTAGGGAAGAAAGAGAATGAATGTCTTGTACAAATGGCATTTAATCTTCAATATATATATATATATATATATATATATATATATATATATATATATATATATATATATATATATATATATAAGTATGTGTGTTTGATTAGGAAAGAAAGAGAATGAATGTCTTATACAAATACCATGGCATTTAATGCTGTCGATGTTGTTAATTTGAGTTGCCAACCTGTCAGTTCACTGACGGCTTATGACCTGACCTTCAAAGACGCTCTAATTAATTCCCATCATACGTAGAAGCTCAGATCTTTTACAAAAGGAATTGTGATCTTTCTAAAAATCTGTCTCTTTTTTTACTCCCCTCTCTCTCACTCTCTCTCTCTCTCTCTCTCTCTCTCTCTCTCTCTCTCTCTCTCTCTCCCTATCTCTCTTTCTCCCGGACTCTCCTTTCTGACCTCTTCGTTGACCTTTTTTCTTTGCCCAATCAATTCAGTTTGTTTTCTTTCTTCGTCTCGAGATTAAAAATCTCATTTATGATATTTTGCACCTAATGATCTTTAATCAAATGGAAACGACGTTGTTCACCGACGAAAACTCTCTTTAAATAACGGGTGGGTTTTGTATAAATGTAACGCTTAATGTTTTACATTGTTTTTCGACATTTATAGGGTAGGAGGGATAATGGGTAGGAGGAATTATGAGGTAGGAGGAATTATGGTGTAGGGGGAATTATGAGGGGAGGAATTATGGGTAGGAGGAATTATGAGGTAGGAGGAATTATGGGTAGGAGGAATTGTGGTGTAGGAGGAATTATGAGGTAGGAGGAATTATGGTATAGGAGGAATTATGGGTAGGAGAATTGTGAGGTAGGAGGAATTATGGGGTAGGAGGAATTATCGGGTAGGAGGAATTATCAGGGGAGGTAGGAGGAATTATGGGGTAGGAGGAATTATGGAGCAGGAGGATTTATGGTAGGAGGAATTATCAGGTAGGAGGAATTATGGGGTAGGAGGAATTATGGAGGTAGGAATTATGAGGTAGGAGGATTATAGGAGGAGAATTATGGGGTAGGAGGAATTATAGGTAGGAGGAATTATGGGACAGGAGGAATTGTGGTAGGAGATATTATGAGGTAGGAGGAATTATGGGGTAGGAGAAATTATGTTGTAGGAGGAATTATGGGGCAGGAGGAATTATGGGGTAGGAGGAATTATGGGGTAGGAGGAATTATTGGGTAGAGAAATTATGAGGTAGGACGAATTATGGGGTAGAATAAGATTTTTGGGTGTTTTATTGTTTAAATGTAGCTGCTATATTCTTCGGGGTGTGTTCTTACGTTATTTTGCTTTGTACCCTTCTCATTTGTTGGTTGCACTGAAAAGAGGGAATTTAAAGAAGGAACAAGAAAGAGACAAAGGCAGAGGGTAGTTTTATGACTTGGCCAGGTGATAGCCACCTGTGGCAAGGGGATATCTCCCTGCCGAGGAAGCGACTCCACCCAGTTAAGGCCTCAGCTCGAAATGGCCAAGATATATTTTGGGGATCAGGGATGGTCCTTTTTGTCGGACATGCGCGGAGGGTTCTTCCAATGGAGGTCCATGAGAGTTGGTTGTTTTTTTTTTGTTTTTTTTTAATTCTATTTTAATTTTATTTAATCTCCACACATTTCGTAAGTTCAGATTAGCCTGTAAACATACGGGTGGAATCCCAACACTTTGGCTAGATACATTATTTATTATTAAGTCGTCGTCGTCGTCGTCGGGGCGGCCTAATGTCGGTATCAGCGAGACAGCGAGGAAGTCTATCCCCTTTTCAATAGCGCGAGACCAAGGAGACCATTTTATCATCTGAGGTGGATGCCACACCTACCACCAGCTCCTCACTTTACCGCACAGATTCCTGCGCTACTCATACGCTTAGTTGGTGAGGGCCAGTATCGAACTAGAAACCTTGTGGTTTCTAGCCGAACGCTCTACCGACTGAGCTAACCTGGCCCTATTACTACTATTATATTATTCGTTTTATTTGATCTTTTTAAGGTTGTTTTTTTTTCAACACTCTAGATAGATGCACTTTCTATTATTAGTAAGAAAAAAAGTAAATAAAGTCATCCGGGTGGCCAAAAGTCGGTATCAGCCAGACCGCTTAATGCTGGAATCTGTGTTACGCCTCAAAGATACGTATTTCAAAGTTAACTGACCTAAAAAAATGTAAAACGTTTTTAAATAAAATAACCTATGCATTATATCTTGTATTCATTAATAAATAAACACTGAAAAGTTCATTAAATTCGGTTAATACCCTGATTTTTGGGGTTTTTTTTCTGGTGGAATTTAGGTCCGTTAAGTTCGATTTAACCCACTCTTCATTATT
>CM042161.1:71382925-71397925 GCA_023376005.1 Doryteuthis pealeii | reverse complement strand
TAAATAAATACTTTTTAATCAGAAGTTGATAAGTATTTTCCACACTTACGATAAATTTAAAAAAAGATGAAAGACGTTTTTATACTAAAATAGTTTTTACTTAATAAGAAGAGAAATGCAATTATATTTATCTAAATGAAAATACAGTTTTTATTTGCAAAATATTTTTATGTTTATTTAAATAAAAGGAAGCTGTTCAGAAAAAGTACACAAAATTTGTAATTTATTTTTGTCAAATACAATATAAGTTATAAAAAAAATCATCTGTTCGTTTATTTTCAAATGATGAGTTAAAATATGAACCTTTCATTAAGTTGATGATTTGGGGTGCCTATTGGATACTTGGTCCAATTAATGTTTGAAAGATACTGACTGAGCAGGGGATTCAAAAATGTACATTAAAAAAAAAGTTAAGAAAAATTTCTTCAAAACTATCGCTACGAATCTTTTCAAAATTTTACCGGCATTAAATGACCCACCGTGTTTGATTTGCCGTAAAACAAAACAAATCAATGACATTTGGCGGTAATGTAAATTTATTCATGTGGAAATGTAATTTGTATTTTGTTTGAAAATTGCAAAATTTGATTATGAAATTTGTAATGATCTCTTGAGGCCCCGAAGTGTTTGTACACAATGAGAAAAATGTTTTGCCGAAGAAAAAAAAGAAAGAAAATATTCGATTTTCTTTCAAATAGATTACTTTCCAAATTAAAGACGCAAATACCACACAGCCATAGTCACCCATGTTTGAGGACATTTCCCTGTCAAATTACATTTCTTATTATAATTATTGAGATTGTGTGTATGTCTGTAACTATATCACTACTCAAGTCACAATTCCCATAGTTATTTACGTCACATTACCCATGAACCTATTTTTATCAAAACCTCAACTATTAATAAAATTGTCTTCCATTATTAATACTGTTGGCTTTCTCAACATACTAATAACATGCAATTTTATTTATATGTACAACAAAATAGCGATTTATGACCATCTATAAATATATAAATATATATAAATATATAAAGGGCAGTTGGTGTGTACATATGTCCGGGGGGAAATATGAAAATAAAACAATTAAAGACAAAATAAATATATATATATATACATACACTATCACCAGATATTGCTTTTTGAGTAAAAATAATGAAGATTTGATTTATAATCATGAAGATGATTAAAAAATCAAAATTTAAATGATAACAGCATGGAATTAATTTTGTATTTAGTATTTTAAATAGAAGACATTATTTTTTTTCTTTTCAGAGTGTTTGAATGAAAGTCTTTTTTATGTTGGGATTTTAATGTGGCGTCCTTCGAGTATCCAACTCGCGATTCAACAATAGTGGGTCTGCGACACTACCTTTTTTTTTTTTATCTCTCCTTTACCTAGGCGAAGCTGAGTAGCCGCTTCTAGTTATTTCTAAATCATCTAATCAATTTTCTTTTTTACATTGACCTAACTAACCAATTTGTTCCAAAAACCTATTATTCTATAAGCATTATTAGCGAAAAAATCATTTTTTTTCTTTTTTCTTTATAGCATACAAAGAAGGGTGACAGATCTCCCGCGCGGTGAGATGGACAATTAGATAAAATAAATACCTGATCAAGTAACAAAAATGTCTCCTACTTCATCTTATTACAATGGAGATTGTCTGTAACCGAAACTATATCACTGCTCAAGTCACAATTCCCTTTATTATTTACGTCATATTCTCCATGATTTTATTTTTATTTAAACCTCAATTATTAATAATTTTTTTTACATTATTAATACTGTTGGCCTTATCTACATCTTATTATAATGGAGATTGTGGGTTTGTCTGTCTGTAATATATTACTATACAAGTCACAATTCCTTTGTTATTTACATCACATCAATTCTCCATGATTTTATTTTTTATTTAAACCTCAATTATTAGTAAAATTGTTTTACATCATTAAGACTGTTAACAATATCGACACACTAATAACATGCAATTATATTTATATATTCAACAAAATAGCGGTTCACAGTGTGAATTAATTTGCATATTGAAAAAAATTGATGCTTAGTATTATTGATTTCTAATTGTTTGGTTTTATCTTAATAAATATGAGCAAAAATATAAATCTTGAAATCTATTAACATTAACTGTAATTTTATTCTTTACTTCCTATTTTAACTCAATAGTTATTAGGGAAATTTACCACTGAAAGACGGGAGTAAGGGAAAATGGCGGAACAGTTAGTTTCAAAGTTGTTCTATTTTCCAATTATATCCCTCTGTTCCAAATATTTTTATCTGAATTCTTATTAAGTTTCATTAGCCTTTTATTATCTTAAATACTTGCATGCATATATTTGCTAGTATAATAACAAATTATTTACAGTGTGAATATTGATATTAAAATCCGATTATATCCATTTTTTTATCTGCATTATTATTTAGTTTCATTAGTCTTTCCAATTTGATATTGTAAGAAAAAAAAAAAAATTTAAAACTCATAAATACAAAAATGGTACTTAGATACAGAAAAATCATTAAAGTAATTCCTTTTTAGCATGACTAAAGAAAATGTTTGACTTAGCTCGTTACAAGCTTAGTATTCCGTACAAAAGAAAAAAGTGTTTTTGGCTATGTATCCATTTAAATATGGAGTTCGCGCGTCTGATTGGCTGGTTCTAACAACCAATCGGAAATTTGATTGGGATGAGGTCAACAACCGTCCAGTATAAAAAAAAAGATTTTCCCCATCATGTCTTTTTAGCGGTTAAGAAAAGGTGGTTGCACCAGAGTTAGATCGCCTCTGGTGGGGCCTGCAATGCGAGGGATGTATGATGTTGTAAGACCCGAAACATCCAATGAACTTTGCATAAAAACATCACTGAAGACAACCACCGGCGCCCAAAAAGAAATGAGCGTATGTTTAAAGTATAATATTTTATTACATTAAAACTTAAATACTTGCACCCGGGAGTGCATATATTTGCTAGTTTAATTAAACACAAGAAAAGCCCCACAGAAGCCCCTAGAAGAAATCAAGAAGAAGCAGCTAGAAGAATTCAACTAAACAGGGACATGGCAACTGGAAGAGTAAAGATGTCAACAAGTGATAAAGTAAGGTCCAACTCATTATCAATCAAGTCTCTAATCTGTCTCTCTCTAATATCTCTCTCTATCACAGAAGAACTCTCTTCTCTCTGAAGTCTCACTCTCACTCTCAACAATTGTATGCCCGATGTCAATGTGGGTTAGAAGGAGATATGGAGAATTTAGGGTCAACTACTTTATGAGAAAAAAGATTGAAAGCGCATCTAATTAAAAATCAAATTATGAGGATTTCTAATAATGGTAGACATTTTTTTTTAATTTGCAAAGCAAATTTAAAAAATTAAGTCTGTTAATTAATTGGATTTTTTCGCTAATAGAGTAATGCTAATTAAGTAATAGGTTCTTTGAACAAATTGGTTAATTAGGTCAATGTAAAAAAAATTAATTACATGATTCAAAATAATGGTAATAAAACGAATTTGAAAAGACATTATTTGGGCGAGTATTTAAATTTTAATGTAATAAAATAATATATTAAATTAAAAAGACTAACGAAACTAAATAATAACGAATATAAGATATTACGTTTATTTTAATGTTATTTTAATTGATTTCTATATAAAATCATATATAAGATTGCTTTTGATACATTTGAGAATAAAATGATAGGATTAGAAATCTGTAACAGCAAATACTTACTTATTGAACCCAGTTTTGTTAAAATCATTATGCTAATTATTTTGACCTTATACTATGTAAATTTTTATTTCTTAAAGATTTATAACACATTTTAAGTAAATAAAAGACGAATGTCTTGGTAACAAGACTGACCTAGAAAACCAGACACGAAGTCCCGAAGACTATGTCCAGACGCCGGAAGAAGAACGTAAGGTACGAAAGATGAACAGAAGAAAAATAGAAGTAAGTTAAAAGAAGAGTATACAACAACCCTAGCAACAAGCCAACAGCTACATACCCCACTTGTATGGGCTGGGCACAAAGCCTCATTTTAACGTGGGCCACACACAAGCCGAAGCTCATGGGTGGGAAAGAACAAAAATTGCGTCGATCTATTCGGCATTCCCCTCAAGAGGGGCGCCTCAGGCGCTGGGCAATAAACCCAGCCCTACCCCTTTAAGTCAAGGGGGCAGGTATTGCCTGGGGGGAAAGCCCCCTGGGATCGACGCTATTAACTTGTAAAGATCCAGGGCCGAAGTGACTGGACCCCAGCTCCGTTGGGCGGGTTTACATGCCAACAGTTACATACTTTCAGAAATCTTCTGATGAAGGGATCTTTATCCGGAAATATCAAGAATCAATCAAAGGTAAATAAATATCATCATAGTTACCGCATTCATCTTTACACTTGTACACTTCAAAACCAACCACCAAATGTAATATCCGCCCTGTCGGCTGGGGCGTTAGAATGCACCGACTGCACTTCTGCAGAGGGGTATGACTCCCTCAATGGGGCCACCTGTTGGCCGTGGGTGGCGATCCGTGATGCTTAAGGATAGAGCCCAGGTGGATGACCAGTTCATGATATGCAATACTCCACTTTGGCCCTATCTTGGGCTAGACGGGCGGTCGGAGAGGCCCCTCCGATCAATCGGCTGGTCACGTCAAGCCCTAGCACCTATATAATTTTCCCAACCCTATTCCCCTCATGGCAAGCCCCAACCACTTTTTATCATATGGGTGCTAGAAGGCGGTGGCTGCGGGTCTACATGTCCTGGTTCTAGTTTTGGAGGTTTGGGGAATGTGGAGCACCCCTTCATCACCATTGCTCCCTGGTCCACTCTGACCCAGAGTGGTAGTACCTGTTAGGGTTCCATCTATGGGTTAAATAGAAAAATGTATTTATAAAAAAATTGTATTACCCATTAAGAATTGATTTATTTCAAAACTTTATCGGCATTAAATGACCCACTGAGGTTGATATGCCGTAAAACAAAACAAAACAAAAAACCAAATGTAATACCTAATTTTGATGGCCGTGAGCAAGAACGTTCATATTGATTTTTTTTCAGTGCCAGTTACATTAGTCGTAAATTGCTTTTAAACTTTGCAGACGTATTTGTCCACTTTATAGAAAAAAAAGTGGATTGTCTCAAGAAGCTTTCATGTTTCTAATTGCAAATATTGTTAGTGACAAATAAACAAACAAATAAATAAATGAAAGATATTTGAACTTAAGATATCTTTTATTTTAATACATTAAGATTGGATACACATTAGAAACTCGAAGATGTTGGCCGACTTTGCACTTAAGTTCAAAAATATGTTGATAAAAAGACATTTAGACATTTTTTAGCTAATGTAAATGCTTAAGATTTTAAGCCATTATTATTAATTATTTGTTCATTGAGTTTAATTAAGTATAAATGTCAATGCTAAGAATTAGCTTCATTTGTTTTTTTTAACCTTTTAATTCTAGGACGTTAATGAGACAGACTCAGATTTCCTATTTCAAGCGCTCGTTTAGAATATGCGAATATCGAATATCTGCCAAATATAATTGTCGTCGAAGGGTCTCCGTATGCTTCTCGTAAGTATATATATTTGTGCTTATTTCTGTATTATATATATTTACCAACCCCTCCGCATGAGCAGGATGTGACACAAGGTCAATTTCTTAAGCGGAGTTTAACAGGTTTGAATTCAGAGTTTTCCTTTTCCTAGACCGGTTGCCTAACCAAGGTTAAAGAGCCCAGTCTGCCCTACTATTTACCCATAGCTAGAAGGAGAGTAAAATTCATACCTTTCCCAAGGGTATTAGCACTAAGTGAAATCTAATTACTACGTCCTGGATTTGAACTCGGGGCGACGAGTCCATTTCCACGACTTTAACCATTACACCACGCGCTGCTTATTTCGGTATATGTATCCGTTTGTGGGAGGCGCATATATCAAGTTTGGGCATTAGTGTGAAGCATTAAAGAAATTAAAATATAAGAAACTCGGTTGTTTTAGAGAAGGTTTCGTTTACTTAGTAAATTTTATTTAGAAAATTTACTAAATAAACTAAATCCTTCTCTAAAACAACCGAGTTTCTTATATTTTTAATTTCTTTAATGCTTCACACTAATGCCCAAACTTGATATATGCACCTCCCACAAACGGATACATATACCTAAATAAAGACAACATATATATATATATATATATATATATATATATATATATATATATATGAGTATATTTTGACTGCATTTTTTTTCTTTTAAACGTGTTTTATTCAACTCTACAGACAATTCTTGCCGGACGAAATTTTGTTTAATCCTTTTTAATTGTCTGGCGATCTTTTTAATATCCCGATGGAATTGGTGTAGCAATCCACCAAAGTTTTTTTCAGAAGCGCTTTCTGCAATACGTTGTGTCATCATTAAGTGTGGAACTGCTGGGATGTTTCCGTTGTCTCGTTTTTTAAACGAAACCTGTGAGCCCCACCTACTACTAATTCCTACTTCTATTGCTTGTTTTAAAAGCGAGAAAACGGAAAAATCCCACCAGTTACACTCCTGATGATGGCACAAAGTCGTGCAGAAAGCGCCCGTGAAAAAACCTTTGCTGGATTGCTACACCAGTTCCAACGGGATATTCAAATCAATAATAACAGCCCCCACATATATGCATATATATACATATATATTATATATACAGGCACACACCCATACACATGGTATTACCGTATATATATATATATATATATATATATATATATATATATATATATATATATATATATATATATATATATATATATAGGTTAATAATTTCTAATAATTTCTCTTGACTACACTTTTATACGACACTCTCTGAATATTTTTTTCAAATTTTCCATACTTATCTACCGTCGGGTCACTTTCCATTTTCCTTATATATATATATATATATATATATATATATATATTATATATATGTGTGTGTGTGTGTGTGTGTGTGTGCGTGCGTGCGTGTGTGTGTGTGTGTGTGTTTTGTGATCGAATATATAATGTGTGTATGTGTGATTAAATATATACGTGTATGTGGAATTAAATATATATATATATATATATACATACCCCCCCCCATATATATATATATATATATATATATATATATATAAACACACGTAACTCCGAAGCCTCTGAAGATGGGATTTTATCCCGAAAATTTAGGAAACAGGTAAATAAACATCAATTCCACTGCATTGCCAATAGCCTTCTAATTTCTTTTTTTTATATATATATATATATATATATATATATATATATATAAGTTGACGTGGTTGTTATTGTGAGAGATTAACGCATGATTTGATATTTAAAGAACTCTACATATATTACATTGTCAAATTCAATACATATATGTGTGTGTGTGTGTGTGTGTATGTGTGTATGTCCGCGCGTGTCCGTGTGTTCATTTATGTGTATATAAAGTGATATATTCCTTGTATATATATATATATATATATATATATATATATATATATATGCGTGTGTGTGTGTGTGTGTGTGTGTGTCTGTGATCGAATATATAATGTGTGTATGTGGGATTAAATATATATGTGCATGTGGGATTAAATATATATATATATATATATACATACACACACACACGCACACACACACACACAAGTTGACGTTGTTGTTATTGTGAGAGATTAACGCATGATTTAATATTTAAAGAACTCTACATTTATTACATTGTCAAATTCAATACATATATATATGTTTGTGTGTGTGTGTCTCAGTGTGTGTGTGTGTATGTGTGTGTGTCCGTGTGGTCATTCATGTGTATATAAAGTGACAGAGAGGGAAAGTGAGACAGAAAGGAAGAAGGAAAGAAAGAAAGAAACAAGGCAATATGAACTATTTTGTTGTTGATCAGCCTTTACGACTTACGGTGAGCAGAATTCTAATTTTAACCGTGGTTAACTTCGTCCACCATGTCATTGATGCCCTTGCGAAAAGGTACGTCTTCACTTATCGTTTCGCTCTATCTTATCGTCAGACATCTTGAAAGAATATTCCGTTGCTTGAATCAATCGATGGTCGATGCAGAAGAAGAGTCAGTGAGTGAGCACTTGGGAAAACCATGCACTTACCTTCCCAGTCTGTTGCCAAAAAAGGAATAAAACAATCAATATAAGTAAAAAAATAAAAAAAGTAAGAAAGAATGTTATCTACCATTGTCATTCTATGCGCATGCGCGGTTTTGTATATAAAAACAAAAACAAACAAACGCGAAAAAGCATACTAGCGCTTATGTAAGTTATTTCGTTGGTTGGTTGAATTTTATGGCATGTCAACACATTGGGTTATTTTATGCCGAATAATTTTTTTAATTCATTCTTGATGGCTACTCAATTTGGTTTAAACACATTTTTGTTATTTAACCCATAGCTGAATAGAGAATAATTTAATGTGGAGGGATTATTTTCCTTACTTGACACGGTTCTTCCGTTAGGCGCTAGATGGTGTTCCGACCGGTAGCATAAAAAGGCGGAACCACCAAAGTCAAATTCTATTAGACTCTTTAGCTTTAAGAGATCAAACACAAGTTGCTTCCCATATTCATAGGACAGGGGCTTCCTCCTACAGTCTTTCCGTGTAAATGCTACATGAGAGTCTTTTTACCCGAATATTTTTCATTCATTATTGTGGCTACTCAATTTGTTTTAAACACATTTTTCCTATTTGACCCATAGATGGGACCCTAACATGTACTACCACACCCGGATCAATTGACCTGTGAGCAATGATGATGAAGGGGGGCTCCACATTCCCCACACCTCCAGAGTTGGAACCTCACTAACAATTAGAGTTTAACGTCATGCTCAGGACATGAATATCCTCAGCCACCACTTTCTAGCACATATATGATAAAAAGGGTTAGGGCTTGCCATAAGGGCAATAGGGTTGGAAAAATCATGTGGCTTGACGTGACCGACCGATTGATCAGACGGGGGACTCCCTGCCCACCTGTCTAGCCTAAATAAGGTCCAACGTGAAGTATGCTTGTCATGGACACCTCAGCCACAAGATTCCGTCTTTAAGCATCACGGATCGCCACCCATTCCCAATAAGTGGCCCCATTAGGAGAGTCTTCACCTTCTGAATGTGTGCACTTGGTATATTCTAAAGCTCCAGCCGACAGGGCTTATCTAGGTTGTACAAAAAATGTTTCGAATGATACCGTTACAAAAAGTATTTTTCTTACCCATAGCTGGAGGGATAATGATTTGGTGTATAGGGATTATTTTCCTTACTTGGCATGGTTCTTCCGTTAGGCGCTGGATGGTGTTCCGACCAGTAGCATAAAAAGGCGAAACCGTCAAAATCAAATCCTCTTAGACTCTCTAGCCCTCAACGGTCAAACAGAAGTTGGTTCCCCTATTCATAGGGCTGGGGCTTCCCCCTATAGACATTCCATGTAAATAGTACATGAGAGTCTTTTTAACCTCTAAGCTCACAGAGGTAACACACATCAGTTGCCTCTTTTGTCAAGACATGAGGCTTTGTCCCCATTTGCATTCCGTGAATGTTTCCCCTCGGCCGTAGCTGTCAGTAAGGTAGATATATGTTACGATCACCTAGATTACTCGAGTCTGTAAACAACAGATGAGTAATGCCTTACGCTAGACCGGTGAAAGTTCGTTAAAGTCACCTTTAGAGAGCTCTACCGGGCTTCGGAAGCATATAACTGTCATCCCCAGATACCGATTTTCGACGTTTATATTTCATCAATGTGGCTAGACTTAACAGCTACTTCTAGCTTAGAGAGCAGCCTGACTGACTTTTCAGCAGTTCGACCCATTTCGACTAGGCCGTCCGTAGCTGTCAGTAAGAGGCGAATATTTTAACTGACAAATACATATATCGGTAGCTGTATGTTACGATCACCCAGAGCAGTGGTTCCCAACCTATGGCCACATGGCCAAAATGGGCGATAACAAATTTTAGGTGGGCCAAGGAAATATTATAATTCTATATGATTTCAGAGCAGACTTTTTATATACAAAATCCAATCATATATGTGGGAAATTTATATTTTCTAGAAAGTAAGATGTCAACTAATTCCCGATAGGGGAGAGTGGGAAGAGATTCCCGCCTCTGATACACCCCTGATACGCGCCTATATTATGTTTTATATATATTGACTTTATATATGCCAATTGAATAAGATAATGAACTTAGAGCGGTTAAAATTGCATAATAAATAGTCGTTAAATTGGAACTGAAAAGTACATGTAGTTTAGATACTTAAGATAAAGTGTGTGCGTCAATATGGTTGTATCTTGATTAAATAAATATCTTATGTAAAAATGGAAATATTTTTTCTATTATAATAATTTCATGGGCCATAATACAAATTTGGTTCCAAAGTGGGCCATGAGATGAAAAAGGTTGGGAACCTCTGCCATAAAGAACCAAGAGAGGATATCATTGTTTTATATATCCAGCAGCCCCAAGACTTTAAAATGAAAGGCTATTTGCCTTTTGAACTTTTACACGCGTGTATTCTCTGTAGCTTATATCGAAGTATTTACGGTGTTTTTTTTGTTATTTCTTTTCCCTATAGATGAAAAAACACAAAGAAATGGCTTTGATGAATATGGTTGTCAGATAAAAGATAGATCGATAAAAGAGTACGAACAGATCAATCACCAGATCGAAGTATAGATAGAAATACATTTACTATCACACAGATACAAAACTAATATCGATCTATAGAAAGGTGTAAACAAAGAAACATGTGAACTAGTATATTCTTTTCTTCTGAAATACAGAAAGAAAACAATGCATATCAAAACAGTAGGTACCACCAATTTTCCCTATGAAATTTACCCCCCCCCCCTATATTTAACACAATGAAACTTGCTTAAGAATTAAGATTATCTTGAAAATGTTTTATCCATTCAAAAGAGGAAACATTAATAGATCACGTGATGATAAAAAATGTTTTTCAGCATACGAAAATAAGGAGAATTATGAGCAACACAATGTTTATATTTTTGCAAAGTCAAATCAATTAAAATTTAAAGTAGCCAAAAACAAGTTATGACTAGAGGCTTTTTTAAAAATTCTATCAAAAATAAATCAATAGTCTGATTTTAACGAAAATTTCCACAATTACTTTTCTTTTGATGAAAATATGTTTGAAATAGGTTTTTTCCTAAAATACAATATATAAATATAATATAATTCCAAAATTCAAAGAGGAAAAAAAATCACATTATTTGTTGTAGTAAAATAATCATTAACATTTATATATTTACCAAACCCCTCCGAACGAGCAGGATGTGACACAAGGTCGATTTCTTAAGCGGAGTTTATCAGAGTTTCACTTCTCCTAGAATGGTTACCTAGCTATGGTAAAAGAACCCAGTTTGCCCTGCTAGTTACCCACATCTGGAGGGAGAACTGGATTCATACCTTTCCCAAGGGTATTACCGCCTCGTGAAATTCAAACAGCTTCGTCGAGGAATCGAACTCCGGTCGACGAGTCCATTTCCCACGACTCTAACCATTAGACCACGCGATATAGGCAACGAAAATGCATTCATTTTTCAGGATTCTGATTATAAGGATGTTTAACTTGACTTTCATGATACATGTCAGTCCCCTGTATATGCTCTCTGACGTAAGAGCAAATATATTCTTCTTGAAGGGACACGTGGGAAAAAAAAAATGTTCTATGACTGAGGACGAAATAAGTGAAAGCGGGAAAATACTTTTGCATTTTTATCCTATCAATAATCGCTCAAATGATGAAAGCCTTATTCAACCGCAAGGCAAAGAGACGTGTCACCTTGATATCATCTTTAGGGAATCCTAGAATCTAATTGGTTATATCATCTGTCAAAAAGACCAATGAGAGTCTAAGATAGCAAAAAAAAAAAAGAAGGAAATATTCGATTTAGCAAAGCAATTCTTATTAGCTGTTCATATGGAGATGTCCACAACCAAAGAAAGAAAACACAAGCAAATCTCCCAAGACGTACACTGTTGACAAGCTGATGGATAAGGCCATTGCAAAGTGTTTTCTGATAAAGATTGAAAGATATTTTCAATATCTTCCGCTATTCGATTCTGACAAACACTCCAACACTTTTACGTTCACTTTTGGATGAATACCCTTGAGCAAAGGCACGAACCTCTTCATCCTTTCCAGGTATGGCTTAAAAAAAGCATCTCTACAATTTTTCTACGATGATAGGGCATTGAATGACCCTCGAATATGAATGTGCCATCTATACATATACAAAGGGCAGTTGTTGCGTGTGTATGTCCGGAGGATTTGGTTTGATTTGTTTTGTTTTACGGCATGTCAACCTCAGTGGGTCACTTAATGCCGATAAAGTTTTGAAATAAATCCATTCTTAATGGATAATAAAATTTTTGTATAAATACATTTTCTATTCAACCCATAGATGGGACCCTAACGGGAACTACCACTCCGGGACAGAGTGGAACAGGGAGCAATGGTGATGAAGGGGTGCTCCACATTCCCCAAACCTCCGAAACTGGAACCTCACCATCAGATAGAGTTTAACGTCATTCCCAGGACATGTAGACCCGCAGCCACCGCCTTCTAGCACCCATATGATAAAAAGGGGTTGGGGCTTGCCATAAGGGCAATAGGGTTGGGAAAATCATATAGGTGCTAGGGCTTGACGTGACCAGCCGATTGATCAGAGGGGGCCTCTCCGACCGCCCGTCTAGCCCAAGATAGGGCCAAAGTGGAGTATTGCATGTAATGAACTGCTCATCCACCTGGGCTCTATCCTTAAGCATCACGGGTCGCCACCCACGGCCAACAGGCGGCCCCATTGGGGGAGTCTTACCCTTCTGCAGAGGTGCAGTTGGTGCATTCTAACGCCCCAGCCAACAGGGCGGACGATGATTGGGCATTGAATGACCATCGAATATGGATGTGCCATCTATACATATATAAACAGCAGTTGTTGCGTGTATGTCCGGAGGAAACTATGAACATAAAACAATTAGCGACAGATATAGGTAAACATTTACTATCACCAAACCTTGGTTTTTGAGTAGAAATAATCAAGATTTGATTTATATTCGTTAAGATAATTTAAAAAAATAAAACTTGAATGCTAACAGCATGGATTTTCTTTGGCATTTCATATTTTAAATAGTAGACATTAATTATTCTTTTTTTCTTTTTAGAGTGGCTGAATGGCGCAAGTTCTTTTTTTACGTAGGGATTTGCATGGGGCATCCTGCGAGAATCAAACTACCGATCCAGTAACAATGGTTCTGCGAGACTAACTTTAAAATAAAAATCCCTTCACCACCTTGGCGACGCCGGGTAGCAGCTTCTAGTTAAACATAAAAAACCCAAATCAATTCATCTTTTATAGAAGTAAATTAACAAGTGCGGATTTTATATAGATTTGTAAACATTTCAGAGGTCTCGTTTACATTGACGCATGTATAGGTATACAGGGCACTCAGAATCAACTTCGCCAAAATTGTTCAACTTAACTTACCTCGCCCTGTCGACTGGGGTTTTAGAATGCGTTGAATGCAACTCTGCAGAGGAGTAACCAACCTTTATATAACTCTTTTGCATAACTGATTAATGCCTTTCAAGATGATAAAATCAAAAAAATTATTAGGAAACTTGAAAGAAAAAAAAAGAAAAAACTTGAAACCAAAAAGGATTTTATTAGTCAACTTCCTTCGACTTTAACCATTACAACACGCACCTCTATCTCGCTTTGTACATATATATGTATTTATCAGTAAAATGTCCCTCTCTGCTTGTGATTGGCCGATAGTCCAGGGATTAGAACATCTGACTGATGATAAATCGGTCAAGTTTTGATCTCAGCTTAAGTAGCTCACAAAGTCTATATGCACTGATGAGGAGGCGCGTGGTCTAATGGTTAGGGTCGTAGGAAATGGACTCGTCAACGGGAGTTCAATTCCTGGACGAAGCTGTTGGCATTTCACATAGCGCTAATACCCTTGGGAAAGGTATGAATCCAATTCTCCCTCCAGCTATGGGTAAATAGCAGGGCAGACTGGATTCTTTAACTATAGCTAGGTAACCAGTCTACGAAAAGGAAAACTTTGAATTCAACCCCGTTAAACTCTGCTTAAGAAATTGACCTTGTGTCGCATCCTGCTCGTGCGGAGGGGTTGATAAATATATATATGCACTGATGAGGTGTGATACGTTGAAACAGGACTGTATATAGATGACTATATATATATATATATATATATATATATATATATATATATTATAGTCATCCACAGACATCGTGTTTTGACATATCACATCTCTTCAGTGTGGCTAGACTTTAACAAGGCCACCTCCAGACGGGATGGGGACCTGATTGATTTATCATCAGTCAGGCTTCTTAACCACTATATATTATATATATTTATTTTGTTTTATCACTTCAAGTGAAACATCCAAGTCAATTGAGAGTGAAAACGCATAAATTAAAGTACTAATATTGCCAGTGGACGGGACATCTCGTACTTTTATTATTGTTTAACAATTTAAAAGATTCATTTCAATATGAATTACTTTGTTTTTCAAATGCATTTAATTTGATTTCTGCTTTATAATTTTGTCAGCATTTATCATTATCTTTAGAAGGTAACACTTGCCAATATTACTCAAAATCCCATGATATTACAGGGTGAACCAGAGAAAACAGAACCCACATTATTTATTTATTTTCCCATTCAACCAATCCTAACCCTAATCCTAAACCCTAAACCCTACCCCCCCTAGTTAAAATTAACAGTTTTATTACACAATTTATTGGTTCTGTTTTTTCTGGGTCATGGGAATATGATTTGCAAGTTTTACTCTTTATAAACAACAAAAAAAAAGAAGAACATTTTAAATTCTTGAATTTATTAAAAAAGAACAAAAAATGGTTCTACTGTGAAAGAACAATTTACAAATTACATTTTTATTCATT
>CM042161.1:71377925-71380425 GCA_023376005.1 Doryteuthis pealeii | reverse complement strand
TGTTTCAATAGATCTTCATCAGGGCTTTTGTTAATTTGAGGAAAAATAAATTTATCACAGAGAATAAGAAGACTTTGAGAGTCTTTTGCTTTGTCGGTCAATCTATTTTTTTTTAAATTGTTGAATGAAAAACTAGCGTTCTTTGGATGTTTGAAAATATAACGAACTCTAAAACAACGGTCGTTAAGTGACATAGACGCTCCCTTGGGTTGAAAATGAAAACAGACGCTCGCTTTTCATCGTTTTTATTTTTCAATTTTTCACTATATTACATAGTCGGATTCACTTCCACTTTCTCTTCACATTCTATAATCTATATATCAATCCGCTAGAACCTACCTTTGTTGTTGGTGACTTAGTAGGAGGGAGACATTTTGGTATAGTGAGATAGGTGTTGTCACCTCAGCTAAATAATGGACCATTCCGTTTTTATTGTGAAGAAAAGGAAAAAAAACATGCTACACATATGAAAAAAGTAGTAAGAAAGAAAGAAAGAAAGAAAGAAAGAAAGAAAGAAAGAAAGAGGAGAACGCGTGGATAATACATAGTGTGAGGGGGGTGAGATCACAGAAGCGATCACGCTAATCTGTTTCAATGAATGAAAAGAAAAAGAAAGTGTGTGTGAGTGAGAGAGAGAGAGAGAGAGAGAGAGAGAGAGAGAGAGAGAGAGAGAGAGAGAGAGAGAGAGAAAGTTGAATCAACTTGAATTGAACTATTTAACAATAGCTCTTAAACCTATGAAACTGTTACATAATTGATGGGTTGTCTATAGACTCTTAGTAAATCGGATAGGTGGGATTGTTAAAATGAACCCTAATTGGCAATACCAAACTAATAAATAATTATGCCTATTCCTGAACCATAAATGCTAGAAACATACTTTCGAAAACATTTTTTTAGAATGATTGTAAGGGAGGTATGTAGCGTAATTATTATGTGCTACGGGGAACTTGGGGATTGAAAATGGTGATCGGATTTCTGGAGAAAGAGAAGAAAGAGAAATATGAACTAAAAGAGGTTAAAGTTTGGAAGGATAAACACTCAACGGATACCAGCCATTGACAGACCAATTATCCCAGAACTATATTTAAAGATAAAAGCGGAAGTTCCAGATTTTCTGAAAAGAAGCAGAAGCGGATGTGACCCTCCTACCCCCGGGATGACAAACTGAAGGAGATGAAAATCGGTCTTTTTTCGGGTTAGACTTTGTAAGAGGCAGACGGGGCTTCCCGAGTTCCCCCGTGATGTGTTTCACATAATAGTACCGAACATGATTTACGATAGAACAGCTTGACCTCTCTCTCTCTCTCTCTCTCTCTGTCTCTCTCTGTCTCTGTCTCTCTCTCTCCCTTCACGGAAAAAGAACCCACGAACCTAGAAATAAATAAACAGCCCCCTTTTGACTATAAGAATTTTGTATGTTGTTACTCTGAACTAATACCGGCTACGACTATTAACGACTACTACTGGAGTTTGATCTTGCGTAGGGACCCGTCCTTGGTCCCTACGCAAGATCAAACTCCAGTCACGCTAGTCTGTTCACTTTTAGAATAATACCCATAGGAAAGGAATGAACCTTTCATTCCCCGAGGTTAAGTAGTACAACCATTATTCTACAACCAGATTGTTTCAGCATTAAATAACTCAATTGTCATGACATTAAAGAAATAAACCAAAACAACCCTCAACATCAACTACTTTAAGCAACCTGAGTCCTTTGTTCATCAAAATGACTTGATTCGGCATTAAATGATCCGCAAACAATGCGACGGAGTATTAGGAAAAGCGGGAGGAGAAGTGGGAGTAGGATTTCTGCATGGTAACAACAGGAATCTTAAATCTCTGGCATCTTCTCAAGAATTCTAGAATTCTAGAATTGTCAGATAATTGCATTTAGAAATATGCCGCAAAATCAACCAACCAACCAGCAAACAAACATGTCTATCTATCTATCTATCTATCTATCTATCTATCTATCTAAGACTTCATTATGTATAAAATCATCTATTTATCTATCCATCTTTTCTAGCCACAAGGTTCGTAGTTCGATACCGGTCCTCTCCGACTGAGTATGAGTAGCACAGGGATCTGTGTGGTAAAGTAAGGAGCTGATGGTAGGTGTGGCGCTCCACCTCAGACGCTTAGATAATCTCCTTGGTCTAGCGCTAGTGAAAGGGGGATAGACTCCCTCGCTGATTGGCTGATACCGATATTAGGCCGTCCCAACGACAACGACTTTATCTATCCATCTATTACTGTCAAGTCCCGCCCTGTCGGCTGAGGTGCTAGAATACACTGACTGCACCTATGCAGAGAGGTAATAACCCCCAATGGGGCTACCTATTGTCCGTGGGTGGCGATCTGTGAGGCTTAATGAGGAAATCCAGGTGGATGAGCAGACATGACGTGCAACACTCAACTTTGGCCCTTAGGATACACGGGCGGTCGTGAGAGGCCTCCTCCGTTCAATCGGCTGATCACGTAGAGCCCTAGCAACTAT
>CM042161.1:71360425-71372925 GCA_023376005.1 Doryteuthis pealeii | reverse complement strand
GCTGATGGCCTTGAGAGTGAGTGACGGCGCTTGACCCCACTCTCACCTTGCCTTCCGGGTATAAATCGTGAGAACCGGAAGGCATAGAAGACCCTGTTCCGGTTTAAGGATAGTAAGTAACTCACACAGTTAGCAAGTAGGAGCCGATCTCGTAGGATGTGCGAAGATGTCTGGTTTGGGGATTTACAAATAAAGTAACATCAAAGTAAATCGAAGTCTTGTGTTTATTACCTAAAAACTAACAATGACACAGGGCTTCTGATAAGGAGAAATCAGACCCGAAGTCCCCAAGAAAGTCCAGACCTTGGAGGATTCCAGACCCATACGCAAGATGTTAGAAGATATACCAAGTCAAGATGATAGAAGAAGCAAAGCCGGCCAGAAAAAATACGACCAGAAGTAAGAAGTAAGAAAGGGTATACAACATTTAGAATTAATGACTAAAAGATATTTAATATATTTAGTTAAAATTTATTAGTGTAATTCTAATTATATTTCAGTGAATCGCACATCCTATGCCTACAATAGCCTATTGATTCAATTCTATTATTCAAGTTATTTTCAAATTTGGGAATCGAATTATTGATAATTTTACGTGTAAACATAAGAAACATGGATCTTTTAGAGCTCTGTACACGTTTTGATTTCCTTTAGATATTCCATTCAATAATCCGTGTTAGGTCTTGATACTTAAAATCACAAATATGACTAGATAGAGATGTTTCGTTTCTAAGCTTAATATTTAAAAACGATTATTTATGATTTGTAAATCTAGTTTAAAAATTCCGACTTCGTGTATCCCACGTAAAAATTAGATTTGTTTTTTTGAGTTGAGGTCACTGAAGCCTGGAATATATAACACCTTTAATCAAGCACATTGTAGGACTTCGGCAGTTGCATTGTTTCTGTCAATTTTTCGTTATTTCTATTTTGGTTGGTTGTTTGGGTTTTACGGCATGTTAACCCATTTGGTCATTTTATGCCGAAGACGTTTTTGTTTTATTCATTTTTGATGTGTACTCAATTTTTTTATAAATATATTTTTTCTATTTAACCCATAGATGGGACGTTAGATACACGCTGACTCCGGTTCAGAGTGGACCTTGAAGTAAAAAGTGATGAAGGGTGTTCCACATTTCCCAGACTTCCACGTTTATGTAGCTAATGTTCAGATTAACGAGAAATCAGCTCAGATAGAAGAATAGAGGATCTGACCAGCTAAGAAGATAAGTATAAGATGATAATAAAAGGTAAGAAGTATATCCAACACATTGGCAAGTATGTAAAAACGTATTGTGTTGCATAATGTTTGCACATTTGAGATAAGTAAGTGATGTAATTTAAACATTGGAAATTAACTGAAATAAATGAGATAGTTCAAATCATAAGTGATTTTTACACTGAGTCGAATTGGAAAACAAACAACACGGATCGCCAATGGACACAGTCGAGTAGAGGAAACTTGGTTATGAAGTGGAAGGAATAAAAACCGATATTGATTAAAAGTAATTTTAGTAAAATGTGTGTCAACCGTTGAGTTGAAAGCGAAGGAAACATGTGCTCACTGCCGAATGAAACATCAGAGTGTTGTTGAATATATATATATTTACCAACCCCTCCGCACGAGCAGGATGCGACACAAGGTCAATTTCTTAAGTGGAGTTTAACAGGTTTGAATTTAGAGTTTTCCTTCTCCTAGACTGATTACCTAGCCATGGTTAAAGAGTCCAGTCTGCCCTGCTATTTGCCCATAACTGGAGGGAGTATTGGATTCATACCTTTCCCAAGGAGAAATTCAAATGTGAAATTCAAACAGCTTCGTCCAGGAATTGAACTCGGGTCGACGAGTCCATTTCCCACGACTCTAACCATTAGACCACGCGCCTCCATATATGTGCTGTTGAATATAAGAGGTGATAGATGATAAACAATTGAAGAGGGTTGACATTTGATTTGAGCGAACCAATTGATCGAACGGGGTTTCTCCGAACGCCCGTTTAGCCTAAGTAAGGCCAAAGTAAAGTGTTGCATGTCATGGACTGCTCAGTCACCAGTGTTCCATCGTTAAGCATAACGGGTCACCATCTACGGCCAACAGGTAGCCTCATTAAGGTGTGTGTGTGTGTGTGGGTCTTATCTTCTGCAGTTGTACAGGCGGTGGATTCTAAAGCCTCAACCGACAGGGCTGATTTCTATTTTGTGGGTGGTCATTTATTAATTTATTATTGTGTTTCTTAATACTTCTTTGTATATTGTTTATGCAATAGAAACGATTAACAAACATTTAAAACAAAAAAAAGAGAGAAATAAGAAATTACAGTTATTCGCCCATTTCATTCATAAAGGAGGAGAAGAAGAAAGAGAGAAAAAAAGAAAGAAAAAAAAAAGGAGAGGAAAAGAAAATAAGAAGAGAAATTATAACCACACAAATAAAAACATAAGCACATCTATTTCTGATACGAAACTCTGATGATGAAGTTCATGCTTCGAAATCGATAAGACAAAAATAACATCTTTTTGTTTTTATTTTTCATACGCATTGTATTTGCCTTCAAATTATTAATATATGATTTTTTAAAAATGTTCTTGTTATAAATCGACTTTTGGGTTTTACTTGTAAGTTGAATGGGGCGGGGTGTACCAGAGGATCACGGAATAGCGTTCAACCGTCTGTATCGGAAAATAAGTTTAACTCATTTCAATTAAGTAATGACTTTGAATGAATCAAACTTAAGTTAGGGTCCTGAAGAGATCGTGTAGATCCAATCCGTGGTAGACAAATAACTTTTTTCTACTACTACAAGGGGTTGTTTATTTCTTTCAAGGCTCGTGGGTTCTATTTCAGAGAGTCGGAGAGAGAGAGAGAGAGAGAGAGAGAGAGAGAGAGAGAGAGAGAGAGAGAGAGAGATTGGCAGTAAAGCTGTTCTATCATAAATCCTATTCCTGTGCGCTGTTCGCTGCTAACCTAGACACGTCACGACAGAGCCCCCCAAAACATCTGACCCTTCTCGGGTCTAGAGAAAAAGAGACCGAATTTTCTTTACTTCCGTTTGTGGTCCCAGTGGTGGAGGTAAGGAACACATCCGCTTCCTCCCTCCGCAGAAAACCTGGGACATCCGTTTTTATTTCTAAATATAGTTCAGGGGTCATTGACCGGTCACATTTGATACACGTTGAGTGTGTAGAATTCCAAAGTTCATCTTCTTTCTGTTCTTATTTCTTTTTTCTTCTCTTCAGTAGTATTGATCTATATTTATGATATATTGTGCACTCTCGGATAAATTACTAATATATACATACAACATATATTAAGTATATATAAACAATTTCCCAATAATTAATATAAAAAAAACTATATAGATAAATAAATACCTGGAAAATAACAATAATAAAAAAATGAATTACATCACAAGAAAGAATACAACAATAATAACTAATAATACTGAAAATATTTTTTTCAAATGAATCTACAAAACAATATAATACAATATATAAGTATCGTATAGACTGTTACATAAGAAGAATAGAAGAAAGTAATGAAAAGTTTATACAACAAGACAAGAAACTGTCCTCCTCAGAAACCCCTCTCCCTACTAAGTACCTTTTTGTTGGCTTCCTTCAGCTGAAGACGATGGCGTTGTGTCCAGAATTTTTCTTTTAACTGCATCTGCACTACACTACAGGATATAAGAAAATATAGAAAATCTGTCACCCTCAGAGCCTCACAAGGAAACTCATCATTCTCTCAATAAAGCACTACACTAAAGTATATAAGGTAATCACAAAATCAAATCCATCCACTGGGTTGGAAAATCACATAAGCGAGAAACTGTCCACTTTAGAAAATCTCCCCCCTTACAAAGCACTTCAAAACATTATATATGGAGCCACAAAAACTGTCGCCCTCAGTACCTCACAACGAGAATCCTCCTCCTCACTATAAAGCACAGCTTTACATTATATAAATGTTATAGGTGATATAACCTATGTACATAAATGGAATGCGCCGACTACTACTATAAGTAGCAGGGACAATTGTGGTTTGACACAAGCAACACGGGTCAGTTCACAACTGAATGGTCGGACGCAACTCCACTTTTTTTTCCGCAATTTCTACTCATTTTTGTTCAATACATTTGTATCCATTTTCACCAGTCGTTTGTCATGTTTTTTTGTCCCTTAAAATCCGCACAACAATAAAGAATCACAAAATCAAATCCATCCACTGGGTATGAAAATCACATGGGCGAGAAACTGTCCCCATCAGAAAATCTCTCTCCTTACAAAGCACTTCAAAACATTATATATGGAGCCACAAAAACGGTCGCCCCCAGAACCTCACAACGAGAATCCTCCTGCTCCCTATAAAGCACAATACATTATATAAAGAATCACAAAATCAAATCCATCCACTAAGGATAAAAATCGCATAGGCGTGAAACTATCATTCGCGAAAACACACTCTCCCTACAAAGAGGTTCACTCCATTATATAAGGGAGCACAAAAATCATTATCATTATTATCGTTATTATTATTATTATTATCATCATCATCATCATCATCATCAGTATTATTATTATTATTATTATTATTATTATTATCGATTTGTATTTCTCTCCTTTAGACTACAAGAAAGCAAAACACCCAATAAAATGTTCAATAATTTTTCTATGAGATTTTTGTGTTCACATTAATACCCTAACTCAAATGTACTAAATAGTTTCATACATTCTAAATAATAGCATATATTATTCACCCCGTCTTTTTTTCCAAACCGCTGGGGATTTTTCCAAGGGCACCAATTACAATGAATGACTCTTACCTTCATGCCCTGCAGTCTTTTCAGTTCTCTGGCCAAGTCCAAGTATTTGTTCAATTTTTCGCTTTCTTTCATTCTCACTCTGTGTCCCTTTCTTGTTGATTAACACCAGGTCTGGTCTCCTAGCCAGGGTTAGGTGGTCCGTCAGTATCCTATAGTCCCAGAGAATTTCATGCGAGTCATTCAGTAGTAGCATAGGAAACATTTAATTTCTTGTTCAATTCTCTGTGAATATATATATATACCTATCATACAGTTTACAGATTAGCCGCACACATAAACATGTATACCGAATTGGAGATACTATTCCCTCGTTCTGTCAATATATACGAAATATACTTTTCCTTTGCTGTAGATACACATTCATTTGTTATTTTTTTCCTTCGCATTCTTAGAAATATCTATTATATATATATATATATATATATATATATATATATATATATATGTGTGTGTGTGTGTGTGTGTGTGTGTGTGTGTGTGCATACAATAAAGGATATAAATAATCTTTTGAAAAAACATGTGCGCGTGTGTCGGTTTTAAAATTATATTTTTGTATAAGTTAATGCACAAATGGTGAATATATACGTGCACGTGTAAACACAAACATCTCGGTGTAGGGTGATGGTTAACAATCTCATATGAGGAAACTTGAACGAGAGTTCGATCCTCAACGGATGCTGCAGTATTGTAAACTAATACAAAAAGTATGTTATATTTACTAAATATCTACATAAATTCAATTGGTGGGGTGTATCATAGTTATATATATATATATATATATATATATATATATATATATATATATATATATATGTGTGTGTGTGTGTGTGTGTGTGTGTGTATTTGGGCAGCATTCTTTCATTTATACATGTAGAATTAAACAAAAGGCACATCTCCTGTTTAACAATTTTATTTTTGATCTTTTCTAATTTTCTGGCCAACTTTTTAATGTTTGGGTGGAATTGGTGGATAAGTCCACCAAATTTTAGTTCCCGAGTACTTTCGGCACTTCGAAGTGCCATCATCAGGGGTGATGTATTCCAGTTTTTTTAATTTTTTTAATTATATCAATGTGGAGGCTGGAAGGAGAAGAATTGGTGAGAAAGGTGTTATAGGCATTTTAGAATGTATGTACTGCATTGGAAATTAATTTTGTTTAAAGATGGTTTGTATTGTTTTATGTATAAATACTAGAAGCTCTATACATAAAACAATACAAACCATCCTTAAACAAAATTAATTTCCAATGCAGTACACACATTCTAAAGTGCCTATAACACCTTTCTCACCAATTCTTCTCCTTCCAGCCTCCATATTAATATAATTTAAAAAAAACAAAAAAAAACAAAAAAAAAAACAAACCTGGAATACATCACCCCTGATTATGGCACTTCGAAGTGCCGAAAGTACTCGGAAACTGAACTTTGGTGGACTTATCCACCAATTCCACACAAACATTAAAAAAAAAGTTGGCCAGAAAATTAGAAAAGATCAAAAATAAAATTGTTAAACAGGAGATGTGCCTTTTGTTTAATTCTACATATATATATATATATATATATATATATATATATATATATATAGGGAGAGAGAGAGAGAGAGAGAGAGAGAGAGAGAGAGAGAGAGAGACGGCTATGTCTATTCTTGTACGTTCTTTGTGCTTGTTAGCTTTGAGATATTATTATTATTATTATTATTATTATTATTATTATTATTATTATTATTATTATTAATTAACATATTGCCTCACACAATATTTCCGTCTTTAAATCTAAAATTTCATAGATTTACCAACAGACATAGCATAGTATTGAATGTTTTCATTTTCATATTTTAATGATCCGTAACGATCGGCTTTTCTTAGATATGTTGCCCTGACAGCATCACAGACAGATTTTCAAGATTGGTTTTGAAAATTTAATAAAGAAAATATTATTCGAAGACACTCTTAAATAAGGAAAACTTCTATAGTAGATAAATACATAAATATATCAGCAAATATGATTTCCGAGACATATTTCTTGTCAATATACACACATACACATATTTAGATACACACCATGCACACACACACACACACATCACTACATACACATACACACATTTATATACACGCTCTGAACACACGCACACAAAAACGTTCTTATTTACAAACCCGCCCTATACACACACACAATCATACTCTCTCTCTCTCTCTCTCTCTCTCTCTCTCTCTCTCTCTCTCTCTCTCTCTCGAACTCACTCGCTCGCACACACACGTGTCCTGGGTATGACGTTAAACAGCATCTAGTGGTGAAGTTCCATTTAATTTTAGTACGCATTTCGTTGCTAAACATGAAGGCCACCGATTTTTGGTCGGTAACTAGAGTAAAATGTTGTCGCGACAGATAACGATTCCACTTGCGAACCGCTTCGATAATTGCTGTCGATTTCTTCTCAACTATGTGATATTTTAGTTCGCATCCTTGTAGTGTTTTCGACATGAATGCTACTGGGCGCCCGCCTTGGTTGAGGATGGCAGAAACTGCCACGTCTGACGCATCACATTCAACCTCGAAAGGTAAACTTTCGTCTATTGGTTGTAGAGAGGCCTTCTCCAATTCTTTTTTTAGTTGATTAAAAGCTTTGAGTGTGCCAAAGGAATTTCTTAAGACATATTTCGTATTGATTCTTTTCGTATACAAACCAAAACTGAGAACCTTGAGATGCCTACTGTAGTGTTATGCTTAACACGCACATAGTGCTGAATAATAGTTTCATGCTGGGAATTCGACACCCACTGAGCACATCACACCATCATCTGCAAAGGTTTACCCACTTTGATTATGATCTATATTACTTCTATGAAAGATAGTCTCCTCTGAAACCATCAAAGTAGGTACCTTTTACATTTATTCAATGGGTAAACAGTCCATGACATGCAAAACTCCACTTCCGTCCTTACTTAGGCTAGACGGGGGTTAGAGAAGAATCCGCCGATATATCAGCTGGTCAGGTCAAGCCATTACACCTATATGATTGTCCTAATCATACTGGCTGAGCAGTCCATAACATGCAACACTCCATTTTAGCCATTACTTGGGCTAGACAGTCGGTAGGAGAGACCTCCTCTGTCCGATCGGCTAGTCACATCAAGCCCTTGCACCTATATGATTGTCCCAGTCTTATTGCCTTTATGACAAACCCCACACCTTTTTATCATATATGTGCTAGAAGGCAGTTTCAGTTCCGGAGCTCTGTGTTGTGTGGGGTACCCCTTCATTACACAAACATTTATTTAGTCATCTTTTTAAAAGAATATGGGTTTCGTATTCATCCCAATCATCCGCAAGAGCACGACACAACAGACGGTCAAATTTTAAGTGGAGTTTAACAGATTGAATTCAGAGTTTTCCTTCTCCTAGACTGGTTACCATAAAGTGTCCAGTGTTACATAATCTATGCATAGATTATTGCCAACCCCCTGTATTTCTGAAGGGATGGCCCCTTTTCATATCACGGGCGGGACTTTCCATGGAATATTACAGAAAGCCCGCGAAATACGTGAAGTCACGAGGGACCTGGTTGGCTCTCAGTTTCAGCTTGGACGTCAGGCAGATAAGGCCTTAGCTGGAGCTCACCTGCATACGCGCGCTATGTTAGTTAGAGAAATATGTTTAGTTAAGTAAATAGAACCTTACATAAATAATATGGTTTTGCGGTTGATGAATGTCTTGGCAACAAGACTGATCTAGAAGAAGAAATGAATCAGGGACGACCAACTAGCAAGACGAAGTCCAGATGCTAGAAGAAGAACGTAAGATACCAAAGATGAACAGAAGAATAAAAGTAAAAGTAAAAAGAAAGACTATACAACACCAGTATGTCCTACTATTTATGCACATATTGATTTGGTTTGTTTGGTTTGGTTTGGTTTTACGGCATATCAACCTCAGTGGGTCATTTAATGCCGATAAAGTTTTGAAATAAATCAATTCTTAATGGATAATACAATTTTTTTATAAATACATTTTTCTATTTAACCCATAGATGGGACCCTAACAGGTACTACCACTCCGGGTCAGAGTGGACCAGGGAGCAATGGTGAAGAAGGGGCGCTCCACATTCCCCAAACCTCCAAAACTGGAACCTCACCATCAGATAGAGTTTAACGTCATTCCCAGGACATGTAAACCCGCAGCCACCGCCTTCTAGCATCCATATGATAAAAAGGGGTTGGGGCTTGCCATAAGGGCAATAGGGTTGGGAAAATTATATAGTTGCTAGGGCTTGATGTGACCAGCCGATTGATCAGAGGGGGCCTCTCCGACCGCCCGTCTAGCCCAAGATAGGGCCAAAGTGGAGTATTGCATGTCATGAACTGCTTATCCACCTGGGCTCTATCCTTAAGCATCACGGGTCGCCACCCACGGCCAACAGGTGGCCTCATTGGGGGAGTCTTACCCCTCTGCAGAGGTGCAGTCGGTGCAGTCAGTGCATTCTAACGCCGCAGCCGACAGGCCGGCCATATATTGAGTGAGAATAGTTGTATTCAAACTTTCCTCAATAATATTAGCTCTCTGTGAACTGCAAACAGGATTCGCTATTTCTACGACTATTACCATTAGAATGATAAGACCTTTTTATTCTTTCTTGCTTTCTATCCTTTTCTTTCCTCTTTCTTTTTTCTTCCGTGTGGATCTTTTTTTATTTCTGTTGTTCTCCTTCTTTTTGTAGCATCTGGCTCTTTCTTTTGATCCATTTATTGTTTTTTCTCACTCTGTTTTCTTTTCTCTTTTTTCTTTCTTTCTTCTCTCTCTCTCTTTCTCTCTCTGTCTATCTATCTATCTATCTATCAACATTATCACGTTCTTTATTTTTCTTATATCTCCACTAATTGTTTTTTTCACTCTGTTTTCCTTTCTCTTTTTTCTTTCTTTCTTCTCTCTCTCTCTCCCTCCTCCCTCTCTCTCTCTCTCTCTCTCTCTATCTATCTATCTATCTACCGACATTATCACGTTCTTTATTTCTTCCTTTTATCTAATACTGTGACTCTTTTCATTGCAGACTTCTTTATTTTTCGTTTATCTCCCCAGAAAACACCTCCCAAGCTTCAATCATTTTGTAGCCTTAACTTTCTCCACTCTCTTTCTATTTCATTGATTATCATAATGCTAGACCACAGGGCTTGTGTCCAGTGGCTCTGGCCCTGGACCCCTTAAGTAATTTTAATTGCATATATCCCAAGGGACTATCCCCCAGGCAACACCTTGATTTAAAAGGACAGGGCTGGATTTATTGTCTAGTGCCAGATGGGCCCCTTTGAGAAGGAATATTGACGGTATCAAAGAATTTTTTGCAAAGACCATCCCATGTGTCCCACATTAAAAAGGCCGTGTGTCACACCCTTATACGTGAGTTGCAAGGTAAATACCTAATAAGTAAGTAAGTAAAGTCGTCGGGGCGGCCTTAAGTCGGTATCAGCCAGTCAACGTGAGAGTCTATCTCCTTTTAAATAGCGCTAGACCAAGGAGATTGTTTTAGCATCTGTGGAGCGCCACACCTACCATCAGCTCCTTACTTTACCGCACAGATCCCTGTGCTACTCATACGCTGAGTTGGCGAGGGTCGGTATCGAACTAGGAACCTTATGGTTCTTAGCCAACACTCTACCGACTGAGCTAACTCGGCCCCTAATAATCTCTGTTTATTCTTCTCACAAATTCATTGCAATGGAGCTCTTGTTGAAAATCTAACATAAGTAGTATTAATCTTCCAAAGTAGCTTGTAAACTATTATATATATATATATATATATATATATATATATATATATATATATGTGTGTGTGTGTGTGTGTGTGTATGTGTAGCCTGGGCATGAAATAAGCGTTGCTTGGTTACTGATAGTGATTCTCAAACCAATTCTTGGTTTCGGAATCACATAGGCGTAAAACTGCCAACTGTCAATATATATATATATATATATATATATATATATATATATATATTATGATAACGGTACACGGTAATAACCTACTCGAGTTTCACCATAAGGATCTTCAGGGTTAAATCCACTGGATTATTCAAGATATTGATTAATTGCAGTTGATTTCACGTGAAAAATACACACGTGCAATCAACTGCAATTAATCAATATTTTGATTAATCCAGTAGATTTAATCCTGAAGATCCTTATGGTAAAACTCGAGTAGGTTATTACCGTGTACCTTTATCATAATAAATTTGCTCTACTAACGTATTGAGCACTTTATATTTGTTATATCGCTGCCTTATCACTGCGAATCTTGCATCAACTAACCATTGTGACCTGTTTTACCGATAAGTCACATTTTCAACAAATACCATATATATATATATATATATATATATATATATATATATATATATATATATATAGTTGAGAATGGAGGAAAGTGTGGATAAAGCAGCACAAAAAGCATAAATTTGTGGATATTTCGCCTCATATTGAGTGAAGCTTCGTCAGCTTTATTGAACATAGGTACTCGTACATTTGCTTTAATAGTGAAATGGTGAATGGGTGAGGGGTGAGACACTGATGGGTGGGTTGGTGTGTAGGGATTTTTTCTTCTTTTTCTGAACTTTTCTTCAACTACATTTTGACAGATCTATTCAAATCCTCCACTCCTCACACACACACACACACACACAAACACACACACACACACACAATTATATATATATATATATATATATATATATATAGAGAGAGAGAGAGACAGAGAGTGAGAGAGAGAGAGACAGAGAGAGAGAAGAAACAACCAGCAACCAGCAACACTACTGTCCTTACACAGTCTGAAGAAGGGAGCTATAATAATCCGGAAAATTTACTTCTACTAAATAAACGAGGCTCTAGTAAAATCCAACAGCCGAGTTTCTGATATTCAATTCTTGAATGCTTCATACAAATGCCCAAACCTGATATATATACCTCCCACTAACGGATACATATACCAAAACAATCTCAAATATATATATATATATATATATATATATATATATATATATATATATATTATATTAATATTTATATTTTTGCTTGAAGGCAATTACAATGCGCATATTGCATAAAATCGATAATTATAGAAGATAATAATGACAAGTGAATTTCACAAAGAATTATTCGGTGTGTAGAATATCGTACAGACTGTTTCAACTTTATTAAGTCTCATCAGCGATGTATACTAACGATTTCCCTCCGACAGAATTCGAAACCGGGACTTCTTTCGAAATTCGCTTGTCATTATTATCTTCTATAATTATCGATTTTATGCGATATGTGCATTGTAATTGCCTTCAAGCAAAAATATAAATATTAATATATATACTTTATTCAACAATGCTTCTAAAATAAACAAACATACAAAAATCTAATATATATATATGGTGGGCTGAGAGGCGCCACCTATATTATTAAGAATTTCTCGCTCCATTTGAAATTCCTGGACATTCGTTGGACATTTACAGTATCAAACTCAATGTGGAGAAAGTTGGGGGAGGGTAATGTTTTTTTTCTTCTGCAGTGGCGACAATGAATGGCAAGTAAGTTTCAACACAGCTGCAAAATAAACTAGATAATTATGTTAATGAAACTTCTCCAAGATTTCGCGGAGAAAAATTCGCCGGGATGATGGCATTATCAATTTAATTGAAAAATA
>CM042161.1:71307925-71355425 GCA_023376005.1 Doryteuthis pealeii | reverse complement strand
CAATTTTTTTCCTCGTTTTTGAAAAAAGGCGCAAAATGATAATAACAGAAGCGGCATTGTTAATTCGTTTATTCGAAGTCGAGAAAAGAGGGAAAACTTTCTGCCAAGATGGCGGCCCTCTAACTTCAACATAGCTTCTTGCGCATGCGTTAACCTCTCAGCTAGTTCGTAGCATGTATGATTCATCAGGAAGTATCTCTGTTTTTGATGAGACGAAAATGGCAAAGGGGAAATGTTGCCATGAGTGATGAACAATAGAAAAGATAACGAAACTCAAAAGCAATATACGCAAATAGATAAAAGAAAAGAAAGTAAATAAACAAAACAACAGAAGAAAAAGAAAAAGAAAAAGAAAGAACAGTACTGTAATTTATTTGACATAATGTACGCAGAATGTATGGCTCCTCGGTTGGTGATTGTATCAGTCTTCTGATGGGAAAGAATAAGGCGGGAAAAAAACATCAAACAATAGTAACCATTTCTAAAAAAAACAACCCAAAAAACAACAAAAAAAAAACAACTAAAAAACAAACACGTTGTCTGTGGGTTAGAATAATGAATTCAGAAAAAGGTTCTTCTTATTTATTTTCATTTTTTGAAAAAAAAAAAAAAGCTTCCGAGAATCCGAAATATAATCTCCAAAATAGTCATGAGTACAGTACGTTATATTCTTACTCTGACGTCACTTCTTTATTTTTCTAAAATACCCTGTTCAATGGCCAAAAGGTTCTGGTGGCAGCAGGAGTTGCAGTACCAGCTTAAGCCACCAAAACAGTGTTAACATCCCTAGCTGGCGGTTGATGATGACAGGCTATCTGATGGAAAACAATAAGGCGAAAAAAAAAAGTCAGACAATAGAAACCATTTTTATAAAAACAAACAAACACGTTGTCTGTGGGTTAGAATAATAAATTCAGTAAAGGTTCTTCTTATACATTTTCATTTTTTGAGAAAAGCTTCCGAGAATCCGAAATATAATCTCCAAAATAGTCATGAGTACTCTACGTTATATTCTTACTCTGAATTTACTTCTTTATTTTTTAAAAATTACCCTGTTCAATGGCCAAAAGCTTCTGGTGGTACCAGGGGTTGCAGTACCAGCTTAAGCCACCAAAACAATGTTAACATCTCTAATTGGCGGATGATAATGACAGGGCTTCGCACCTAGTATCCCACCTTGTATGATAAAAAATACTTTAACCATGCAGCCTTTGCCAATTTTCTATACCTCTCTGGGACAATAACCTCTCAGCTACTTCGATACTGGATACTAATTATCACTTTACAATGGTAATTTTAAACATTTAAATTACCACACATATTATGATAATCTATGCAAATTGTCTCATTTCTCGTACTAAACTGTTTCTTTTGTTTTATGGCATATCAACCTCAGTGGGTCATTTCATCATCATCATCATCATGTCGCGCTATTAGCACGGATATCCATGACAATCTCTCGCCAACCCTCTCTATCATTTATTGTCTCAGGGCGGTCCTCTGCGCAGAGTTGGTCAATGTAGGTCCTTGCTAGGCGGCCCACATTGGCATGTCAATCTGTTGGCTTCCTTAGGAGAACGTCGCTGGAGAAGCAAGGACGAGCTCATAAGCGACGTGGGTCATTTAATACTGACAAAGATTTGAAATAAATTAATTTTTAATGAATACTCAATTATTTTTATAATCACATTTTAGAAATCTGAACATTAGTTAGATAAATGAGAGTAACCTCCCCTCGTTTGTTTCACTTTGAGGAAGCCATATGTGTTGGTCAGCCATTTTCATTACACCGTAAATCTACACTGAAAATACGAATTTGATTGTTTATTGATTAACCATATTTTGTATTCAACCCATAGATGGGATCCCAACTGGCACTACCACTCTGTGAACAGATATGTAATAATTTGTAGTGAATGTATAACGAACATGGTCAGTGTCTTGAGTCTGCTGGCGAGGCATTGAAAAAGTAACCAAAGGTAACAAACGAAATTTAGTATTAATTTCAACAAAATATTTCACACGGTAACGTTATATATATATATATATATATATATATATATATATATATATATATATATATAGTATGAACAAAAAGTAATAAGACAAACAGGAATATTTCTTATATGTTATTTATTCTCAATTAGTTTCGACCTTAGGTCATCGGCAGGAGAAAATTTCTTATTTGAAGAAATTGTTTTTAGATATTTTGAAAGGGAGCGTTATGGAAGAACTATAAAAATGAGAGTATTTGGACTAGCTATGTTATATGATGTACGTAAAATTCATACATTTGTGAACTTTTATGATTGTGAATTTTTATTTTTTTGTGTTTTCCATCATGTACCCACAATTATGTAGTTTATTATTTCTCTGAATTATTGAGATGAGGCTTCATAATTTGGATTATTTGGATTATTCGGACTATTGCCCTCATCTTTATTATTATCTGTACAACGTTTCGGCCGATATGCCCTCCGGCCATCTTCAGGTATTTCTTTCGGACTTGGGAACTTTCTTTAAATTTCCGTAAAGGTTGCCATTAAAAGTTTGTTTTGGATCAATCGGTTGGTCACATCCTAGCCATATCATCTATATGATTGTCCCGACCGCATTGCACTTATGGCAATTCCCAACCCTTTTTATCAAAGGTATGTTCGTAGATAGTTGCTGAGAGTCTTATTGTCCTGGGTATGACACTCAACTCCAACTAGGGGTGTGGGTCCAATTCTGGAGCTCTGGGGTTTGTGGAGTAACCTTCATAAACATTATTCCCAGGTAGACCAAGAGCCTGTGTGGTATTATCTAATAGGATTACACCTATGGATTGAAGAGATGAAAATGTGTTTAAGAATGAGTACAGAAATTAATTGAATACCGACAAGAATGAATAAAATTAAAGGTCCCTGGCATAAAATAACCCAAGGTTTGTCACCCCAAAAATCCAACCAAATAACCAACCAAAGATACTACTTGATAACGGCTTTACAATTATCTGTTTAGTATTATCTGCGTTATTCGGACTATTGTCCTCATCTTCATTGTTATTTGTACAGCATTTCGCCCGATATACCCTCCGGCCTTCTTCAGGTATTTCTTGTCGGACTCGGGAACCTTCTTCTCGGACTCGGGAACTTTCTTGTCGTAGTCGGGAACCTTCTTGTCGTAATCGGGAGCCATCACATAACTTTGAACCTAACTCTTTATTCAGTCCACGGGGGTATCCTGTTCTCATTTCGCTAACCATAGCTGGGGTAGAAGTTGTGTTAATTATTTTTCTAACTCACTGCCGCCACTCAGGATTCCCGAGTCCGACAAGAAATACCTGAAGAAGGCCGTAGAGCATATCGGCCGAAACGTTGTACAGATAACAATGAAGATGAGGACAATAGTCCGAATAACGCAGATAATACTAGTCATCAAGCCTCATCTCAAACATTCAGAGAAATTATCTGTTTCTTTTCGTTTTCTTCCATGTGCTGTTTCTACGAATACTCTTATACATGTCAATGTTTTAAAATTCTTTCTTCGATGAAAATTACCAGAAATATTTTAACCCTTTGCCTACCACATTTCTTCCACGTCTGTACAAAATAATGATGGTATTTTTTACCTGTATGATTGGATATTTCAATGTTCATGATCTATTCTGTCGGGAAAAATATGAGGCGCTTATCCCAACGCAGCGGGAGGGGCCAGTAGCGAGCTTTAGTGGGGTAGCCACCAGACCAGGTAAATAAAGTGGTTGCGAAATTTAGTGGGCTTTGCAGCTAACCACTTCAAAAACGCGACCCACTGATACTTGTACTGGGTCAAATAGTTGAGGGGGAAGAACAATGTGGAATTGCACGTATAACCAACTCGCTTTCAGCTTGTACTACTGACTTTTTCAGTCCACCCGCATTGCAGTCGGACTTTTAAGGCCTTGGTATAAACCACTACGAGGGGGTGTCAGCTTTAAAAGAGGGAAATGGGACAACCCAGTTGGCGACTACCTCACCAACTCGCTACCAGTTATAGAAAGAGGGGGAGGAGAAAAATAATTCTCACAATTCATCTCAACATTCATTCTATTAAAATAAAGTCCTATTATTATGGTAATCTGAATCCTTCTGCTCTATTATAATGAACTAACCAGCAGATTTCTACGTTGCTTGGGTGTGGTGGGAGTACAGCTCTGAGCGGCTTAACTATTCGCCTACCAAATTTCCAACATGGTTGTACCAAATCTCTCTTGGTATTTATTACCTGTATGATTAGATATTTGAATTTTCACTATCTATTTACCCCAGAACTTATTCAGTTCAAATAAAGTCTTATTATTATTGTAATCTGATTTCTTATGCTCAATTATAATAAACTAACCATCAGTTTGTGTACTTTGCTTTTGTGTGGTGGGAGAGCAGCTGTGAGCGGCTTAACTATTTGCCTAACAAATTTCCCCTATGGCTGTACCAAATTTTCTTGGTATTTTTTTTACCTGTATGATTGGATATTTTAATGTTCACTATCTATTCATCTCAGAACTAATTCTATTCATATCAAGTTATTTTATTATTGAAATCTGATTTCTTCTGCTCAATTATAAAGAACTAACAACCAGCGATATACAGAAGAACTGCAGTCGTGGGAGAGCCGCCGTCAGCAGCTTAAAGTGGGATCCTATTTAGATCACTCTCTGTTCAAGAATGGCTCTCTTTCGTCAAAATAAAAAAAAAATTGGCCAACAAATGAATCTATTCATACATTTTTATGCTGTTAATCTGCCTCTTTGAATTCCAAGTTCAACAGAAAATTAATGGCTGTCGGCTGGCAATAAACGAAATTATCAATGTTAATAAAGCTATTAACGCTTCTTTGGGACATTCAATTAATTATACGTTGCCTATAGCAGATACAGTGATGCATAATGAATTGCATGACCATAAATAGTCGTTAAAAAAAAAGAAGTATCAAAAAGTCTGTCTATCTACATATCTATCTATGTTATATATATATATATATATATATATATATATATATATATATATATTATATATATATATATATATGCTTCCCACTCCCATGGTTGAGCACTGGGCGGGGACATTAATTGTAACTTCACCGTTTGGCATTAGCCGTGACCCGTCTGTTTACAGATTAGAGTTCTCTGGTGATTGTAAAAACATACCGCCGTAAAGTATGTAGCAATTAACGGCCCGCTTATAGCCGCAAGGGTAAGGAACTTGACAGACGAAAATTCTGTCGGGTTTCGATCCCGGCTAGAGGGAGCTGTTAAAATGTCGAGCTGCACTGATAAGAAGTAAACTTTAAAACACGTGTATGTGAATGACTGATATATATATATATATATATATATTATATATATATATATATATATATATATATATATATGTCAGTCTGTTCATATCTACCTAGGTTGATACACATCTATCATTCCATATATATGTATATCTAAATACATATGTGTATGTGTAGGTGTAGTCTGTTGTTATCTATCAATATCGATCCCTCTCTTTAGATATAGTATGTTCTTATCTCTCTCTCTCTATCCATCTATCTACCAATCCCTGTATATATATATATATATATATATATATATATATATATATATATATTATATATATAGAGAGAGAGAGAGAGAGAGAGAGAGAGAGAGAGAGAGAGTAAAAGAGGTGACTTACCCGATAAAAATATTGAGTTATTTCCAATATTTAATGCATACACGTATTAATCGTATAGGTCAATGTTATTGCAAATATTTAAAAAAAAAAGTTTTTGTAAAACTTTAAAAAATCTGTTAAAAATAGATGGGACCCCTCTAACAGGTGCTACTACTGCGGGTCAAATGAACTGTGAGCAATTATGATGAAGGGGTAGTGAACACAGAATTGGAACTGCAGTACAAATGTACCTACCCATGACTCTAATATCCGCATCCACTGCCTTCAAGTGTATATATGATAAAAAGGGTTGGACGTTTGCCATAAGAGAAATACGGTTAGTACTATCATATAGAGGCACTGGCTTAACGTGACCAGCGAATTGATTGGGGGGATCGATAAAAAGATAAACAAATGCTATATTTAGCTGCTGGAAAATATTGTTTAAAATGTCAGTGATATGATGTTAAACTGTCTAGTATTGAAGTTCAATTTCAGGATGAGTGTGGAATTCCTCTTCATCGCGATTACTTCCAGGTCCACTCTGACCCGGATTTACAATACGTTTTAGGGTCCCATATATGGGTTAAACAGATTAAAGTAATATTTTTAAAAAAAAGTGAATTAAATAATGAATTTAAAAAATTAAATACCCTAGATGAAAGAATAATAATAAAAAAAACATCTTCGGAATAAAATAGACCAAAGATTGAAATGCCATGAAAAGGTTTTAGGCATCAAAATAAACAAACAAGAGTTCACATGGATTATTTATATTATTCGGACTATTGTCCTCAACTTTATTGTTATCTACACAACATTTCGACAGACGTTCCTTGCAGTCTTCATCAGGTATTTCTTGTCGGACTTGGAAACTTTCTCGTACTCTGGAACCTTTTTTGCGAACTCGGGAAGATTGTTGTTGAACTCGGGGTCCTTCATGTCGTAATTGGGAGCCTTCATTTGATAATCCATATTATCAACCCTCATCTAAAATAATTCAGAAAAAAAGGGTTGAGATTCGTAAAATCCAACCAACAAACCAACCAGCCAACCAACCAACCAAAATAAGGATCCATCTTACCACGCGTTCAATCCTGCTTACAATCTTCCATTTCTTCTTCAATATATCTGACTGTGTGTGTATAATATCTCTATTAATAATGGAGATTCGCTTCCGGTTTTTGTCTGTAACAACAATTACGTCACATTACCTAAGATCGTCATAAAATAGAATAAATACACTCAAAATTTGAACATGCAACATTAGACAGTCCTCATTGTTTTTTAAAACAAGTTTTAATAAATACATAACTGGTATTATATATCTATATATAGTTTGTTTTATTTTAATACATATTTAAAATTTACATTTCAAATTGTTTTATTTTTTAATCCTTTAATGAATTTAATGATTTTACTTACTTAGGGTAGAAACTCGCTGACATTGAATTTTTTACTCCCACCCTCAGGCAATATGTTTCAAAAATCTATTTTTACATCGCCCGGAGCACGTTTTTTATTTTGTACTAGTATGTTATAAAAATATATCTAAGGTAGGTGGATTGTCTCCCTTGGTCGAGTTACTCCTTTTCAAACCAATCAATCACTGTAATTTTTGGCACCAGAAATTGAAGAGAGAAATCTTCCTCGTATTATTTTGATTATTCGTATTATTGTCCTCATCTTCATTTTTTTGTACAACGTTTCGGCCGATGTACCCTCTGGTACACGTAGTCATCCCCGTGATAGGGATACATCCCAAACTGGTTGGTTAAGAAAAGCTAAAGATCCCAATCTATCCTACTATTTAACCATTTCAAAGGCCGGAGGGCACATCGGCCGAAACATTGTACAAATAACAATGACAATGAGGACAATAATACGAATAATCCAAATTATCCAAATTATCAAGCCTCACTTCAAAATTCAGAGAATATATATCTGCCATCTCTTTTGAACCAGCATCTTATGGAATCGGACATAAAAATCGTTGCTCCCAATAATAACCATTACCAAGGACTCAGTTAAGTGTACTTATATTTATTTATAGTTACATTATTGATATTTGCTGCTGACTGTATATCGTTCGCAAGAGAAAACTTTTTCAGTATTAAAATAAACAAACAAGGGTTGACATGCCGTAAAATCCAACCATCCAATAAACCAACCTTCAAACCAAGAAAAGAAGGATTCAACTTCCCGCACTTTCAATCCTGCTTATAATTTTCCGTTTCTTCTTCAATATTTATCACTTCAATATTTCCAGCGTACAAGAAATGCCGGCGTCTTGGAACCAAAGTTTATGTGCATCTGCGTTTCTACGTAAACAATTATCATCGCATATTACTCATGGAGTCTTAAAGGCGATATAATGATATATTTTCTGAAGAGGAAACGATTCTTATTCGACAGAGTAAGCCAAAGAGACATTCCTTTTAATACGTTCTAACTGAACTGAAACATGGAAGCAGTAGACGTTGGTTTATTGTTAACGTTGAAGTAGTTATTGCATTGGCTGGTGCTGAAGAATGGAGAATACATAAAAGTAGAAATGGGTTTTAGAACTTTGCACACACACACACACACATACACACACACACACACACACACACACAACACATGTGTGTGTGTGTGTAAAGTTACATTATATATATATATATATATATTATATATAGAGAGAGAGAGAGAGAGAGAGACAGAGAGAGAGAGAGATAAAGAAAATTGATGAGGGAAATTATATATATATATATATATATATATATATAGTTTTTTTCCGTAGTTAGGGTCTTTCCATGTGTGGTTTAACCAAGCTGATGCAGGTAGACCATAAGGAGAGCTCAATGTACCTAATACCAGTGAGTAAAAGGACAGAGCAAGATATTTAGTAAATGAAGAAAAACTCTAAACTTGCTTCATTACAATAATTTATATCAACCGTATTAATACGGCATCTTCAGGTAATCACAAGGACATGACTCTTGGGTCAGAGTCATGTCCTTGTGATTACCTGAAGATGCCGTATTAATACGGTTGATATAAATTATTGTAATGAAGCAAGTTTAGAGTTTTTCTTCATTCATATATATATATATATATATATATATATATATATATATATATACTATATATGAGGGTTAAGTTATACATATGTATAGAAGGAGAAAATTGATGAGGCAATTTATATATATACATACATATATATATGTGTGTGTGTATATGTGAATGTATGTGTGTGTCTGTGTGTTAGTTAAATTATATATTTTGAGGATAATTTATTCTATTACAGAAATATGCAAGAAGCAACAAATCTATTAGAAATAAATGAATTAGATAAAAGGAGGAGGCAAAAAAATAATGAAATAAATTTATATCTGAACCAAGGTATCCATTTATTCATTTATATATAAATATATATTTATACACACACACAAACATACATATATATATATGTGTATATATATATATATATATATATATATATATATATATATATATGTGTGTGTGTGTGTGTGTGTGTGTGTGTGTGTGTGTGTGTATGCATGCATGTATCTTTATATATTAGTTCGATATCTTCTTCTATTATTATACTAAAGCTGAGATTATCAACTTTCCTTTCCTAAAGGAATTTTTCCTAAATATTTTAATGATACAAACCTTATCCCGGAGTATAATTCAGTATTTAATCTAATCATTGTTTGCAAAAAATTCCATCTAATTTGATTCTAATTAGTCGTAATTTGTAATTAAGTAAAAAATTAACCCATCTCTGTCTTTACTATCTGCCTGTTTATTTTTCTATACACTCTCTCAATATTGTTTACTGTATCTACTCTCGTAAGCGGGACAAATAAAGAAAAGAAAAGGGAAAACATTTTCTTTCTAACATTTGATTAAAGGGAGTAGCTGACTGATGCTTGCTGGTAACGCAGTCTTTGTATCTATCTCTCTCACTATCAGCATGGTTGAGAAGAGAAAGAAAGAGTGTTCCCTTCTTAACACTTGAATAAACAGAAAGTGACTGGCTCTCTTTTTCTCACTCTCTCAGATTTGGTTGTATAATTTTTTAAATAATTTATTCGCTTTGCAAACTATTAATTTGTTCAAGTTTTGAAGAATTTCGTCTGTTCTCCTTTATATTTAAAAAGGTTTTTTTTTTATTTATTAATAAACTTTCAATTTAACTCAAAAATCTACTTAAAATTGTTTAATTTCTAAAAAAAAAATGTTAAGATTCGTAATGTGACTTGGTTTAAAAGATAAATAAATAAAATTGATGGGGCTTTCGGGGAAATGCTAATCGGTGTTCACTCAAAAAAAGTCCCTGCTGAAAAAACAATCTTCGCTCAAGGCATTTTTCCCGAAATGTGATATTTTACCTTACACACTCCAGTTTTTTTACGACAAATAAATGTAAATATTTTAACCCTCCCCTTCTTTAAAATATTTTAAGGATGGGGGGGGGGGGGCTAAATATTTACCTTTACTTGTCAATAAAAATAGGGCTTATTTTTAACGCCTTCAATCACGAAAAAAGTGATTTGTCGATAAAAACGTCTTTAATCTGCTAAAAAAAATTTATTTGGTATTTTCACTTTACTTTAACATCTTTATGGTATTAACATAGTTATTAAATTGATATTTGATTTAAAATTAGACGTTTCATATCATAAATGAATTGTAAATATTAATTTACTCTAGCAGAAATACCTAATTAAGTCAGAAAGTTTTGAAATAAAATAACTGATGCATTATAAAATTCATTTATTGATAAATCAACAGTGAAAATTTCATTAAAATTGGAAAGTTCCCTGATTTTTGCTAATTTTTTCAATGGGAGGAGGGGTATAAATTTATTTTGTAAAATACAGATTTTACGTCATCTTAGACAGCGTTGATGGTCATGTTTACGATAAATTTGCGCAAAATTGACCGAAAAATAGTTTAAAATGTATTAAAAATAAATTACATTATTTTAAACAAAATAACTGGAGCTCAATAGGTGACCCAACGGGTCACGTCATTTCTAGTATATATATATATATATATATATATATATATATATATATTATATATATACACAAGAAAATACAAAATGTAAACCAAAAATGGAGAAACTAGTGACAACTAAAATCAATATTGGTTTTGTTTGGTTGGTTGGGTTTTATGGCATGATAAAACTTGGGTTATTTTATGCCAAAGCCTTTTTTGTTTTATTCATTTTTTTCAAACACATTTGTTTCTATTTGAATCATAGATGCCACCCTAACAGATATTACCACTCCAAGTCAGAGAGGACCTTGGAGCAATGGTGATGAAGGGGTGTTCCACATCCCCCAGACCTCCAGAACTGGTACCTTACCATAAGATATAGTTTAACGTCATATTCAGAACACTTAGACCTTCAACCGCCACATTGATCCCCATTGTTCCCAGGTTCACTCTGTCCCATACAGTATATAATTGTCAAACTGCCATGCATTGAGCTCTCCAGCGGACTACGAAGAAATCTTTCTAATATATCTAGATGAAAAAGATACGAAGCAAAAACGACCCATCTAAAAAAAACATTTTTATAACTTGCACCAACTTAAAGAGTTCTGTTCGATCGATTGTGTTGGAGTTTGTCATATAGTTATTTACTAAGTGTAGCTTAGGTACGGCACAAGGCCAGAATAATGGGGCACCCAGTGAGAATCGAACTCACTACCAATGGTTGCTTGCTAACCATTACACAACATGAGGTGTCCTGGAGTTATATAGTTATTTCCTAAGCTGAGCTTAGATATGGCACAAGGACAGAAGTAGGGGGTACCCAGTGAGAATCGAACTCACTAACAATGGTCTGGAAATCTAGCTTGCTAACCATTACACCACGTGAGGTGCCCTTGGAGTTTGTGATATAGTTATTTACTAAGCTTTGCTTAGATGTGGCACAAGGCCAGAAGTGTGGGGTGCCCAGTGAGAATCGAACTCAATAACAATGGTCTGCAAGTCTAGCTTGCTAACCATTACACCACGTGAGTGTAAGTGTCCAATCTGTAAGTGTCCAATCTACGGGTTATATAGAAAAATGTGTTTTTTTTTTAAAGTGAGTACTCATCAAGAATGAATAAAACTAAAATGTATTCGGCATTTAATCATCTAATGGGTTAAGATACCGTAAACCCAACCACCCAACCAACTAACCAACCAACTCTAATCTCTAGGCATAACATTTTCCTATACGGGATGACATGCCATTAAAATCAATCAATCAAACAATCAAAAATAATCAGAAAACGGCATTTCTTAAATCAGTAACATATTTTACACAGGCTAGCAAATATATGTCTAAGTATTTAAGTTTTAATATAATAAAATATCATAATTAGAAAGGCTAATGAAACTGAATAAGAATGTAGATAAAAAGATTTGGAACAGAGGGGGTATGATTGAAAAATAGAACAACTTTGAAACTAACTCTTCCATCATTTTCCGTTACTCCCGTCTTTCATTGGTAAATTTTCCTAATCTAACTGTTTAGTTAAAATAGGAAGTAAAGAATAATATTAGTTATTTCTTCTTGTTAAGGGATTTCTTTTAAGATTTATCCCCGAGATTTTTGCTCATATTCATTAAGATAAAATCAAACAATTAGAAATCAATAATACTAAGCATATATTTATTAAAATCAATTTTTTAAGATCAATATGCAAATAAGCATTTCCATTCATACTGTAAATCTCTATTTTGTTGTATATATAAATACAATTGCATGTGTATAGTATGTAGTTATGGTCAACATTATAAGTATTGTAAAACAATTTTATTAATAATTGAGGTATAAATAATAATAAAATCATGGTTAATGTGATGTAAATAACAAAGGGAATTGTGACATGTATAGTAATATAGTTTCGGTTACAGACAAACAAACCCACAATCTCCATTATAATAAGATATTGAATCTTGAATACATTTTTTTTATGTTAATCCCAAAAAGGATCAGCTGTTACCAGAAAAGGTACGATCATACCAAAAATCAAATGAGCAAGTAAACGTTGCTAATGGCAGCCCCAAATGGTAGTTAAAAAGAAGAGAAATGAAGAATATAAATTTATATTTATGAAATTGGGTAAGTAAATACCAAAATGGCTTAGAATCACATTGCGCTGGAAGATTTATGCGGAGAAGCTGAAAGAGGAAATACGTTCTTGAAAACGATATAAATCATAAAAGCAAAATAATACAAAATATCAGGATAAGATTTAATGAATTTTATCAGGATCCTGTCGGAGATCTGAATGCTTTTTACTTCGGTGCAGCTCATTGAAAATGGCTTTTAGAATTCTCCGAAAATGATGAACCTTAAAAGACAGAATAAAAAAAAAAATTCATCCAAAAGATATGGCGTCCTTCTGAACAAAAATGGGAGTTCTTGTTGAGGTAATTTTTCGTTTTATAAGATTATTCTTAGAGAATGAATAATAATAACAAAATAGAATTGGAATATAAGGTAACGAGTGTATCCAAAAATCATTGGGGAGCTTAGTAAAATCCTGAAGAATCTTTGCCTGAAAAGAGGAAATATGTGCAATCTGACAGAGAAATGGATGCTGTAACGACAAGATAATTATTGAAATGATGGAAAATAATGATTGTAAAGAGACTTGCAGTCCATTGATGGACGTTTTGACAACCAAATTGCCGTCGTAGCAAAAGAAACTTAATTTGATAATCGAAAGCATGTAAAAGAGTACTCCCATCCTAGATAGAGGATGCTGCAATATAAGCGAATACGAAATAAATGCAGAACATTGAAGAAATAACAAGATTTTCGGCGGGAACAGAGGACATCTAGAACATTAAAGTAACACTACTACTACTACTACTATTTAGGGCCGGGTTAGCTCAGTCGGTACAGCGTTCGGCAAGAAACCGCATGGTTCCTAGTTCGATTCCGGTGTTGCATAGCGCTCTTACGCTACTCAGGCAACAAAATCGTACATGTTATATACTGTTGCTGGTATACAGTCGGAGATCGTTTCTGACCCCTAGACGATGTATCTAGTGGTCGCTTAAATGAATCACAAGGCATGCTGTATCATATTTAAAAGGTACGCTTTATTTGCTTCTGCTTCTAACTCGGTGATGCGTGTACACGGCATGGAACTTGACGTTGGCGGCTACTAAATGAGGAAGTCAAGATGGGACTACAAAAAAACTGCTATCTGCCACACGTGGGGCCCTGTTGAATGGTACGATAAGTAACGGGTACTCCCCTCCCCCAGGAGAGGGGGTAGCGGGTCAACTCTCCCTCGCGACTGCTGTTTGAAAAGCGCTGTCCTCAACTCTTGACTGCTCTGTCGACAAACTGCTCAACTCTGTTTTCACTCTACCTTAAGTAGGTATAATCCGCCCACACATCTCTTTGTTCGGTTGACCGGAAGTCCTTTCTCTTTGTTCAAATACCCGTTTGTCCAGGTGAGTCTTTTGTTACACTTCTTTTGTTATACTAAGATTTCTGTCTCGCGCTATCTATTGTTTCATCTGTTCAATTTCCTCCTGTCTTTTCGTACTTCCCGCGCAAAACAACTGCGACCACCACCAAACCATAATATCCGGGTCTTCGCCAACTTAGCGTATGAGTAGCACAGGGATCTATGCGGTAAAGCAAGGAGCTGATGGTAGGTGTGGCGCACCATCTCAGATGCCAAAACAATTTCCTTTGTCTAGCGCTATTGAAAAGGGGATAGACTCCCTCGCTGACTGGCTGATACCGACTTTAGGCCGCCCCGACGACTTTACTTTTACTACTACTACTACTACTACTACTACTACTATAATAATAATAATAATAATAATAAAATAAAATAAAAAGATGGATAAAATAGCTGGACCTTGCCAGAGAATTGAAAAAGCTATTGAATATGAAAGTCAAAGTGATACCAATTGTAGTTGGTGCACTTGGAACGGTCCCAAAAAGCTTAGAAAAAAGACTGGAAAATCTGGAAATCAGAGGAAGAATTGAGACCATCCAGAATACTGCACTGCTGCAACCTGTCAGAATACTCAGAGGAGTCCTGGAGAGCTGAGGAGACTTGTGTTCACTCAGGATCCAAAGAAATACCATCAGCTAATGCTGTTGTGTAAAACTAATAATAATAATAATAATAATAATAATAATAATAATAATAATAAACCCATTCAGAACACTGCACTGCTGCAATCTGCCAGAATACTCAGAAGAGTTCTGGTGACTTGAGGAGACTTGCTGTCAGTCAGACTCCAGTGAAAGACCATCAGCTAACGTTGATGTGAAAACTCAAAAGGAGATAATAATAATGATGATGATCGAATCCATCCTAAGAACAGCATTGTTAATATCGGCTTGAATCTTCCGAAGGGACATAGAAACCCGAGAAGACTTGTTTTCACTCGATTGAAAAACCATAAACTAACACTAAAAAACTCACAAGGAGAAAAATCTGTAACTTTGAAATAAAAAGAGATCGCCTTATCCTAGCCAGGAGACCACACCTAGTATCGATTACCAAAAAATAAAAATAAAGATAAGATTTAAAAAAATAAAAATAAAATAAATATAAATAACAAGAGAACTTGGCAAATAGTTGATTTTGTAGTACCCGCAGATCAACGAAAAGATAGACCATTCCGTTTTTATAATAAAGAACGAAGGGGAAGAAAAAGGACATGCTACACAGAAAAGTATAATACGAAAGATACAAATGATATTAGGGGAATAGAGAGAGGAACTGAGCACATAGAAGCGATAACGCTTATCTGTTTCAATCAAACATAATGAAAAGAAGAAAAGAAGGAAAGAAAGAAAAATAGAATGAGAGTTAAATCAAGATTATTATATTTTTATATACTGAACTCTATCGCAATAGCTCTTAAGTAAACATGTCATATGTTGGTATAATTAAATCATCACACTAGGATATGTCCACACGTCCTGCTAGTTCCCAAATAATTTATTACACTCATCTTTAAAAAAAGTTATTAAAAAAAACAAATGTTAACTTCCTCCTTGTTGAAAGAGGAAGTTAACATTTGTTCTTTTTAATTAAAAAAAATGGATTAAATCGAACTTAACGGGAACTTAAATTCAACCATCGTATGTCACCCCACCGAAAGAAAAAATACCAAAAATCAGGGTATTAACCGAATTTAATGAAATTTTCAGTGTTGGTATATTAATGAATATAAGATATAATGTACCAGTTATTTTAACTAAAAAACTTTAAATTTTTTCAGGTAAGTTAACTTATCTTTGAGGCCTAACACAGATTATCAAAGGTACGTGGTTCCAAGTTAACTGACCTGAAAAAATGTAAAGGTTTTTGTCTTAAAGTAAAACAGTTTTAAATTATTAATGATTTCCGATTTGCAAAAAATTTTAACCAACGGTAACAAATAAGCCATTAAATGTATATATTATTATATACATACATACATACATATATGCATATATATATATATAAATATATATATATAAATATATATATATAAATATATATATATATATATATATATATATATATAGTTTTACACGCACACACACACACACACATATATATATATATAGTTTTATATATACATATATACCCAACGTACCCAAATGCAATGAAGTCCTACTAACATACATACATACATATATATATACATATATATATATATATATATATATATATATATATATATACATATTTAGTTTTACATATATATATATATATATAGTTTTATATATATATATATATATATATATATATACATATTTAGTTTTACATATATATATATATATAGTTTTATATATATATTATATATATATATATATATATATATATATATATACCAACATACCAAATGCAATGAAGTCCTACTAACAAATATATATATATATATTTATATATATATATATATATATATATATATATATATATATACTTTTAGTGGCACCATTGATCGTTACATAGTACTGTAGAGTTTCGTAATAAATAATATATAATTGGTGGTTTTATTTCTATGATGATAAAGAAAAGACAAAACAGTGAAACAACAGAAGAAATACTACTGCATATTCTTGAAAGTACCGGAACACTTGGGGAATCAGAAAGCTACAAATACCTAGAAATTTTAAAAGCGGATACCTCAAACACACAAAGATGAAAGCGAAAGTAAGAAATGAAAAACACAGAAGACGACAATTTCTCTCAACCAAACTCAGCAGTAGGCATCTAATCAAAGGAATAACAACACCCGAACAGTCTCTCTTGTACTCTCGTTACTTTTTAAATGGAAGGACTTAGACACATGTACTCTAGACACATGTACTCTAGACACATGTACTCTAGAAAAAAAATTCATGACACACAACGCCTTTCACCCTACAGAAAGACACAGACCTTACGCAGTGTTATATTGTTGAGATACACAGAGAAATAGTGTGCTTGAGATATATTTTTATTTAGCACTTGTATCTGGTGCGAACAGATACTTATTACATAAAACTGATAAGTAGAACAATTCAAAAAGAAAAAACTTACAAGAATGAGGAGGGTCAAATGTGTGTACTCAAACGCAGTGGTTTTGTCCGAATATAATTTTCCCTCTCTAACGCTGCTACGTCGATTCTTATTAGGCTATGCGCCAGTCCATCCTGTAGGGATGTTAACTCCTCTACGACAGGTGGAAGAAAAGAAGGAAAGGAGACGATTAGTTTGGTTAGATTTTACGGCATGTCAACCATTATTGGGTTATTTCGTGTAAGAGATATTTTGTTTTAGTCATTCCAGGTGTGTACTCATTTTTTTTAAATTCATTTTTTTTTTAAATTTAGAAACACGTTTTTCTTTTTCAGACACTACGATTCAAGATCAGCGTGGAATTGATAGTAATGGCAATGAAGGGGTACTCTTTACTTCCCATAGCTACCGAATTGGATCCGCACCACTAGATAGAGTTTAAGGTCATACCCATGACACTAAGACACCCAGTTATCGCTCTCGTAATATATTCTCGTTATTTTTTAAATGGAAGAACTTAGACGCATGTACTATGGAAGAAAATTATGACACACAACGCCTTTTAACCTGACATAAGGAAATAGATCTTTGGTAGAAGAAAAAAAAGAAAGACGATTAGTTTGGTTGGATCTTACGGCATGTCAACCCTTTTTGGGTTATTTTGTGCTGAAGACCTTTTGTTTTAGTCATTCCTGTTGGGTACTAATGTTTTTATATTTAAACTCAATTTTCAACAAAATTTTTAAAACACTTTTTTTTTCATTTGACCCATAGATGGGACCCTAACAGACATTACCATTCAAGATCAGCGTTGTACTGGGAGTAATGGCATTGAAGGGATACTTAACACTCCTCTCAGCTCCAAAATTGAATCCTCACCACTAGATACAGTTTAACGTCATATCCCTGATACTAAGACCAACAGCCACCGCTTTCTCTTAGATGTATGATAGAATGGAGTGTGGGATTGATATGAGAGTGATACTGTCGGGACAATCATATAGATGCTAGGGCTTGGCGGGACAACCCGATTGATCGGAGATGTCCTCTCCGACCGACCCCCAAGCCTAATAAAGGGTCAAAGTGGAGTTGTGCTTGTCTTGGATTGCTCAGCCACTATGATTCCGTCCTTAAACATCACGAGTCACCACCACGGCCATCGGACAGCTACATTGATGGTAAGGGTCTTACACTACTGCAGAGGTGCAGTCGGCGTATTCTACAGCTTCTTTTGACAGGGCTTAGAGCTGAGTGAAAAACTCTCAAAGGAACCCAATAATACATAGGCCATATAAAATTTAAAAAAGAGTCCATTGGTAGTAAGCGTCATACCCCTCTGCAGAGGTGCAGTCGCTGTATTCTACAGCTTCAGTTGACAGGGCTTAGTTAGAACTGGTGGGGAAAACTCGCAAAGGAGCCCAATAATATATAGGACATATAAAGTTTAAAAAGAAGAACAGTAAATTATTGCTTATTTAATGTTTTCCTTCCTTCGAAAAAAAAATATCCGACAGAAAAAGAAATTGAAAAGATGTCCAAATATGTAGATCTAGAAATAGATATAAAAAAATAGGAAAATTTAAACTGAACATGAAAAGCATTTATTGTTGGAATCGTGGGAATTATCAAGAAAGAAACAGCTGGATTTGCAAAAAAGAATTCTCGGAAACATAACGGTATAGAAACATACAGGTCATATTTTATGAAAAAATAGCACTCATGTAAAATATTTTAAATTTATTTTTATTATGTATCGTTTGTATTATTCGAACTTTTGCCCGCATCTTTATTGTTATCTATACACCATTTCGGCCGATGTGCCCACCGGCCTCCTTCAGGTATTTCTAAGTGAAAGTTATCTTTAGGATGCTGATATAATCCTGGTCAAGGGCGACAATAATATAGTATACTAATAAACACAGCTTAACACTTGTACCCAGTCATATTTAACGGAATGAGAACCCCTTGGATTGAATAAAGGGTGGGGTTCAGATTTCCGTGAGGGCTCCCGATTACGACAAGAATGTTCCCGAGTACGAGAAGGTTCCCAAATCTGACAATAAATACTCGAAGAAGTTCAGAGAGCACATCAACCCGGACGTTGTGTAGATAACAATAAAGATGATGTCAATAGTTCGAGTAATCTAAATAATCCAAATTATCAAGCCTTATCTAAGAAATACAGAGATAATGTTATTTTTATTAGCTATATAATCATTTGTCATCAGATTATTACTCACTAGCACTAGATTATGGGAAGTAATGTGGTTAGTTGTGTAAATGATTACATCGAATCAACAACAACAACAACAACAACAACAACAACAACAACAACAACAACAATAATAATAATAATAATAATAATAATAATAATAAGAGAAGAAGAAGAAGAAGAAGAAGAAGGAAACCTCAAAAGAGAAACAGAATCCTTAATAATTGCTGCACAAAATAATGCCATAAGGACAAATTATATCAAAGCGAAAATTGATAAGACCCAACAAATTAGTAAATGTAGACTTTGTGGTAATAGAGATGAGACTGTAAACTATATACTCTGCGAATGTAGCAAACTAGCACAACGGGAGTACAAGACTAGACACGACTGGGTTGGAAAGGTGATCCACTGGGAATTATGCAAAAAATCAAATTTTGACCATACAACAAAATGGTATATACATAAACCAGAATCTGTTCTTGAGAACGAAACGCATAAAATTAGCTGGGACTTTGAAATAAAAACGGATCACCTTATCCCAGCAAGAAGACCAGACCTAGTGTTAATAAACAAAAAAGAAATAACTTGACAACTGGTAGATTTTGCAGTGCCAGCAGATCACAGGGTGAAGCTAAAGGAAAATGAAAAAATGGACAAATATCTGGACCTTGCCAGAGAACTGAAAAAGTTATGGAATATGAAAGTGAAAGTGATACCAATAGTAGTTGGTGCACTTGGAACGGTCCCAAAAGGATTAGAAAAGGGTTCGGAAAGTTTGGATATCAGAGGAAGGTTTGAAACCATTCAGAACACTGCACTGCTGCAATCTGTCAGAATATTCAGAAGAGTCCAGGAGACCCGAGGAGACTTGTTGTCACTCAGACTCCAGTGAAAGACCATCAGCTTATGCTGATGTGAAAACTCAAAAGGAGTGAATAATAACTAGCAGGACCTGTAGATATACCACAGTATGATAATTCAATTATTACAACGTTTGATATGTTTACTTAAGAGCTATTGTTAAATACTTCAATGTGAATTTCAATCAAGTTTCTTATATATTTATTCTTCGCCACTGGAATAATGTTTACCGCTCAAATGCTCTTTCATGGGGTCGACGAGATTATAGTCTGAAAATACTAAATCTGGTGAATAATGTGCATTGAAAAAGTGGCTCAAACAACAGACAACAGAATTTTACGGGACAGGGATACATGCTCTCATTCGAAGGTGGAACATTGCTATTGAGAGAAATGGTGACTATGAGAAGTAGAGATTTGATCCACAGAGGACCAGCTTCATTTTGATGTATGATACATGTTCATGTGTTGGTAATTATAGTTGTCCTAAACAAAATGGCATTACCTTTTTACTCAATTATGTGGAGAAGTAGGGATTTGATCCACAAAGGACCAGCTTCATTTTGATGTATAATACATGTTCCTGTATTGGTAATTATAGTTGTCCTAAACAAAATGGCATTACATTTTGACTCACTTATGTGGAGAAGTAGGGATTTGATCCACAAAGGACCAGCTTCATTTTGATGTATAATACATGTTCCTGTATTGGTAATTTAAGTTGTCTAAACAAAATGGCATTACATTTTGACTCACTTATGTGGAGAAGTAGGGATTTGATCCACAAAGGACCAGCTTCATTTTGATGTATAATACATGTTCCTGTATTGGTAATTATAGTTGTCCTAAACAAAATGGCATTACATTTTGACTCACTTATGTGGAGAAGTAGGGATTTGATCCACAAAGGACCAGCTTCATTTTGATGTATAATACATGTTCCTGTATTGGTAATTATAGTTGTCCTAAACAAATGGCATTACATTTTGACTCACTTATGTGGAGAAGTAGGGATTTGATCCACAAAGGACCAGCTTCATTTTGATGTATAATACATGTTCCTGTATTGGTAATTATAGTTGTCCTAAACAAAATGGCATTACATTTTGACTCACTTATGTGGAGAAGTAGGGATTTGATCCACAAAGGACCAGCTTCATTTTGATGTATAATACATGTTCCTGTATTGGTAATTATAGTTGTCCTAAACAAAATGGCATTACATTTTGACTCACTTATGTGGAGAAGTAGGGATTTGATCCACAAAGGACCAGCTTCATTTTGATGTATAATACATGTTCCTGTATTGGTAATTATAGTTGTCCTAAACAAAATGGCATTACATTTTGACTCACTTATGTGGAGAAGTAGGGATTTGATCCACAAAGGACCAGCTTCATTTTGATGTATAATACATGTTCCTGTATTGGTAATTATAGTTGTCCTAAACAAAATGGCATTACATTTTGACTCACTTATGTGGAGAAGTAGGGATTTGATCCACAAAGGACCAGCTTCATTTTGATGTATAATACATGTTCCTGTATTGGTAATTATAGTTGTCCTAAACAAATGGCATTACATTTTGACTCACTTATGTGGAGAAGTAGGGATTGATCCACAAAGGACCAGCTTCATTTTGATGTATAATACATGTTCCTGTATTGGTAATTATAGTTGTCCTAAACAAAATGGCATTACATTTGACTCACTTATGTGGAGAAGTAGGATTTGATCCACAAAGGACCAGCTTCATTTTGATGTATAATACATGTTCCTGTATTGGTAATTATAGTTGTCCTAAACAAAATGGCATTACATTTTGACTCACTTATGTGGAGAAGTAGGGATTTGATCCACAAAGGACCAGCTTCATTTTGATGTATAATACATGTTCCTGTATTGGTAATTATAGTTGTCCTAAACAAAATGGCATTACATTTTGACTCACTTATGTGGAGAAGTAGGGATTTGATCCACAAAGGACCAGCTTCATTTTGATGTATAATACATGTTCCTGTATTGGTAATTATAGTTGTCCTAAACAAAATGGCATTACATTTTGACTCACTTATGTGGAGAAGTAGGGATTTGATCCACAAAGGAGCTGTTTCATTTTGATGTATGATGCATTTTCATGTGTTGGTAATTATACATGTTCTAAAAATGGCATTACTTTTTGACTTACCTTCGTTCTTAGAAAATATTCAGGATGGTATAAATTCCATAATCACAAGAAAAAATAAATGACATTACGTAAAATAACAAGATAGTTGGGGAAAAAAACCTGGAAACCGAAAAATAACTGGAAACCACTCTACAAACCATTGTCAGAATTTGTAAGTAGAAGAAATTCGTGTCTGCCATATTAGAGTCAAGAGAGCCAGTGGAAATTTACCATTGACTGTTAGTAACCCCTGACCCCTAAAGGTGCGAATCACACGCGCCATGAGAAACACGTTTTTTAGATGCAACCTGACTTTGAAGCAGAGAAGACACGTTTGTCTCTCTTGCTGGGGGTCATCTCTGCTGCGTGGTGATATGGGCTAATAAACTTGATCAAGAAAAAAAACGTAAGTCTTTTTTTAATTACAATGACCAAAATCAGACCAAAAGCAGACAAGCCCTTAGTTAGAAGAAGAAGAAGAAGAAGAAGAATGAACACATAACCAGTGAAAGGAAGATCACTAACAACATCTCTAAATTAAGTCTCTAATCTATCTGTCTCTCTCTATCATCTGAGAACTCTCTCACTCTCTATAATATACCCAATGTTCGATGTTCAACCTGAGTATATAATACCATTATAATATACACCCAGGATATAGGAATGGACTTCGGCAATGAAAAATGGTCCATGCTAAATAGAAAAAGGAAAAAAAAAAAGACAAATCTCAAATTAAAGACAACTACGAAGTCAGGAAAATATAAGAACACTTTGAGAATTCGAGATTTACAAATACTTAGGAATTTGGGAACTGGACTTCATCAAATAAACTGTGATGAAAGAAAGACCCGCAATACATATCACAACATATCTTATCATAATGGCGATTGTGCTTGTCTGTCAGTAACCAAAACTACACCACCGCCAACGGCACAATTCCCTTAGTTATTTACGTTATATTCTCAATGGCTATTAGATAATTATCCAATCTTAATAAGCATCTTATCAATAACAATGTCTCTAGCTGAAATAGATTTGCCTCAAAACAGCCGATATTATTAATATGTTTAAAATCTTTCCATGTGTATTATATATCATTAAGTAATAAATGTTTATATAGTTTATGGTGGGAATAATTTCCATACCGTTTTTTAACAAAACCGTGTTTAATACTTCTAATATTATTGTTTTATTCTCAAACGTATTAAATAGAATCCTATGTATAATTCTATATTGAAATCAATTTGAATAAAGTAAAAATAAGTGTAATCTTGTATTGTGTTTAATTTCATTAGTTTTCAATATGATATTTAATTTTGTTTGCTAGTTCTCTTAACAATATGAATTCAATTAATCTGAGGTTAAAAATTTGTACCTATTGATTACTGTCTCTGAATGTTTGAGATGAGGCTTGATGATTAGTATTATCTGCGTTATTCGGACTATTAAAAAGGCTAGATCAGATTAAGAGAGAGAGAAAAAATATGAGTCTAGGTAAAAAAAGCATACACAAGAGAATAGATAGATATTCTAGCCAAAACAAGACATTAGGTTTATAAGTTCTCAAAATTCACGCTGGTTTGTCCAATTGGATAGATGGTCTAGTGGATAAGATAGTTAGTTCTGAATGACAGTTATCTCTAGCTTGCAGGTTCCATACTTATGATCAAGGGTAGCAGTAAAAAAAAAATGAAGATGAGGACAATAGTCTGAATAACGCAGATAATACTAATGATCACTTTTATAAAAAAATGTATTTGTTTAATTCGTTCTTTTCTACCCTTTTAAAATGTAACAATAAAATGCTAAGAAATAACATTTACAATTGTCCGTGTTATAATTTATTTTTTAGTTTATAATAGTTTTTTTTTCTAAAACTCTTTTGTACACATGACAAATTTAAATTCAGTCCTTAATCCCTCTAAAAATATATCAATTGAATTTATTTCTTCTTTTTTTTACCACCTCAGAAAGAAGCTAATAACTATACATTACCTAACTTTAAAGTGGATTATTTCGCGTATTAATTCAATAATGTTTATTTAATGAATAGTTTCTTTCAAAAAAGGTTTGCGTTATACGGATTAAATATATATTTTTTATCTTATTCTAAAACGAAAGTATTAATTTAAAAAAAAGGTGAGTTATCGTTAAATGTTCTTTTCTTTCTAAAACTCATTTCTATGTGTGGCAAATTTAAATTCAGTTCTTAATTCCTCTAAAAATGTATCAATTAAATGTATCTCCTTTTTTTACTTGTAGGTAAATTATTTCGCGTATTAAGTTAATAATGTTTATTTCATGAATAGTTTCTTTTAAAAAAAGGTTTGAGCTTTACGGATTAAGTATATTTTTTTATTCTAAAACGAAAAAATTAATAAAAAGTTGAGTTATCGTTAAATGTTTTCGTCTAATTTGTAATTTTGTTTTTGAAAGGGCTGTAAAAATAAGAGAAGAAAAGTATTTTCTTATCGTTTTTCGATCGGGTAAATTTTTGGCAGATTACCATGAAATTGTAAAATAAAAGGGGAGAAAAACGAATCACCTTTTCGACCTTTTAAACTTGGTGATGTGTAAAGTTTAAACTACCATTCATTATCGGACGCCGATTGAAATATTTAAAGATACAATGTTAAAAGGAGAAAAAATGTTTCTTTGAAATTTTTTTTCGTTTGATCTTTATCATTTAAAAAAAGAATTTTTTTATCAATGTTAAAATAAAAGACATCAGACAATGTTCGTCTGGTTTTCGGTTTTTTGATTGATTGAATCGAGAGGTCTGTTGAAATAACAGATTTTCTTTTCATTTGAAAATATATTTGTTCTTTCGATAAAACCGTCACGTTTTTAATGTTCTCTCTGCTCCCAAAAAGTTTCCTAATCAAAGAAAAGAAAAACAAGAAAAGAAAAGAAAAATAATACCGAGGGAATTTTTGGTTGGCCTAGTTCATTATCTGGAGTTGGCTTCTTCCGAATTTCTAATTCTTGCCATTTTTTGTGTTTTGAATAATTTTGAAAAACTACGATATTTCGGACTGTTGTCCTCATCTTTACTGTAAGTAAAAAAAAGTCATCGGGGCGGACTAATGTCGGTATCAGCCCCTTTTCACTAGCGCTAGACCAAGGAGATTGTATTGGCATCTGAGGTGGAGCGCCACACCTACCATCAGCTCCTTACTTTACTGCACAGATCCCTGTGCTATTCATACGCTGATTTGGCGAGTATCGAGCCAGGAAACTTGTGGTTACTAGCCGAACGCTCTACCGACTGATCTAACCCATCTTTGCCGTACACAAACACAACTTTCACTAGGTGTTCTTTTATTTATTATTTTAATTACCTTAACCCTTATTGGGTTATTTTAGCCAGGTGATCTAATCACTAGGTGATACAATGCTAGTCTAATCTATACTTGGCAAATACTAACACTGACAAAAACTATGGAATTAGAGCACTTGCAGGAAGGTTAACTTGTTTTTGTATTCATTTATCGATGGGTAAATATAATATAAATATATATATATATTAATATAATATAATATATAATATATAATATATTTATATTTATTTTTATTTATATCTATATTTATTATTTATAATATTATTTATAAATTTATTATTAATTTATTTATTATTTAACATTTATTTATATTTATTTATATTTATCTATTATTTATATTTATTTATACTTATATATATTTATTTTCTTCATATTTATATTTAATATAATATAATATATATATATATAAATATAATATAAATATATATTATAATAAATATAATAAATTTCTCAAACTATGGAATTAGAGCACTTGCAGTACATTGTTTTTCTATTCATTTATTGATGGGTAAATCAACTAATAACAACTAAGACGACAAACATTGTTTAATAGCTGAAATTCTTAAGCTTCAAAAAATATTCCTTCAACAAATTACGTTGAATTATTTAAATTAACTAACAAAATAAAAAAAACACCCTATGGGCGATGTAAAAATAGATTTATGAAACATATTGCCTGAGGGGTGGGAGTAAAAAATTCAATGTCAGCGAGTTTGTACCCTAAGTAAGTAAAATCATCAAATTCATTAAAGGATGAAAAAATAAAACAATTTGAAAAGTAAACTTTAAATATATATTAAAATAAAACAAACTATATATAGATATATAATACCAGTCATGTATTTATTAAAACTTGTTTTAAAAAAACAATGAGGACTGTCTAATGTTGCACGTTCAAATTTTGAGTGTATTTATTCTAGGTTATGACGATTTTAGGTAATGTGACGTAAGCAGTGACGAAGTTTTTATTACAGACAAAAACTGGAAGCGAATCTCCATTATTGATAGATGGTATTTTTTATTTCAGGAAATTTTATAAAAACAAACTCTAATTAACAATCATTTAATTGATCAATTAACATTAAGCCCCTGTCTTAAAATTAAATTCATATTTTCCAACCCTTTCGCATGAGTAAGATATGGCACAAGAGGAATTTCTTAAGTGGAGGTTTGAATTCAAACTTTTCTAGCCAAGAGCGAAACTTGACTGATTTTTCATCAGCAGAGACACTAACTCTCAGGCATCAGCATCTGCCAGTAAGAAGCATAATTTAACTAAGGAATACACGCATATATATGTCATGGTTACTAGATAGCTCATATCCGTTAATAACAGAGCCTTACTTAAGTGAATGCGGTGACCGTAGTTAAATTGCTTCCAAAGAGCGCTATATATATATATATATATATAGGGAGAGAGAGAGAGAGAGAGAGAGAGAGAGAGAGAGAGAGAGAGAGAGAGAGAGGAGAGAGTGTCTTTACTAATAAATATTGAATATTTGAAGGAGTAAAAAACATTGTTTTATCTGGGATCGAAAATCGACCACTGGGATTGAGGGAGAATACCCATCTTCATCTATTAAACTCATAATATAATTCCGAATTTGGAGATAAGACAAGAAATATATCATTGGTTTTTCGATTGTAACATTTTGATGGATTTTCTATCCGCGTTGGTGTTAGCATAAATAGAATCAATATTAAATTGAATCGAATAAGCCACAGCTTGTATAATATTCTCATAAATTCTTATCAATTCTTTCAGTTAAAGAACAACGAAAAATTCTTTAAAAAAACCTTTTAGTTTAGCAATGGTAACTGCGAGCGATAATTCAAATATTCCGATTCGGTAGAGTGTCCGGCTGGGAACCTCGAGGTTCCTGATTCCATTCCGGCCCTCGCCAACTCAACGTGTGAGTAGCACATGGATATGTGTGGTTAGGAGGGACTTATGGTAGGAGTGGCGCCTCGCCTCAGACGAACAAACAATCTCCTTGGTCTATCGCTAGTGAAAAGGGGATAGACTCCCTCGCTGTCTGGCTGATACCGACTTTAGGCCACTCCGATGACTTTACTTACTTACTTACTTTATATATATATCAACACCTCCGCACGACCAGGATGCGACATAAGGTCAATTTCTTAAGCGGAATTTAACAGGTTTGAATTCAGAATTTCTCCTCCTAAACTGGTTACCTAGCTATGTTTAAAAAGCCCAGTCTACCTTGCTATTTACCCATAGCTGGAAGGAAAAATATATGGATTCATACCGTTCCCTAGAGTATTAGCTCTATGTGAAATGCAAACAGATTTTTTAAACATTAAGGTTTAATAACCATCTGAATAATATCACAACAACAGAAAGCAATGTTAATACACGCACAAAACGTCGTGGTCTGCTAATTAACAGATTGTCAGCCATATTGGAATCCGATCTTGGGTACCTCATGTAGTGTAATGGTTATTGCAACCTAGATTCGCAGACCATTGTTAGTGATTTTGATTCTCACTGGGAGCCCCACACATCTGGCCTTGTGCAAAATTTAAGCTAAGCTTAGAAAATAACTAAACCCAAATAAAAGGGCATCTCATGTGGTGTAATGGTTAGCAAGCTAGATTTGCAGACGATTGTTAGTGAGTTCGATTCTCACTGGGTACCCTATACTTCTGGCCTTGTGCCACATGTAATTTCAGCTTAGTAAATAACAAAGGGCACCTCATGCGGTGTAATGGTTAGCAAGCTAGATTTGCAGACCATTGTTAGTGATTTCGATTCTGATTGGGCGCCCCATACTTCTGGCCTTGTGCCACAGCTAAGCTTAGTAAATAACTATACGTAGTGTAATTGTTAGCAAGCTTCATTCTCACCGGGCGTCCCATGTTTCTGGCCTTGTGCCAAATCTAAGGTAAGCTTAGTAAATAATTATAGGAATCCGATCACACTGACAATTTAAGGCGACAGTTCTTCCAAGCCGTAGTTGTATCAGTGCTACTGTACGGCTGTACCACCTGGACCCTAACAAAGTGACAAGATAATAAGCTTGAGGAGAGCTGCACAAGAATGCCTCGTGCATTCTTAAACAAGACGTGTACAGCCACCAGCGCCATATTACACAATCATCCGTGTAAGGCGAACAAGACAGGACATTGCTGGAGAGATAAGATTGAACTCATAAATGACGTTTTTTTTGTTTCATTTTCTTATTAGATTTTTTTAGAAGTCAAGGGCCCCTGTCCTGGGGCTAACACCTGCTTTCTTTATAAATAGTATTTATATCCTAATGATCTTTTTAGGATGGAGCATGTTCCTTTGATGGCTGCTATCTGTACTTCATAGCAGCTTGGCTTCCCTGGTATTGTTTCAAGGTATTTTTTTAGATTTTGTTTCACCAGTCCAGTTGCCCCAATTACAACGGGTATGATGTCTATTTCTTTCAGTGACCAAGTTGTTTTTAGGTCATTCTTGAGCAGGTTTTTTTTTGTTTATCCCAGAGGACAATATCTGGTTTAATGGCTTTGTCTTTTATATATCTGCCTGTCTGGATTACTTTGTCATAGAACACAGTTACCTTTCCATTTGATGTTATTGGTGGAGGCTCATGTTCCCAGATGTGCTGTGTTCTCTCAAGCTGCATTTCTCCACAGATTTTCCAGTGGAGGTATGTGCATACTTTGTCCTTCTGTGTAAGCCAGCACATGGGCATGCAAGTTGGGGCCATCAAGCAAAGACATACATTGACCTATTCCATAACCTGGTTTGGTCGAGATGATACTGCTCATGTATCATATATTGTGGAAGGAATAGCGAGCCGATACCTCTCCGAGTCCAATCTATATTTATAAATAAAGAGTGCTCAGAGTGAACCAGGGAGTAATGGTGATAAAGGGGTGCTCCACGTTCAGCAGATCTCTGGAGCCTCCCCATCAGATAGATTGTAACGTCATTCCCAGCACATGAAGACACTCAGCTATTGCCTTCTAGCACCCATATGATAAAAAAGGTTGGCTCTTACCATAATAGGGTTTGGCCAATCATATCAGTGCTAGGACGTGACATGCCCAGAGGACTGGTCTGAGGAGGCCTCTTCGACCGACCGTCTAGCCTAAGTAAGATCCTAAGTGGAGAGTTGCATGTCATAGACTGCTTAGTCACCAAGATGCCATCCTTAAGCATTACAGGTCACCAGACAAGGCCAACAGGCGGCCCTATGGAAGGTATCTCTCTGCAGAAGTGTAGTCGGTGTATTCTTAAGCCCCAGGCGGGACATGTGTAGATACATATCTATTTTTTAAAATATGCATTAAGGATTGCTATCCATCTTTATCTGAGTATGAAGAAATCCATGTAGCTCTCTAAATATCAATTTTCTTTTCAAATAATGAGGTTTTTATGGAATTTTCTTTTATACGTAAGAATCTGTTTTTTTGTTGTTTTTTTTTGTTTTTTGAACCAATAAAAAAATGTATGAATATCGGAAATCTTTTAAGGTTTGATAATTTTCTTTTAAATGCGACATTCAAATTGAAATATTTCAATAAAACTTTGTTCATATATCATTTCTGACAGTTTAGCTCTGATTTGCTAAGTGATTTCAAAAATTGCAGTGGGGGCTGGGGGGTTGGGGTTGGGATGAGGAGATGATGCTAATCCCCAAAATTGGCAAAAGTAAATGAAAGGAAAACTGTAAGAGAGAATCGGAAATGTCAAATAAATATTTTGGAAATGGGAAAAAGAAAGAAAAAAAACTTATAATAGATGCATTCCAGGTAAATTTTGTACATCCCCCCTCCCCTCATTGAATTTTCGAAATATTGAAATATCAGAAATCTGAAGATTGAATGCTTCTTAATACTGCATACATCTGATATCTGGGGAAAAATACTACTACTACTACTACTACTACTACTACGACTACCACACCCTGTGGGCTGGGACAGAATAATACACCGACAGCACCTGGCGAGAGGGATATAATCCACCTAATGGATCCCTCTATTGGCCGTGGATGGCGAATCGTGATGCTAAAGGAAATGATCCTAGTGTCTGAGCAGTCCATGACATGCAACACTCCCCTTTGGTCCATACTTGGGCATACACCCAACTATTCTATCCCCAGCTATGAGTAAATAGCAAGAGAGACTGGATCTTTTTGGTAACCGGTCCAAGAGAGGGAAAATTCAGAATTTAAACCTTTTAGACTCTGCTTCATGGGCCGGGTTAGCTCAGTCGATAGAGCGTTCGGCTAGAAACCACAAGGTTCCTAGCTCGATACCTGTCTTCGCCAACTCAGCGTATGAGTAGCACAGGGATCTGTGCGGTAAAGTAAGGAGCTGATGGTAGGTGTGGCGCTCCACCTCAGACGCAAAGACAATCTCTTTGGTCTAGCGCTATTGAAAAGGGGATAGACTCCCTCGCTGACTGGCTGATACTGACATTAGGCCGCCCCGACGACTTTACTTTAGGCTCCGCTTAGAATTTATCTTCTGTCACAGCAGGCTCGTGCGGAGTTCGTAGAAAGGCTCTATTTGACAAAAAAAAAGGAGAAAAAGAACTTATCAGTATTGAAGATTGCGTAGATGTAGCAATTCAGGGACCCGGATAATATATTAGGGAGAATAAAGAAATTCTAATTACAGCAGCTAGTAATACCCAAACGAAATACAAAACAAGTGGTTATGGTCCCATCTAATGGTTAAATAGATTTTTAAAATCAGTTCACAAAAAATGTGTTCAAAACATAAATTTGAAAAAATAAATTAATACCCGACAAAAATTAATAAAACAAAATGTCTTCGGTATAAAATAGCCCAAGGGTTGACATGCCGTTAAATCCTACTAACAAACCAACCAATTAACTAAGAAAACAAAACAAAAACGAACAAAGCAGAAATAACACCAGTAACAAGAGGGAAAAACAATTATAAAATGTAGAAAATAAAAATAGGAAGGAAAACAACTTTACGGATACTTCAAGTGACAAATCTAAGAAATAGCACATGCGATGAGCTGGTAAAAAAAAGTAAAGTCGTCGGGGCGAGGGAACCTTCTGGCTCTTAGGCGGATGCTCTACCGATTTACTCAAAGTCTATTTCTAATTAGTTTATTTACTGATAGATAAAAGAATTGAACATCCTGGAATTGGGCATACTTTGTGCTACTCATGTGCTGATTTGACTAGAGACGGTATCGAACCTGGAAACGTGTGTTTCCTTAACGGATGCTCGGCTGACGGTGTAAAAGTAAAAAGTAAAGTCTTCGGGGGTGGCTTAATGTCGGTAGCAGCCAAACACGAGGCAATCTATCCCTTTTCACTAGCACTAGACAAAAGAGATTATTTTAGCGTCTGATGTGGAGCGCCACGCCTACCATCAGCTGATCATGTAGGCTAAAATAACCGAATACGTAGGCTAAAATTTGAAAAAAAATAACAAAGCCTAGGCTACCATAAAAAAGTCGTCGGGTTGGCCTAATGTCGGTATCAGCCAGACAGCGAGGGGTCTATCCCTTTTCACTAGCGCTAGACCAAGGAAATTATTTTAGCGTCTTAGGTGGAGCACCACACCTACCATCAGCTCCTTACTTTACCGCACAGATCCCTGTGCTACTCACACGCTGAGTTGGCGTGGACCGGTATCGAACTAGGGACCTTGTGATTTCTAGCCGAACGCTCTATCATTTTTTTGTTCTTTTGACAATAGCTTAATTTACCCAACCCATCCCGAGGAGCAGGATGTAAAGCAAGGTAATTTTTTAAGCGGAGTTCAACTGGTGTGAAATCAGAGTTTTTCTCCTTGACAGATTACCATATACTATATAGATAAAGAGTTTGTTGCGCGGTCCGATAAGGATGTCGACCCCACGGACGTTGGAATAAGTGAACGACTAGAAACAATGAAGGAGACAACAGGCTGAGGAATATGGTAACAATAATGATAAGGATTCCGTTTTTATTTACCGTAAATATCGGCGCAGAAGAAATGATGTTGCTGGAGTAAAAATTGTTGACATCAGGTCGGGAAGATGTTGTGTATGGCCAAAAGCAGGTTGTCCTGCAGGCTGGATGTATAAAGATGTTCAAGTAAGAATGTGCTTTAGATGAGGTGGATGAGACATCTCGCCGAAATAGGAAGTAAGGTAGTTAAGATATGAATGAAAAAGATGTTCAAGTAAGAATGTGCTTTAGATGAGGTCGAAAGACGTCTCACCGAAGTAGGAAGTTGTTAAGTATCTGGCAGCCATCCTTAGTTCCAGATGTAGGGAATAAGTAAGCAAGCCAATAAGAATCCGGTGTTAAAGTATTCCTTGTAAATGAAATAAGCTCAGAATGGGGTCTCTATTAATACAGCAGAAGCAGCAGCAGAAGTGCCAGTGATTGGACAATAAGAATCCTTCTCAGGTCACGTGTTTATAGGCGAGTCTATAAGTAGAAGTGACCATTTACCTTATGCCTTATATAAAAAAAATCCAACAGAAGTAAGCTATTTGAGAGATGAATGAAAAAGATGTTCAAGTAAGGATATGGTTTAGATGAGGTCGAAAGACCTCTGACCGAAGTAGGAAGTAAAGTAGTTGAGAGATGAATGAAAAAGATGGAAATACGTAGAGACGTTTGTGGATATTTTCCGACAAGCTCAATCTCCTATTTTACCCATTGCTGGATGGAGTATATTTAAATACATACACTTCTCAGGTGTATTAACGTTATGTGAAATTTATACAGCCTCGTCTAGGATTTGAACTGGGGTCGCCGTGTCCATCTTCTAAGACGATAACCATTACAGTACGGGCGGAATGTAAGGTATTTTCCTAATGGCTGCTCTTTGACCAAATTAAAGTTAATGCATAGAAAATAATTCGTCCATTCTACAGGGATTAGATGAATTATCTGATTGTGAAAGGGTTAATTATCAAATACATTAATGGGGAAATTAGGTGTGACAGCCTGCAGGACAGGAATATTTTAAGGTATCTTTCTTTTGCCTCTGATGTTCCCTATTGCAATAATAACCTAATCATATAAATGATATAATATACTCTACATTCCCCAGAGCTCCCCACCATTACATGGAGTTCAACGACATATCCAGGACAATAATCCTCCGACGCATCTTTCTAGCACATATATGATAAAAGGAAATTTGTCAAAAGCAATAAGGTCGGGACAATCTTATAGGTTCTAGGGCTTGGCATAGCCAGCCGATTAATCTGACAACCCGTTTAGCCTAAGTAATAAGTAAGGGCCTAAGTAAGTGGAGTGTTGCGTGTCATGGACTATCTAGTCAATAGAATTCCAAACTTAAACATCACGGGGTCGCATCAACGGCTCACTGGCGGTTACATTAAGGGATTTTAAGGCCGGGTTAGCTCAGTCGGTAGAGCATTCGGCTAGAACCATAAGGTTCCTAGTTCGATACCGACCCTCGCCAACTCGGCGTATGAGTAGCACAGTGTAAAGTACTGTGCGGTAAAGTAAGGAGCTGATGGTAGGCGTGGCGCCACACCTCAGACGCCAAAAACAATCTCCTTGGTCTAGCGATAGTGAAAATGGGATACACTCCCTCGCTGATCGGCTGTTACCGACTTTAGGCTGCCCCGACGACTTTACTTTACTTACTTACTACCCCTATACAGAGTTATAGTCGATGTATTTTATAAGCCCGTCTGACAGCGTGGATATTGAATAGGAGACGTGATGCTGATCAACTATGCAATACAATAATGATAGATTAATAAATAAATGGCAAAAAACAAAAAACAAAAAACAAAAAAACAAAAAACAGATGAACAGCTGAAAACGAAGGAGCAATTAAGAAATATTCTCAAATGATTAATTTGAAGAATTTGAAAGGGTTTGAAAAGAAAAATAATGTCCTTGAAAAATATGGAATTCTTGCCTGATAATATTAATGGATATTGCCAAAGCCAACGGGAATTAAAATCATTCTAATTACATTTGTTTCCTAATGTCGACGAGTACATAAGAGAATGTGTTGCGAATACAAGGAGATTTTCTGTCACTTTATCACCAGTGATATAATGCAGATCGTTCTGTTATCTATACATATATAAAGGGCAGTCTGTGTGTATGTATGTCCGGAGGAAACTGCAAAAATAAAACTATTAACAACAAAGTAAATATATATACTCATTATCTATCACCAGATCTTGCTTTTTGAGCAAAGATTAATTTTTATTTATATTCATGAAGATAATTCAGAATTAAAATTTAAATAATAACAGCATGGAATTCTTTGTATTTAGTATTTTAAATAGGAGACATTAATTTTTCTTTTCAGGATGTCTGGATCTAGGTCTTTTTTTCACATAGGAATATTAATGAGGCATCCTGTGAGGATCCAACTCGGGATTCATCAATGATGGATCTACGAGACTACCTTTTTATCCCTCCCTCTTTACCCAGGCGACGCCGGATATCCGCTTCTAGTTAAATATAAAAAAGTAAGTAAAGTCGTCGGGGCGGCCTAATGTCGGTATCAGCCATGCAGCGAGGGAGTCTATCCCCTTCTAATAATAATGCGAAGAGAATTGCACCAGGTAAAAGCAGAATAAACATTTATGCTTTAAGAATAAGAAAAACAGATAAAAAAACAAAAACAAGATGCGATATATTCATATTTTTATATACAGATAAAATATGGAACACTGAATGAAAATGCAAGACCAGGTTGTTGGAAATTAACAAGGTTTTATTTAACACAGAGTAGAGAATACTTCTACCCTAAAAGTAATTTAACTAGCTCAACCGTATTGTGCGTGTGTCCTGGCTGCACGAATCCCAATCCAAAAGTGTCCTGATCTTGAGAATTTGTTGAAATGTAGTAGTAGATCAGTTTTAATAATCTGATATCACTGACCATTACTATAGTGTGTTGTATCAATACTGAGTCCCTTACTATAGAAGGGGGGAATATATGGGGCGAAATAGACCTTCGAATCAACAAGCTCCGCCAGTGGGGAACCAAAAACAAGCAAGTTCTCCGTCTTCTCACAAGCCTCCGTTGGTCAACATATTCTTCGTCTAGCAGCTGGAAAATCCGTCGTCGTAGTCGAAATAATCTTTAGCAATTCAAAATCCCATTTCCTATTTAGTTTCGTTTCTGTTGGACTAAAATCCATTTCTTTACTGAAAAGCGCTTCGTCGTCGACTGCTTCTGCTGACTGCTGACTTTTTTCTCTCTCCTACTCAATACGACACAAGTTTCAATCACAGACATTGTTTTATCAAAACTGCTAGAATTTGACACAACCAATCGCACAAATATAAACAATACATGTCACACTTGTCACACACAACTACGTACAGATACATACAGTCAGCAACATCTCTAAAAGAACAAGTGAATATACCAATTGTAAATTAATGTATATAAATTTTGTTTCTTTTATCAATTTTGTCTTCTTTTTTTGTTTTCTACGGAAACTACATTTCCATAGTCTCATACATTTAAATGGTGGGGATCAAAACACGGATCTTCTTCAACTACAAAAACACCATAGTGTTAAGTATCTGGCAGCCATCCTTCGTTCCAGATGTAATGAATAAGTAAGCAAGCCAATAAGAATCCAGTGTTAACGTATTCCTTGTAAGTCCTTCGTCCAAGAGAATCCAAATGTCAATGAAATAACTCAGCAGCAGAAGCAGCAGCAGCAGTGCCAGTGATTGACAATAAGAATCCTTCTCAGGTCACGTGTTTATAGTCGAGTCTATAAGTAGGAGTGACCATTTACCTGATGCCTTATATAAAAAAAACTCCAACACATAGAACAACGGTACCTACATCATTTATCCCAGGTACGCAGTGACGTTGAAAGTCGTTATTTTATATTTTTTATTTATTTTGCAATGGGTCAATCAGAACAAAAGTTATTCGACTTTCTAAGGGGTCCTCAAAAGATAGAATTGTTGGACATTCATTGATTTCTTTGAAGGGCTGTTGTAGACATCTTTACGCCACAGGGACTACTGCCTTCCATATACCATCAAGACTTGAAAGTGACGTTTTTGAGGAAGCAGTTTCCCTTTCCCAAACCCACCAAACCCACATACCTGCACACACATAAATACACATACACATAAGTAGACGTACACACATACACTCACACACACACATATATTATGGAGATTCTTCGCTGACATTCATGTGTATGTAATATTTTGGCATATTTCAATTTTGAAAAAATTGAATAGCTTGTAGAGGAAACAATTGCCCCTTTCATTTTCACAAATATATATATATATATATATATATATATAATATATATATATATATTATGCAGAGTTTTTACTGAAATACAAGAATATGCACTTGTTAATCCATTTGTGAGAATATTTCAATTCTGAAAAAATGAAAAACTTGGAGAATGCACGAGGAAACAGTTGTCCCTTTTATTTTCAACCCACACAACCATAAATACACACACACACACACACACACACACACACACACGCAATATATATTATATATATAATATATATATATATATTATGCAGATTTTATATATGACATGAATGTGTATGCACTTAATAATCCATTTGTGAGCCTATTTCGAATTTGAAATACAAAAATGCTTTAAGAATGTATTGAAATTCTCTTAGATTTTAATTCAAGAATACAGGAACCTTCAAGGTTTGAATTACGTCTTCCTTTTCTTAGACTGGTTTCCTAACCAGAATTATAGACCTCAGTTTGCCCTATTAATTATCCATAGCTGCAGGGAGAGTACATTGAGGCATACCATTTCCAAGGGTACTAGCGCTATGTGAAATGCAAACAGCCTTGTCTAGTATTTGAACTCGGATCGATGAGTCCATTTCCTACGACTAAGCATTACATCACGTAACCCCACGTGTATATATATATAATATATATATATATATATATATATATATATATATATATATATAATCCAAAAGTTCAGAGGATAAATCTTCCTTACGACACAGGAGTTTTATTTAAAAAAACCGTCGCAGTTTGAGAGCTCAATGTGTGCTCATAATGTTAGAGTCACAGATCAAATATATGAGTAAAGAAATAATAAAAAAAAACTTATAGTCTATTTCAGGGAGCTTAGACTATAATGCTAAATCTCTAAGTTTTTTGTTATTTCTTTACATATATATATATATACATATATATATATGTGTGTGTGTGTGTGTGTGTGTGTGTGTGTGTGTGTGTGTGTTTGCCAGTCTTAACGTTTCGCCTCACACCTCCTCTTCGCATCACCAGAATCATTGCTGATGACTTTTGCATTTGTCATTTTCTAAGTGCTCTGACATATGAATGAGATATTTATGAAAGTCACTGACAAATTTCTTATTGCCACACATTCAAATGAAGTATTCAGTACCGAATTACTTTCCTATAGTTATATACGTTCTGTCTGCACGCTCAACATTACTATCATGAATATACAGATATTACCTTGATGAATATTCAGGTATTTCTGCCCAGCAGGGAAACTCTCCTAATTAATCTAAAATGATTTTCCTAGTATAAAAGTTTTTTTTTTTTGTATAAAAGATTTTTAAAATGCCATTAAAAGTTTGTAAAGTCTGTATGTGAAATTACTTTACCGCTGTAAATATTGATGTGCATAATGCATCTAAAATTTGTTTGTCTATTGTCTATTTATGTTGCATTCAAATGCAAGACGACACTAACAGTTTATATTCGTGAGATGCAACGATTTGCATTTGAACTATAATGTCTCGTCTGTCATTACTCTATCACACACACGCACACACACACACACACACACACACACACATATATATATAGATATATAGAGATATATATTTTTTTAAAATTGAGATGAAACAAAGAAATCACAGTGCTCAACCACAAATTTGTATGAGCTTTATTTATTTATTTGTTAATTTTTTAAAAATATATTGTTTTTCTTAGGCAATTACCCAGGTTTCAAGCTATTTTGCTATCATTAAAAAAAAATGCAAAAATTGAAAAATCCAAAAACAAAATCTAAAGCATAAAGAGCGTCCACAATAATCAACCGACGTAATTTGCAGTCCAAAAACATAACAGCAAGAAATGTCTTCGCATGAACACCAGAAGAATTATTAGCAACCTGATGATGGCAAAATAGCCTGAAACCTGGGTAGTTGCCTATGGAAAACAATTATATTTTTAAAAAAATCAACAAATATATATATATATATATATATATATATATTTGGAGGATATGTGCTTAATTGAAGTCATACCTAATTTTTGAAAATTAATTAGTTAATAATTAATGATTTTTGGGCGGGCATATATGTTCAAATGTAAGGCTAAACAAATCGACAAAATATCAATCCCTGAATGTATATTTCGACCTATTCAGGGATTGACATTTTCTCGATTTGTTTAGCCTTATATTTGAACATTTATGCCCGCCTAAAAAATCATTAATTATTAACTAATCAATTTTCAAAAATTAAGTATGACTTCAATTAAGCACATATCCTCAAAAAATTGTCGACTAAAAGTCATATCAAATAAACACATTGTTTGTTTACTTACTCTCATATATATATATATATATATATATATATATATATATATATATATATATATGTGTGTGTGTGTGTGTGTGTGTGTGTGTGTGTGAAAGTAAACAAGCAGTGTTTGAGATGGCGATAGCCGACAATTTTGGGGAGAATATGTGCTTAATTAAAGTCATACCTAATTTGTCGTGCAGTAAGTCACCCAAAAATGTGTATATATCAGTTTAAAAACAAACGAGAAATCTGGGAAATCCAGCTAGTGTATGGTTAGAATCCCCGCCTGGCGTTGAGGTTCAAATCACACACAGAGCAATTTCCTGTCTATAACTCTGCTGATGAGGCATAATATTCCGAAATGTACATACAGATTGACTTTTTCTCGATTTGTTTATGCCTTGCATTTGAACAGATATGCTCGTCTAATTCATTAATTATCAACTAATCAATTTTCAAATTAGGTATGACTTCAATTAAGCCCATATTCTTCCAAATATATATATAATATAATATAATATAATATAATATAATATAATATAAGAAGATAAATATATAAAGGTTTTGGATATCTATTTATTAGGTGACAAAGGAACATTCACGAGCATATTGGTTTCATGCGATGCAATCATCAGGTGAAGATGTTTCAAATGCAAGGTAAATCGAAAAAATTCAAAAAATTCAAAAAATTTCAGAAAATTCAATAGACATGGGATGCGTATGATTGGATAAAATGATATGCGTCTGTATGTGATGGTAATTTGAATGTATGAGAATGTTTATGGACAGCATAAAGGTTGCGTACGCGGGGTAACTGGTCACACACATAATACGTTGTTCTGTGAGTGTGCGACATTTGAACAATGCTTACGTGCTAGCGTTTATGTTTGTGCGTGTATGTGTGTGTGGGTGTGTATGATTTTTTCCTATCTGTATGGGTAGATTATGTATATTGTATATTGTCGGGTCGAGTTAATTGAGGAGTGGGGTTGAATAATATTAACTTTAAGATTACAAATGTTGTATATTATGGGCGGGGGGGTGGGGTTATATAACGACGGGGCTGGCTAAATGTTGCAAATACGCACGAGGTCGCGGTGTTAACCAGACATGCTTGCACGAGGGCACACATACACGCAACATAGGAAGGCGCGCATGCGTAAGAACATATGTCTATGCGTGCGTAGACTCTTGTACAAATGGTACTCATACACGCCTACAAAACAATACTCGTACATACCGATATTCACACACATGATACTATATGTGCTACGTAGGCCTTACATACATGTGTCGAGTGAAAGGGGCTGATCTGTATCTTTCATTTTATAGATTTTGTAGATTTGCTTTAGAATTTTTCGTTTTTATCAATAAGATACCATAGGTAAAATTTGAATTGAATGCTTATTCGAAAATTAATGTTTTGTAACTAAGTACTAAGTTTTATCATATTTATATATTTATTAAACTAAAAAAAACATGATATTTCAAAATCAAGAATATCTTTTTAAATGTAAGCGACAAATTGAAATACGGAAATATATATATATATATATATATATATATATATATATATATATATCTTCTTATTATAATGGAGATTGTGGGTTTGTCTGTCTGTAACCGAAACTATATTACTATACAAGTCACAATTCCTTTCGTTATTTACATCATATTCTCCATGATTTTTTTTTTATTTAAACCTTCAATTATTGATAAAATTGTTTTACATTACTTACACTGTTGACCATATCTACATACTAATAACATGCAATTGTATTTATATATACAACAAAATAGAGGTTTACAGTATGAATGGGAAGGCTAATTTGCATATTGATCTTAAAAAATTGATTTTAATAAATATATGCTTAGTATTATTGATTTCTAATTGTTTGGTTTTATCTTATTGAATATAAGCAAAAATCTCTTCAATAAATCTTAAAAGAAATTCATTAATGAGAAAAAATAACTGTAATATTATTCTTTACTTCCTATTTTAACTAAACAGTTTAATTAGGAAAATTTACCAATGAAAGACGGGAGTAACGGAAAATGATGGAAGAGTTAGTTGTTCTATTTTTCAATCATACCCCCTCTGTTCAAAATCTTTTTATCTACATTCTTATTCAGTTTCATTAGCCTTTCTAATTTAATATGATATTTTATTATAAAAATTTAACTAAAATACTTGCACCCGGAGGGTGCATATATTTGCTAGTATATATTATTATTATTATTATTATTATTAATGTGTATGGTTGGCATTAGTATACTAGAAAAAGTAATAGTAATCCAACGCACAGTGTTATTAGAAGAGTGTTCAATATCTGTGATAGAGCGTTGATAGTTGAATGAAGTGACGAATAAAAGTTTTAGCTTTTATTCATTGATTTGGGGACGATATTACTACCAATGGTTTCCTGCTAAAAGCATTCATCAGGTAAACGAAATATTTAAAAAAAAACTATCTCGTTTACCTAATGAATGCTTTTAGCAGGAAACCATTGGTAGTAATATCGTTCCCAAATAAATGAATAAAAGCTAAAACTTTTATTTGTCACTTCATTCAAATATATATATATATATATATATATATATATATATATATATATATAATATTAATGTTTGTTTTTTTTAAGTTGGGTCTTATTACGAAGCATGTTATGGAGTATTGGATTCACTTATTTTTTTATTATTATTTTCTATCATAAATTTTCGGGTTCGTTAGATACCCTTTATCAAATGACTGTTGTTCCTGTTCAACGGATCTTTTGTCTCTGTTGTTATTGACAGCGGCAGCGTCTGTAAAAAATCATAATAACGGAGTATTCAGATGTCAGCGTTCAGTCCCCTCACGTGAGTTTGTAATTTTAGAATATATATAATGTTTTCCGTTGCCGTGTAACGGTTATGTTTATAGGAAATGCACACAGCGAACCAGGTTCACATAATAAGAGTTTTTTTTTATGTCCCATTGTACTAATAACATTGGGAAATGTATGAATTCTGTTATTCTCCTTCTAACTGTGGATAAGTAGAAGGGAGGACTTGGCTCTTTAATCTTGATATGGCAAATGCTAGACGAGAAGGAAAACTCAAAATTCAAATCGGGCAAACTCTCCAAAGATTTCACTATCTCACCTTGTACATGTGCGGAAGGGTTGTTTAAATACATAAGTAATACCATGACTGTGCCTACTGTTACGTTGTAATATTCACGGCACTAAAACGATACATGTACCGTAGTCCTTTTTTCTTTCTTGGTACTAAAACTCCAAAAGTCACCGTGCTGAAATGGTGCCGATAAAAATCATAACACGAGAAACATGTCGTCACAACTGCCAGCCTTTATTTCGTGCTCGTATAGTGGGCTTCTAGCAGAGGGGAGGAAAGGCAGAGAGAAAGAGAGAGAGAGAACACTACTAGGTTACTGGGCTCTCATGAGGTCCGTGCCCTACGACCGCCCCAGGCAAAAAGAGGACGAACCCTTTCTTTTTTCCCCACGTCACCACGTGACTTCCGGTCAACAGCCGACTTCCGCTTGCGGTCAATTCTCCGTTCTGGGTTACGCTACGGTCAAACCATCGCTCTCCTCTTTTGGGTCATCACTATCTTTTTAAGCCTTTGTTACTTCTTCCTCCTCCCATTAGCAGTTCTAGCTCACAAAAGTCAGGAATATACCCATCTTGCAACACTACAACAAATCTAGCAAGGCTCAAGGACATAGCTTTTACCGGGACTAAAAACAAACAAATGTTGTTCGGACTGGAAAAATTACATACATTAGAGACTTAAACCTACTTACTTTAATTTCTGGCAATCGAGGAAATATGGTCATTAGATCTAGAAAAATTACGCTTAATTATTTTATATAGAGACAAGAAATGGCTACCCGGCGTTGCCTTAGTAGTGGGGGAGGTGAAAACATTAGTCTCACAAATCCATTATTATTGAATCGCGAGTTGGATCCTTTTAGTATAATCCCATAAAAATCCCTCTGTAAAACAAAAGACGTTTCGATGATCAAGCCACTCTGGAAATAAAAATTAATGTCTACTATTTAAAATATTAAATGCAAAAAACAGAAATCTATGCTATTATCATTTAAATTTTATCTATTAATAATGGAAATTCGCTTCCGGTTTTTGTCTGTAACAAAAACTGCTCACTGCTTACATCACATTACCCAACACATAATCCAACGTCATAACATAGAATAAATATACTCAAAATGTAAGCATGCAACGTTAGACAATCCTCATTGTTTCAATAAATAGATGCCCGGCGTTTTATATTTATATATATAGATTGTTTTATTCTAATATAATATTTAAAGTTATCGGAACTGTTTCCATTTCAATTTGTCTTTCTTTCTTTCTTTTTACTCCTTTAATAAATTTGACGATTTTATATACTTATGGTACACACTCTATGACATTGAATTTTCAGCTCAAGCAATATCTTTCAAAAAATCATTTTATATCACCCGGAGGGTGTCTTTTTATTTTGCTAGTATTCTTAATTATCTTCACAAATACAAATCAAACCTTTATTATTTTTGCTCAAAAACCAAGAACTTGTGATATTTAATGTGTATATATATTTACTTTGTCATTAATTGTATTATATATATTTACTTTGTCATTAATTGTATTATTTTCGAAGTTTATTCTTTCTTTTTTACTCCTTTAATAAATTTGACGATTTTACATACTTATGCTACACACTCTATGACATTGAATTTTCAGCTCAGGCAATATGTTTCAAAAAATTATTTTAACATCGCCCGGAGGGTGTCTTTTTATTTTGCTAGTATTCTTCACTAATACAAATCAAACCTTTATTATTTTTACTCAAAAACCAAGAACTTGTGATATTTAATGTGTATATATATTTACTTTGTCTTTAATTGTATTATTTTCAAATATATATATATATATATATATATATAATATATATATATATGTATGTATAGATAAATGTTCTACAACGCGAAGGGAGATTTTCTAAAGGAGTTGGGTATTGATGTATGACTTTTTTTAGCTATAATTTTCCAGACATCGTTTATATTAGATTTAGTTATCATTAATGTAAGTAGATCTCGCTAAAGTTATCCAATATTTGACAAAAGGAAAGGTAATTATTACTTACGACCCGAATTATCTCCCTTAGCGACAATCTCCAATATTTACCCCAAGGAGAATTCTATATATAAAAAGGTTCACTTGTAATGAGGTTTTAATGTAGTAACTGTCAGCTTTTATTTTCGTCAAAAATTGTTTGACAGAATCAGAGCCAGCAACCGAAAAAGGCTTGGACTCTTGAAATTACTTGACAATAGAACACCTTCTGACTCCTGTTATAATTTCTGTGGCCATTTTAGGGCTCTAGCTGAACACTGTCTTACTGTGGGGATCCCTTGTGCCATAACGTTTGATCCTTTCTTGAATTAGAAAGATGTAGTATCAGTTTTAATCCTTATCCCCTGATCCGACCTGAGTTGTATAACAGTTTATCCTGTCTTGAAGTAGAGCGTTGTATGATCATCAGAGTTTATTCTGTCTTGAAGTAGACAGTTGTATATTCCTCGTCTGTTGGTCTGTGCTTCCGGCGAATAATTTTGAATAATTTATTAACGCCTTTAAATAGTTAATTAAATACATGTTTGAGCATTTTTGGTTAACCCATTCAGTCACCACTGTTTTGGAAGAGACTATAAATATAAGTCTTGGTCTTCAGCACAATTTATGCCTAAAAATAATCCAACACTCAAATTAAAACATTCCCACTGAAAAAACAGAAGCATACCTATATATGATCCAAGATTTCCGAAGAAACCTGGAGTAACTATGTTTTTGCTATATGTCTGAAAATACTGCTACGATCGGAGCTGTTGCAGTTGAAATAAATTATCATATTAAACCAATTTAAACTATCGTTCCTTCATTTTATCTTATCTCTTACCTATGGTTTAAATTTCATATAAACCGAGTGGAAACACATGTTCAGCGATGGTCTGTGCCATTAAGGAAATACCTTTGATTAGAATACAATATAGTTATCCAAGTACTCTGGGTAATGTAATTTTAGAATATATATGGTTATGAGGACCTATCTCCAAAACCATAGGAGGAGTTCGTGAACAAACCGATATGAAATACTACTTGATATGTATAACTATATAAACCCCAATATAAAATAGCTAGGCGTATAATCATAAAAAATGTGTACCAAACTTATGTAGATGTCTAGAAAAAATGCGTTTGTTTTTCATATAAGTAACGAAAACTTAAAATTAGTTTATTATCATTTATATTTTTGAAGGCAATTACAATGCATCTATCGTATAGCTGCATCCACAACATATACATAGATAGAATTTGATAATTATAATTGAAATAATCACGTGTGTGGCATACCGGTTGCCTAGGAGTAGAGATTCTGACTCTGCGTTCAGTCTCTGTCGGGGAGAGATCGTAGGTATACACTACTGATGAGACCTAATACGGTTGAAACAGATGTACAGTGTTCCACGCATCACACGCAGTATTCACCAAGTTTGCTTGTCGTTATTATTTCAATTATAATCATCAAATTCACAGGCGGAAAAATGTTGATTTAAGAAATAAACTAATGGTTAATAGTATTTGATACTTTGTTTTTGAAGCATTGTCAAGTAAAGTATATCATTATTTGTATTTTTGAAGGCAATTCCAATGCGTATACCGTATAGCTGCATTCACAACATATACAAAGATATTATATGTTGTGAATGCAGCTATACGGTATACGCATTGGAATTGCCTTCAAAAATACAAATAATGATATACTTTACTTGACAATGCTTCAAAAACAAAGTATCAAATACTATTAACCATTAGTCTATTTCTTAAATCAACATTTTTCCGCCTGTGAATTGTCCCCTAAACAAATTATTAGGGGGTCATTGTTTTTACGCATTGTCATCAACACCTTTTATAGATATTTTCCGTTTCTACTTAACATTCACATATATCTATATTATTATTTTATCTTTTCTTTGTTAGGAATAGGAAAAAGAATCGATACAATTTTTCTATTTTTTCCCACTCAGGTGTCGATTTCGTGCAGTAAAAACAAAAAACAAACTTTATACCCAATAATTGACAACGATTCAATAAAAAAAAAACCTACAAATACATTATTACTATCAATGCTACTAGCACATCTGAATATAAAAAAAGCGTTGCTTTAAAAATATGTTATAATAAATAAGGTATAGATATATTGTTAGATTATATGTACAGGGTTACAACGAAAGACTTCACCAGCTACACATATATAACTCCTAGTAAGTAAAGATGTCGGGGTGGCCTAGAGTCGGTATCAGTCAATCAGCGAGGGTGGCAATACCCTTTTCAGTAGCGCTAGGCCAAGAAGATTGTTTTTGCATCTGAGGAGGAGTGGTACAACTACCATCAGCTCCTTACTTTACCGCACAGATCCCTGTGCTACTCATACGCTGAGTTGACGAGGGTCGGTATCGAACCAGGAACCTTGTGGTTTCTAGCCGAACGCTCTACCGACTGAACTAACCCGGCCCAGTGTGGCCGATTGTCGGTATCAGCCAAACAGCGATGGAGTCTATACTCTTTTGGCTTGCACTAGACCAGAGAGATTATTATTATTGATGCGGAGAGCCACGCCTACAGTAAAAAAAATGTATGCATATACTTATATCAGTAAATATCTTTCTCTTATTGTTAATTAAAACAACAAACTGAGTCAAGCTTTCTGTTAAATAGTGTTATTGCATAAGGGCGAATTAAAATAAACTGTTGCTAACTTTAAACCGCTAACAGCGACTCTCCCACCATTACGATCCTACCGTACTCTGTTGGCAGCGACTCTCGCATGTGTCAGTTCTTTACACTGAAAAGGACTCAGATTACAATAATGGTATGATTTTATTTGAATAGAATGTGTTATAAAGTGAAGAGATAGTGAATTTGAAATATCCCATCATACGTGTAAAAAATACCAAGGAAATTTGGTAGAACCGTGGGTTAAATTTGCTAGGAAAAAAGTAAAACAAAAAAAAAAAAAAAAAAAAAAAAACAGAAACAAAAAACAAACAATCAATTTGTGTGCTTGATGACACATTTAGGAAATACATGTTTCAAGCAGATAAAACATTTCAAAATAATCTTTGCCT
>CM042161.1:71297925-71302925 GCA_023376005.1 Doryteuthis pealeii | reverse complement strand
CATACCTTTCCCAAGGTTATTAGGTCTATGTGAACTATGGTTTCACACAGGAATTGAACTCGGTAGAGTGGGTGGAAGCATGCCTTTCCTAAGGGTATTATCGCTAGGCGGTATGCAAACAGCCTCGTCAGGGATTTGAACTCGCGTCGACGAGTCCATTTCATACGACTCTAACCAGTACACAACGTACCTCCACGTGCGTATATATATATATATATATATATATATATATATATATATATATATATATATATATATATATATATAGATAACTAAACTAATCTTCTTCTACAAGGATGGCATTAAATTACCCATGAATATTGATATGCCATTAAATAAGGAAACCAAACCATAGCCTGAATTCGAACACTGAGTGTTGGTCTAACGTTGTAGTACCAACTAAAAGAAGTCATATACTTATCTTTAAAGAGGAGACGCGTGGTGTAATGGTTAGAGTCGTAAGGAATGGAGTCGGTGACGCGAGTTCAAATCCTTAAAGAGGCTGTTTGCAAACCACCGAGCAATAATACCCTTAGGAAAGGTATGCATCCACCCACTCTTACTACATTCATGGGTAAATTGTAGGACAGAATGGGCTCTTTAATCTTGGTTATGAAACCAGTCGAGAAGGAAAACTCTGAATTAAAGCGTTTTAAAGTCCGTTTAAGAAATTGATCTTGCGTCACATCCTGCTCGTGCGGAGAGGTTGATAAATATATATACTCATCTCTAAACTTTTATCGTTTATCTGGGTATCTGCTATTCTGGATCGCCTTATACATTGACAATAAATTTCCATGCGGTTTCCCCACCCTGAGAGACAGACAAAAAAATGTGATTGCCGGTTTTGGGGCTCTTCTATCATTTGAACGTTATATTTAAGCATTCTCTGTATGGTGAATTAGTAGAAGGCACCCGACTGGTAGGGAAACCACGCCTGCACTTTAAAGATGTCTGCAAAAAGGACATGAAGACATGCTACATCAACACCAACACATAGGAGGCTTGTGCAGAAGACCATGCGACCTGGCGCCTCCTCATCAGACAAGGAACGAAAAAGAAGTGAAAAGAGAGGGAAAACGCCGCCACAGAAAAGAGAGCTAGAAGAGACAACAACAACCACAGCAAACATCACCGTTTGTTTGCATTCACTGCACCAGAGATTGCCATTCAAACATTGATCTGTTCAGCCACTCACGCAGTTGCAGATAATAAAAAATTAATAAATAAATAAGTTAAAAAAAAAAAGTGGAGACTACGCTATCATGTTGTCAACTATATTAATAATTGATGCACTGATACCACTATGTGAGCAACCAGAGAGAGCGGGAGGGGGGTACTCAATACATATCAGAGCTTGTGCTCATCTGCCTATCTGCTGATCACTTCTTAGAATGTATGGGGAAATAACCCTCACACCTCAAGTGTGGACCTCTAAAAACTGAAACACCTACAATTGAAACCCTTATTTACAGACCTTTGATTGTACTAGTATCTGAAAACCGATCGTAGAATTATCTTCCCCTGTCGCTAGCGGGCGAATCGCCAACATACGATGTTGGCGGCAAAACCAAACTCCATCACTTATCTGAAGGATGTCGACCTGAGGAATCACCTTAACAAGGGCTCCATTGACCGCCCACTTAAAAGGGCAGTTAACCAGGCGAGTCGCTTGAACAAAGCACTCCCCAACATTTCAACTTATCGGACGAGAATCGACCAGGACGGACGCGTCTCAACAGCACTCTACCATGACGGCGAGTAGAAATCCCTTTCTAGCGTCAACTCACGAACGAACTATTAATTTCACCTCTCAAGATAAGTCTCGTAGCATATGCCATCAAATTTGCAGCATTGTGTATCTTTGTTAATACATGTGTATAATTTCCATTTATGTTGTTTATCTTCTTTCATCCGAATAATTGCCAACTACCGGGAGAATTAAGAACTCCCTACGAACCGCGTAATTCCTCTTAATGGCGCCAAAGACTTTGGTTTACAATGGTCATTGATGGCATATAGTGTAATGGTTATTGTTCTGGGAACTGGACATGGTGAGAATTGTTCAAATCCTGGACAAACTGTTTGCATTTCACATAGCATTAATACTCTAATGATTTCCTTCCTTTATGTCCTGTTTAGAACTACATAGAGCTGACCATGCTGGAATCCTAGTTTCTAAAGAGAAAACATCACATTCTCAATTCTTTGGTCATGAATTTCATGTATAAACATAGAAAATAAGGATTGTATTAGAAACTGAATTTTCTAAAAGAAGGGACATCTTCACCTGATAAATTGAGCATAATCTCTGTCATTTCTAAATTTTAAATGTTGGGCTGACATTCTCTCCGTTATTCTATGAGACTAGAACTAAATGGGTTCTTCTTGGGGCGTCTTTCATTCCTTGCATCCGTTGTTAGTTTTTGGTTGACGAACACAAGACTTGATAATGTTTTTTCGGTGCTCATTTATTTTTTCTTTAACCCAAGTAAAGGCATCGGAGGACAGAACCTCATCTTACGTCTGTCCTCTGCAAACATCCAACCAGACTCCTTCCGTCCGTCTCTACTAAAAACTTAGACAAGACTCTCTTCCCTCACTCTCTCATTCACTCTTCGCTCTCCTTCTCACCTTGTTCTGTCCAATTAGAAACGATGGTCAGTTATTCGTCACTCACATATGTGCTATTCTAGTTAATTTGCATTATTACGTTTTTCGCACCGAACATCCCGAGTTCTAGGTGGACACTATGTTCAGTGGTGGTGGGAGGTGGCCATTTCTTTACAATAGTTTAATATGAAACAAATTCTCATGGGACCAATAACCTGATGAATACCATTGTAGGGGATTATCTTCCCTTTGCAGGAAGAGTTATCTTCTCGCTGCGTTGCTGTTTGTTCCCACTAGGGGGACCTCTGGTATTTAAGCGTCTGGTTTGAACTTGTCTTCCTCTTTTTAGCTGGATCTTCTCAAGAACTGCTATGGGCTAGAGTCTATCTACCCCCCTTCTCGGTGGGGCTTCCCCCACCTCTTACATTACTGTAAGTCCTTTATACAGCATGGACTATCCTTTAGTTCCATGTCTGTAACATTTATATGTTAGGTACATTTGGGTATCTTGTTTATACCTAAATATTGTATATGTATTTACATGTTCTATTCTCCTGTAGATTATGTATCTTATCGTTTCCATGTGCTGTTATATATATTAAATGTTTTGTCTCACAATGTGTCGGAATTGTATGTTCATTAATTACCCATTGAATCTTACACCATGTTCAGATAAATTTCTTAGTTGCCTTAAAATAACAATTTGAGAGCTTTGGTTTTACGTCACCATGAACGCTAGTTTCTGGCTATTGTCCAAAGTTATTTAACTAAATATTTTCAATTTCTGCATATTTTTCATATCATTTTCTTTATTTGTTTTTAGCACTTTTTTTTCGGAATTCGTGTTTAATGTTTATTCATATTTGCACATTTTGTTTAGTTGTTTGTCTAGAGTTTTCTTTTTTCAAAAAATGTTTATTATAGAAATAGATTTACAATTAAAACGAATAGTTTTACTTCATGCGTGTGTCTAGCATGAAAAAGAAAATTCCTTGTTCTTTGAATTATACAATAAGAAATGACACAAAATTAAATGATACAAAATCAGGCGATACAAAAAGTGATATAAAAAATAATGATGTAACTTTAAATGATATAAAAATAAATGACACAAAATTAAATGATACAAAATCAACTGATACAACTTTATATGATATAAAAAATAATGATGTAACTTTGAATGATACAAAAGAAATGATACAAAATTAAATGATACAAAATCAGGTGATACAAAAAGTGATATAAAAATAATGATGTAACTTTAAATGATATAAAAATAAATGACACAAAATTAAATGATACAAAATCAACTGATACAACTTTATATGATATAAAAAATAATGATGTAACTTTGAATGATACAAAAAGAAATGATACAAAATTAAATGATACAAAATCAGGTGATACAAAAAGTGATATAAAAAATAATGATGTAACTTTGAATGATACAAAAAGAAATGATACAAAATCAGGTGATACAAAAAGTGATATAAAAAATAATGATGTAACTTTAAATGATACAAAATTCATTAGTATTATTTGATCTATTCGGAATATTGTCATCATCTTTATTGTTATCTATACAACGTTTCAGCCGATAGCCCTCCGGCCTTCTTCAGGTATTTCTTGTCGGACTCGGGAACCTTCACCCACTCGGAAACGTTCTATTCGAACTCGGGAACCTTTTCTCGTAAGGTTTCCGAGTCCGACAAGAAGGTCGGAGGACACATCGACCAAAACGTTGTATAGATAACAATGAAGATGAGGACAATAGTCCGACTAATCCAAATCTTATTATAATAGAGATTGTGTGTTTTTCTGTCTGTAACCGAAACTATATTCCTACTCAAGTCACAATTCCCTTAGTTATTTACATCACATTCTCCATGATTTTATTTTTATCTAAACCTCAATTATTAATAAAATTGTCTTACATTATTAATACTGTTAAATATGTCTATGTACTGATAACATGCAATTATATTATATATACAACAAAAATAGCGGTTTACAGTGTGAATGGGAAGGCTAATTTGCATATTGATATTAAAAAATCGAATTTAATAAATATGTGCTTAGTATTATTGATTTCTAACTGTTTGGTTTTATTTTAATGAATATATGCAAAAATCTCTTCAATGAATCTTGAATGAAATCCTTTAACAAGATAAAATAACTGTCATTTTATTCTTCACTTCCTCTTATAACTAAATACTTAAATTAGAAAAAATAACAATGAAAGACGAGAGTGATGGAAGAGTAAGTTTCAGTTGTTCCATTTTTTCATTATACTCCCTCTGTTTCAAATCTTTTATTATACTCCCTCTGTTTCAAATCTTTTTATCTGTATTCTTATTTAGTTTCATTAGCCTTTCTAATTTAATACA
>CM042161.1:71277925-71290425 GCA_023376005.1 Doryteuthis pealeii | reverse complement strand
TTTAACTAAAAAGGGGTTAAATTCTATGTCAGTTAACGTTTTACGCGCCTCTAAGGGGTCAAAGGTTATAACAGGCACCGGTAATTTTCCATAGACTCCCTGATCCCAAAGTTAACTGCCCTTAATTTAAATTCTTAGCTAAAGGTCTGTTCAATATTTATGACCTCTGGTGATTTGTAACACTGACAACCGAAGAAGGCTTTTTATGTCGGTTTTAACTGAAAAGGGTTAAAATCCCGACTTTTATATCTATATATATATATATATATATATATATATGTATGTATACATACATACATACATACACATATATATATATATGTATGTATGCATAATATAATATATATATATATATATATATATATATATATATATATATATATATATATATAGTAGTTGCGCACTTATGATTGACAAGATGATTTGGCGAGTTTCATGCAAACGAGTAAAATTTTATTTTTGGATTTAACGACATTTCAACTAGTCCGGGGTTATTTTAAGCTTTGAGGTGAGAGAATTATGAACGTCGTGCATTTATATTTACATCTTTTTCGCTGTTACTTAATTTCTGTTTTCAGACAGTTATATAATATCAAGTATTCCCACCTGATAAAAAGTTATTTAACCGATAGATAGAGCCATTATAGTTACCACCACTACACTATATAACTAATATCTATATATATATAAAGGGCAGTTATATGTCCGGAGGAAAGAACAAAATTCAAACAATTAGCAACAAGGTAAATATATATACACATTCACTATCACGAGATTTTAATTTTTGAGTCAAAATAATGAAGATTTGATTTATATTGGTGAAGATGATTAGAAGATAAAATTTATATAGCAACAGCATGAATTTTTTTTGTGTTTAATATTTTTGCAACATATATGATGTGGTACAAGGTTGAAAATATGGGGCATCCAGTTAGGCTTGAACTTCCTATTCATAGTAATGTATCTGCAAGACTAGTTTGATAACCATTACCTCATGATGGGACGCCCAAAAGAATCTATTAGTATGTGAAATATAAATCGGAAAAAAAAATTAAAAAAACAGGTTGTTTGTCAATAACTTGTTAGCTTCACATCATTCATTGAAGTTTGGAATTTTATTGTGAATTTTAAGGTTTTTGAGGATGATTCAATGACTAAAACCCAAATCAAATTTTCGTAGCAACATTTGATGAGGAATCTGTTGAAAGACATCCACTTTCTGGAAGGCCTGATTGATTTTAATGGCATGTCAACCTAACTAGGGTTATTTTATGCCCAGAGGTTATGGATCGTTTGTTTGTTTGTTTGTTTTTTTTTACGGCATATCAACCCCAGTGGGTCATTTAATGCCGATAAAGTTTTGAAATAAATCAATTCTTAATGGATAATACATTTTTTTATAAATACATTTTTCTATTTAACCCATAGATGGGACCCTAACAGGTATTACCACTCCGGGTCAGAGTGGACCAGGGAGCAATGGTGATGAAGGGGTGCTCCACATTCCCCAAACCTCCAAAACTGGAACCTCACCATCAGATAGAGTTTAACGTCATTCCCAGGACATGTAGATCCGCAGCCACCGCCTTCTAGCACCGATATGATAAAAAGGGGTTGGGGCTTGCCATAAGGGCAATAGGGTTCGGAAAAACATATAGGTGCTAGGGCTTGACGTGACCAGCCGATTGATCGGAGGGGGTCTCTCCGACCGCCCGTCTAGCCCAATATTGGGCCAAAGTGGAGTATTGCAAGTCATGAACTGCTCATCCACCTGGGTTCTATCCTTAAGCATCACGGGTCGCCACCCACGACAAACAGGTGTCCCCATTGGGAGAGTCTTACCCCTCTACAGAGGTGCAGTCGCTGCATTCTAACGCCCCAGCCGACAGGGCGGAGAGATTATGGAATCATGTTCATTATGCATTCACATTTATATATTTTATATAGTTATTTCCTACAATTTTTGCCAAGGTCTTATCAAATGCAAATAATTTTTAGACAGATCTATTTGACTCATAATTGGGACCCTAATAGCTATTATCACTCCAGGTCCAGAGTTGACCTGAGAGTAATTGCAATGAAGGACTTCTCCAAACTCCCCAGATATTCAGGGTTGAAGCCTCATCCTCAGATACAGTTTAGTAACATACCCAGGACCCTCCTTTTTTGGATGGTTCTTACCCCTCTTCAGGGGACACAATCTGTGTATTTAAATGTCTGTAACAAGTAGAACCGCCAGAAATGTTGAATGCTTGTAAACTGCACTTAAAGAAGACAATCTATTGACTGTACAAGAATTATAATATTTTTCTTTTCTTTGATTTTTCTTTTCCGAGTTTCTGTGCATTGTTTTTTTTTTTTCTGACGCACCCCCGTGGCCGGATCAACACAAAGTCTTTTACGTAGGGATTTTAACGTGGCATTTTGCAAGGTTATAACTCACGATTCAGTAATAATGGATCCGCAAAACTAACTCTCTGTCCCCTTCTATCCAGGCGACGCTGGGTATCCACTTCTAGTATATAGTAAGACAGAATTGAAGAATACTTACTTGCGTGGTTTGATTTAAAATCGATGTTACTGAGAATGGGAAAGGAATTCTTATCAAGCGGGAAACCATCGGTTTAAAATCTGTCATAACCGATACTAATAGCGCCCTAAATGTAGGAGAATATATTCAAAGTTATACAATCTTTAAAAAAATTGTGTTCATGTTCTTTGAACAAAACCGAACAAGAGTAAAAAAGAATTAACTGCAATTTATAACGTTTTCAAATGACTCATCGGATGTTCTTTAAATAGACAGTGTTGAAAGACCCGAAACCTCCCAGTGACCCATGCATACTAAATCACTCACGAGACCTACCAGTGCCTAAATGTAGGAGAATATATTCAAAGTCATACATTTTTTTAAAATGTGTGTTCATGTCCTTTGAACAAAACCGAACAAGACTAAAGAAGATTAAGCAGCAATTTATAACGTTTTCAAATGACTCATCGGATGTTCTTTATATAGACAGTAACAAATAAAAAGAGAAGTGGTGAGAAAGTTCATTAATATTCTCAGGTCTGGCTCAGATCAGATTTGAAGCAATTAATCAACCGTCTTCTTTGGTAAATTATCTGCTTTGAGTCCAAGTAAGTTTTTATTAAGTTATTATACTACTAATCATTTTTTGCCTCAATTTGCTCTGCGATTTCAATCGGCTTTGGTGATAAGAAGACTAAAAGCCGAGATGGTAAAAGTATTGAAAAGATTGGTGGAACTTGAGAGATAATTCATCATTAATCCACCTATTGTTAAAACTAATAGCCTAACTCTGAAAATTCTAATCTGTACATTTCATTCTTTGGCCTACTTCGTGTGTGTGTATATTATTTGTTTTTCTAATTAAAACTTCTTGCTGTAATTGTTCACTCAATAATTATCAGTTGCTAGATTTCAACTTTTACCGGATCTATCTATATATCTATTTATCTATCTATCTATCTATCTGTCTATTTATCTATGTCTGTTCATATCTATCTATCTATGTACATATCTATGTTCATATCTATCTATGTCTGTTCATATCTATCTATCTATGTATGTTCATAGGTATCTATCTATCTATCTCTCTATATATATCTATCTTCTATGTCAGTCTGTTCATATCTATCTATTTATCTATCTATCCATCTAGCTATCTATGATTGTTCATTGTTCTCTTCTTTTTTTATCTATGTTCATATCTATATATCTATCAATCTATCTATCTATATCAGTCTGTTCATGGCCCCCTCTCTCTCTCTCTCTCTCTCTTTTGTCATCATGTTCATATATCTATCTATCTATCTATCTATCTATGTCTGTTCATCTATATTATCTATCTATCTATCTATCTATGTCTATATCTATCTATCTATCTATCTATCTATGTCTGTCCATAGGTATCATTGTTGTTCATATCTATCTGTCATCTTTCATATCTATCTATTTATCTATCTATCATCTACTATGACTGTTCATTGTTCTCTCTCTTTTTATCTATGTTCATATCTATCTATCTATTTATCGATATCAATATGTTCATGCCCCCTCTCTCTCTCTCCTTTTGTCAGTCAATGTTCATATCTATCTATCTATCTATCTATCTATCTATGTCTGTTCATATCTATCAATTTATCTATCTATCTACGTTTGTTCATCTCCTCTCTCTCTCCTCTCTCTCCTCCTCTCTCTCTCTCTCTCTCCTCTTGTTGTCTGTCTATGTCTAATCTATCTATCTTTATATAATGAGTCTGTTCATCTTTCTCTCTTTGAAGAATAGAGGATTGAGTAATTTTGGCGCAATATGGTTAAAATAGAGGGAAAACTGGAGAAGTTCCACTAAATTTAAATGATATTTCGCCTCGGTTTTATGCAAAGCTTTGTCAAATTTATTCGGAATTTTCACAGCAGCCTGCTTTTATGTTGAAAATGTAATTTTGTGACGGGCAGAGGGTGAGGAGAGGCGTACTGAGTGATTAGGTGTGAGGTGAAAGGAGAGGAAAGAGGGGAGGGTTGGATGTGTGGTATAGAGTGAGGCAGTGAATAAGAAGAAGGGAATGGGTTTATTTGGGACATGGTATTTCCCACCTCAGAATCATCTTTTCAGCATAGAATTTATTTATTACATCATAATTCTACACGGTGTCCACACAGTGTGCATATATATGTTACATAATTATTAGATTCTTAATATTTATGTACAGTAGTGTAGAAATCAAAATGGCTGTTATAAGTTGCAGCCCACGGCCTTGAAGGATGAGTGACAAGGCTTGACCTCATCTTGATCCTTTCCGGTGGATACGTGAGAATCGGTGGAGGAGACCCTTTTACGGTTTAGATTAGAAATAGATTTTTAGTCAGATCGGCCAAAACACGACGGTGGTAAGTCGTGTTATATACGCTCCGACTCAATCTGCGCAGGTAGTCTGGTGGGGGATTTCGAAATAAAATGTGATCTAAGTAAATCGAAGTTCTAAAAACTACCATTGACACAGGGCTTCTGATAAAGAGAAATCCCCAATGGAAGACCAAACACGAAGTCCCCAAGAGAAAGTCCAGACGCTAGAAGAGTTGTTAGAAGAAGACGTAAGATAGAAAAGAAGTCAGAAGAAGAATAGAAGAATAGAAGTAAGTAAAGAAGTAAAGAGGTATGCAACACATGGAGATTTCACTATTGTATTTATTTATGTTATTTTGTTTTAAATGTATGTGTTAATCTCCATGTACCCAGACTTTGTGGACACCCTGTGGTTCATTGAAACACTGGAACATAAATAAAATTGCATAGATATATAAGGAGTGTCCTTACTTTTGGACTGCTACATATTGATATATTTGATTACTGTCTTACTCACCTACGTCATTAACTGGTTTCAGAGGACACAACTAAAGTTGAAAAATGGAATCGGCCGGGTTAGCCCAGGCAATAGAGCACCTCGCCTAGGAATCGCAAGGTTCTTGTTCGATACCGGCCCTTACCAACTCAGCAAATGAGTACCACAAGGATCATTTAAAGATGATTAATTAGAATAGCAAGTAGCCCAAACCTCCACCTAGCAACTAGCAATCTATATAATTTGCAATAATGTAACTTATCTCATTGTCCTGACGATATCTATTAATATCGAATCCGGCATCTATCTATCTATCTATCTATCTATATATAATATATATATTATATATATTATATATGTGTGTGGGTGTGTGTGTGTGTGTGTGTGTGGTGTGTGTGTAGTGTATTTGATAAGGTACACGGTAATGTCCTACTCGAGTTTCACCATAAGGATCTTCAGGGTTAAATCCACTGGATTAATCAAGATATTGATTAATTAACGTGCAATCAACTGCAATTAATCAATATCTTGATTAATCCAGTGGATTTAACCCTGAAGATCCTTATGTGAAACTCGAGTAGGTTATTACCGTGTACCTTTATCATAATAAATGTTCTCTACCACCGTATTGAGCACTTTATATTTGTTATATCGCTGCTTATAATTGTGAATCTTGCATCTACTAACCATTGTCACCTTTATTTACCACACACACACACACACACACACCATATATATATATATATATATTTATTATATATAATTAAACAAAAGAACATCTCCTGTTTAACAATTTTATTTCTGATCTTTTCGAGTTTTCTGGCCAACTTTTAAATATTTGGTGGAATTCGTGGATAAGTCCACCAAAGTTCAGGTCCCGAGTACTTTCGGCACTTCGAAGTGCCATCATCAGGGGTGATGTGCTCCAGTTTTTTTTAATTATATTAATGTGGAGGCTGGAAGGAGAAGAATTGATGAGAAAGGTATTATATGCATTTTAAAATGTGTGTAATGTGTGTACTGCATTCAAAATTAATTTTGTTTAAGGAATACTAGAAGCTCTATACATAAAACAAATAAAGAGCGTTCTACCCCAACTGCCGCTTTTCAGATAAATGGGCCTTTTTATAATTGTTTTCTAATTGTCTACGTGATCATTAAGTTAAATATATTCATCAAATATCAACTGATTTTGTATTGACGTAGATATCGGATGATTTTGTTAGCCGTGGCATTCTAATGACGTAGATACTGTCATTGGAATTTAAATCATTGTTTCTATTGTTGCTAAAATATTTCCAAACTAATTTTCATTCGATTCTCTTCTGTTTACATAATTCAAAACTCAACTCATAACATACAATTGTAAAACTGTAGACTCATGAAGGACACCAAACTCATCGAGGGAGTCCAGAGGAGAGCTACTAAATTAGTGAATAATTTATAATCCCTTTCATATGAAGAAAGACTCAGGAACATTGACCTACCAAGTCTGGTTTTCCGACGTATAAGAGGGGATATGATTGAAGCCTACAAATATACACATGGATTTTATTCAATGAACTCTGACCTACTAAACATTGCTCAAAATATCTATACAAGGGGACATAAATTAAAACTCCTTAAAAAATCTTGTAAAGCAAACGCAAGACAAAATTATTTTAGCAACAGAGTGGTGAATACATGGAATAAACTACCTTCATCAGTAGTGAATGCCCCATCTCTAAATCTCCTTCAAGGCAAGGTTGGATAATCTGTGGAATGATTATAAATATTCTGTGGATTTAAAATAAATATTTATAAGGAACAGCTGACAGGTCTCAGACCTAATATACTAGCTGAAAAGATATTATTATTATTATTATTATTATTATTATTATTATTATTATAGTTGTTTAAGAAAATTTAATTATTTTAATTTAGTCAATTCCACATGCACGTAAAAATATAGGGGTTAACCCCTATAATTGGTTGTGTAAATATATACTCTTTGTTCAATCGCTACTTTCAACTGTCAGTGTATTTGTCTGTTTTATATAAGAACTAAAACAATCTGTTTTTTTCCCTCGAGGATTGTTTTAGTCCAATCAAACAAGGCTTAGGTAAACTTATGACTTAATAATCGGAAGTAGAAACATCTATTGATGTTTGTTCGGCGAAATGTTTTCATTCCTCTTGAGCCGTCAGAAATGACAGGGTTCATCCCTCGAGAATCAGTTCTTCATAAGTGAATAAATCTTACAAGATTGTGAACTAAGTCAAACCTTTTTCTTTTTTTTTTTCTTTTCTTTTTTTTTTTTTTTTTAGAAATCCCAATACTGTTGTTCATTTGGTTTTCTTAACAAATTTCTTTTGTCTCAAGAAAAAAATACATTTTTCTATGAAATCGTTGATGATATTCTAAAGTTTGTGTTGAGTGGTACAAGCAGCGTTAAAGTTGGTAATTGTCGAAGGAAGCTGTCGTAGAATGATGATTTGCAATATCTCGAAGATTATTGATAGTCTATAGAATTCGATTATCACTGACGCATCATAAGTGTTTTCTGTGCCAGAAAAAATCTGAGTGTCTAAATATAATTGGTGCTTCACAGAAAACTATGGTTAGTAAAAATCTTATTATAATGGAGATTGTGGGTTTTTATGTCTGTAACCGAAACTACATTACTATTCAAGTCACAATTTCTTTAGTTATTTACATCACATTCTCCATGATTTTATTTTTATTTAAACTTCAATTATTAATAAAATTGTTTTACATCATTAAGACTGTTGACCATATCTACATACTAATAACATGCAATTGTATTTATATATACAAGAAAATAGCGGTTTACCGTGTGAATTGGAAGGCTAATTTGCATATTGATCTTAAAAATTTGATTTTAATAAATATATGCTTAGTATTATTGATTTCTAATTGTTTGTTTTTATCTTATTGAATATGAGCAAAAATCTCGTGGATAAATCTTAAAAGAAATTCATTAAAAAGAAGAAATAACTGTAATTTTATTCTTTACTTCCTATTTTAACTAAATAGTTAATTTAGGAAAATTTACCAATGAAAGACGGGAGTAATGTAAAATGATGGAAGAGTTATTTTTCAAAGATGTTCTATTTTTCAATCATACCCCCTCTGTTCCAAATCTTTTTATCTGCATTCTTATTCAGTTTCATTAGCCTTTCTAATTTAATATGATATTTTCTTATATCAAAACTTAAATACTTGCACTCGGAGGGTGCATATAATTGCTAGTATATATAACAGATCGTGTCTATGATAGACGATTTGTTTTTCATTTGATTTTACTATTATATGAGCCTGATAAATTAGTTTCTGGTCCGAAGCTATTATTACACTGGTGCGCATGGTGTAATGGTTAAAGTCATGGGAAATGGACTCGTCGCCCCGAGTTCAAATCCTGGACGCGGTAACTGCATTTTCACTTAACGCTAATACCCTTGGGAAAGGTATGATTCCAATTCTCCCTCCAGCTATGGGTAAATAGCAGGGCAGACCGAGCTCTTTAACCTTGGTTAGGCAACCGGTTTAGGAGTAGGAAAACTCTGAATTCAAACCTGTTGAACTCCGCTTAATAAATTGACCTTGTGTCACATCCTACTCGTGCGGAGGGGTTGGTAAATATATATTACACTGGTCTATGATGTTTTTAATGACGAATATGTAATAGCTGATTTTAATGTAGTTGTTTATGCTGTATTCAAAAATCATATTCATTCTTTTCAGTCATCGCGGAAGGTAGTCCAAAGTCGGTATCAAGGGAGTCTATCCCCTTTTCACTAGCACTGGACTGAGAAGATTCTTTGTGTATGTGAAGAGGAGCACCACACCTACCATCAGCGCTTCACTTACCGCACAGATTCATGTGTTACTCATACGTTGAGTTGGCGAGGTACAGGCGACTACTCCAAGACTATTAATATTGCTACGCCGACTACTACTGCTATTATTACTTCTACTCGACGCACCAGTTTCTATTTGGATGCGAAAATACCTTACTAAAACTTAATAATATATCCACTACCCCGCATATATCAGATTTTACTTTCATTGTTTCGGTTTTTTGTTAACCCTTTCACGACTGCCTGAAGCAACGTCTTTTAACAAGAAATAGAGTGGAAGCGTGCTGGGCCCATAACCTATTAAGTATCTGGCCGCTATCCTTGGTCAATTGTAAAGAACTCAAAGTAAATAAGTAAGTAAGTCCTGAGTTATAGAATCCTTTGGTAAGTGAATAAGTCCTGGGTTATATAATCCTACGTTCCGTTGTCCACGAAGATCCAAGTAGTTATGATTAGGTATGACCAGAACAGTATAAATAATAATATCAGCAGCAGAATACTGCCAGTGGTTGGTCAATTGGTTGGTCACATGTTTATCGGCGAGTCTATAAGTAGAAGTGACCATTTACCACACGCCTTATAAATTACAATTCTCAACAAAAAGTAGTTTGAAAGAACAACTAATTCCCCGCCCTGTCGGCTGGGGCGTTAGAATGCACCGACTGCACCTCTGCAGTGGGGTAAGACTCCCCCAATGGGGCCACCTGTTGGCCGTGGGTGGTGACTCGTGATGCTTAAGGATGGAGCCCAGGTGGATGAGCAGTTCATGACATGCAATACTCCACTTTGGCCCTATCTTGGGCTAGACGGTCGGTCGGAGAGGCCCCCTCCGAGCAATTGGCTGGTCACGTCAAGCCCTAGCACCTATAGGATTTTCCCAACCCTATTGCCCTTATGGCAGGCCCCAACCCCTTTTTATCATGTGGGTGCTAGAAGGCGGTGGCTGTGGGTCTACATGTCCTGGGAATGACGTTAAACTCTATCTGATGGTGAGGTTCCAGTTCTGGAGGTTTGGGGAATGTGGAGCACCCCTTCATCACCATTGCTCCCTGGTCGATTCTGACTCGGAGTGGTAGTACCTGTTAGGTTCCATCTATGGATTAAATAGAAAAATGTATTTATAAAAAAATTGTATTATCCATTAAGAATCGATTTATTTCAAAACTTTATCGGCATTAAATGACCCACTGAGCTTGATATGCCGTAAAACAAAACAAACCAAACCAAACAACTAATTCCTAATGATAAATACTGTCTAAATCTTCGAGAAAAAAAAGAGCAAGGGAAACATTCAGAAACTTTTCATGATTAATCCCATGAATCTCAAGTATCTGGAGAGGGTATGGAAGAATTGATCTTAGTTAAAGAGTACGTTGTCTTTAATATGGTTAGTTGACTTGCATAATATGCTTGTAAAATACTTTTTCGAAAAAGGTAATCACGAAAAGCGACATTGGTTTAAGCTCTCTAATCTCTTAGATTGTATCATTACTGACCTGATCAGTGACCTCGTCTCTATCCACTAAAAAGATGTTATAAATATGGAAAACAATTCAAATACATGCTTTGCTAGAGAATGGCCAGAAAAGAGTTAATCCCCAATACAATAGAACGATTTTACCTTTAGACAAACCACATGTCGCAAAAAAGATGCTGTAACGTAAAAAGTTAATTCGCTGGAGTGGTCTATTGTGGATATCAGCCAAACAGCGAGGGAGTCTATCCTCTTTTCATAACGGATAGGCCAACATTAGTGATTTGGTTGGTTGAGTTTTAAGGCACGTCAAACTACCAGGTCATTTTATGCCAAATACATTTTTGATTTATTCATTCTTGATGGGTACTCAATTGTTACAAACATTTTTTTTTCTGTTTAACCCATAGATGGAAACCTAACATACTACCAGTCCGGGTCAGAGTGGACCTGTGGGTAATTATGATGAAGGGGTGCCCCACATTCCTCTTACCTCCAGAACTGGAACCTCACCCTCAGATAGATGTTTAACGTCATACCCAGGACATGAAGACACTCTGCCACCTCCTTCTAGCACATATATGATAAAAAGAGTTAGTGGCTACCATGAGGGCAATAGGGTTGGGACAATCATATAGTTGCTAGGGCTTGACTTGACCAGCCGATTAAACATTTCCAAACTGTGCTACCAATGTGCTGACTTGACGTGAGTTGGTATCGAACCCGGAACCTTCTGGCTCCTAGGCGGATCCTCTACCGATTTAGTTAAAGTCTATTTCTAATTAGTTTATTTACTGATAGATAAAATAATTGAACATCCTGGAATTGGACATACTTTGTGCTACCCGTGCGCTGATTTGACTAGAGCCGGTATTAGCTGATCACTTTACCGCACATATCCCTGTGCTACTCATAGGCTGAGTTGGCGAGGGCCATTGTCGAACACAGAAACTTGTGATTCCTAGGTAGACGCTCTACCGACTGGGCTAAACCGTATAGTAGTGAGTAATTCATCCGATAACCGCTGAAGTTTATTGTAATGCTCGTGTCTTTATCCTAAGAATTAATGTCTCCCAATATTAAACAATGAGATATGATTTCAACATCCATTTAATATTTAACCGCTTTAAAGTTCATTTCGCGACAAAGTTTATAAAAGAAGTAAAAAATAAAAACAACAGCTTTTAAATGTGATTTTACTAAGAGCTTTTAGAAATACATTTATCCATTCTGAATCATATTGTTATATTTTTGGGGTGTTATTTTAACTTTCATTAAAGCATTTCGAACGGAATTCGCTTATTTTAAGCGAACATAATGACCGGATATTTAATTGAATAGATTGAGTTTGCCTAGAGTGAAATATTTTCCATTTGACTAAACCGAGTCTGCCAAAGAGAGATAATGTCGCGTAGTCGTGTCTCTTTCTCTTCTTAAACATGTATCTGATTCTTCTCTTTCCTCTATCGTGTTTGTGATCATTCTGCAGTTGACTTTTCTGCTCTTCGTATCGGGTCGGCTATGTGGGTTGTCACTCTAGGGGTTCCATCTGTTTTTTTTATAATATATAATATATATATATATATATATATAATATATATATATTATTTCATTTCAGAAATTCTCCGTATTTTAACTGTTTTGATTTAAAACACCAAATAATTTACTCCGACGAAGACCGTTATTCCTTGTATACTAAAATATTTTGTAGTATTCTATCATTATTATTTTATTTTGTATTCAAAATAATAATAGGTAGAGTGCATGTGTGTATGGATAAACTCTTGGCCGAAACACGTGT
>CM042161.1:71252925-71272925 GCA_023376005.1 Doryteuthis pealeii | reverse complement strand
AATATTTATGTACAGTAGTGTAGAAATCAAAATGGCTGTTATAAGTTGCAGCCCACGGCCTTGAAGGGTTTGAATGACAAGGCTTGACCTGTCCTGATCCTTCCTTCCGGTGGATACCGCGAGAATCGGTGGAGAAGACCCTCTTCCGGTTTAGATTAGAAATACATTTTAGTCAGATCGGCCAAGACCACGACTGTGGTAAGTCGTGTTAAGCACGCAGCCGACTCGATCTGCGCAGGTAGTCTGGTGGGGGTTTCGAAATAAAAATGTGATCTAAGTAAATCGAAGTCTTGTGTTATTATCTAAAAACTACCAATGACACAGGGCTTCTGATAAAGAGAAATCCCCAATGGAAGACCAGACACGAAGTCCCCAAGACGAAGTCCAGACGCTAGAAGAGCTGTTAGAAGAAGACGTAAGATAGAAAAGACGTCAGAAAAAGAATAGAAGAAGTAACGAAAGGGGTATACAACACACTATGGGTAAGCCATTTGTATTTGTTTAAACATTAGTCTATTTTGAACAGCTATACTCATAGTTACTCATGCTTAAAAAACAATATCTTCATTTTTTGTATTTCATAAATAAATAAGTGAAGCATACAGAGAATCCAAATAACAGATTTATACAAGCATTATTTCAAATCTCTATCAGAGCTCAATGTAAAATAACTAATCAATTGATTTTATACAGATATATTTGCTTTTCGAATTAGAACAAAAAACTCAACAGACCGTCATTTGGATATTATAAATTTAATTCGAGTCGGTAACTCCATAAAAAAGCCCAGTCTCGTCAGATAGCCATCATAGGATGGATATGAAAATATGCTAAAATCGTGAAAAATAAACAGAAAAACGATTTCATGTAGACTCTTACATATTCAAAATCACACTCGCTCTCAAATATATATATATATATATATATATTATATATATATATATATATATGAAGAAATGGATACAATAGAAAACTACTCGATTTTCATCGCTAGAATCTACTTTGTATTGAGCACTTTGTATTTGTTTTATCACGGACTTAACCCCTGGATCCTGTGCACCTGCAACGATCGTGCCCATATTCACCGGTAAGCCACCCTTTATAATATATATATATATATATATATATATATATATATATATATATAAATGATGAAAGAACTAGAAAAACAAATGTTAAATATTATGCTAACAGATATCTATTCTAACTTGTGGGTTTTATAACGTATAATTCATTTGAAATCATTTGAAATTTAAAATTTAAAATTTAAAAAGACAATTGTAAAAGACACTGTATAAAACGGATCTTCATCAGAGTACATATATAGTTGAATGAATGTAGGTGGAAGATTCAATTATTTAATTGAAATCATTTTCAAATTAAAATAAAGACAATTGTCTTCATTTTAATTTGAAAATGATTTCAATTGAATTATTCTTTATAAACCCCCACCCCGGTAGAAACAGATATTTGTTACCATACTATTTGATATTTCTTTTTCTATTTCTTTTCATCATACTGTCGGATTCATATCCATTCACTATATATATATATATATATATATATATATATATATATATATATATATATATATAATACTTTATTATATATATATTATATTATAATATATATATATATTATATATATATATACATTTATATATATATATCCATTTATTATTTTATTTTATTTTTTATATATATATATTATATAATATATATAATATATATATATAATATTATATATTATATATATATATATATATATACATATATATATGTATATATACATTATATGTACAGTTCTTCTGACTGGGATTAAGAGATCCTTTCTATCTTGAACTTTATTTGTACGCATGTACTCACTCCAAATTCTTTATTAAAAAAATAAGAAGTGAATACATGAGTGTGTCATCACACTTCGGCATATAAGCCGGAAGGTTTAGTTTGATGGGGGGGGTAACAAAGCTGGTCATACCACTACATGGATCTATTTAGCTAGGTTCACTCGCCGACCGATCCATTCAAAAATAAATTTGGCATTCTCTCCTTTCGCAGCCTACTTACACCAAAATACCTCTTTCGCTCTATGGCTTTATCCTACTTAACATTTTCCCTTTCGAGTTGTTTAGAATTTTAAGCATATGTTTGCTTCGTATGACTTGAAGGAGATGGAGGGGTTGGGGTAACAAAAACAAAAGATTCCCAAGAAACTGAAGAATGTAACAAAATCAAATTGTGGGCTATTTTGATGATGATGATGATGATGATAGTCAACCGGACGCTACTTAAAATTGAGAACCTTCCATATATTTAATCTATTCAATATTGCCACTATATCGTTTTTAAATCACCTGTGATTTCATATTTCGCATTGGAGTCACTGAACTTTTTCCAATTAGAAGCCATCATACATCGTTTTTTTTTTTGATCCAAGGAAAATTAGCTAGTATTCAGAATTAAAATGTCTGCCTTTAGACAGCGGAAAAGAAGATAATTAAAAAGAAAGAAATGAAAACTACTAAAAAATTACGGAAGCTTTAAGTACAAATTTCTGTACTAAACGAATAAATAATTCCATGGCTAATTAATTGACATTATTATTATTATTATTATTATTATTATTATTATTATTATTATTATTATTATTATTATTATTATTATTATTATTATTATTATTATTATTATTCCCACCTGGCTGGCATCTGACTGACTTGATCATAGACAAAGTCTGCTGCAAATTTATTTGCAGAAAGCAATTTTTGTAACGCAATATCTAATAAAAAATATTCATTTAAAATCATATTATTATATTGGTTGGTTTGGTTTGTTTTGTTTTACGACCTATCAACCTCAGTGGGTAATTTAACGCCGGCAGAGTTTTGAAATAAATTTAATCTTGATGGATACTTAATTTTCATAAACTCAGGTTATTCTATATAACCCATAGATGGTACTAACAGGTACTACCACTCCGGGTCAGAGTGGACCAGGAAGCCATGGTGATGAAGGGGTGCTCCACATTCCCCAAACCTCCAGAACTGGAACCTCACCATCAGATAGAGTTTAACGTCATTCCCAGGACATGAAGATCCTCAGCCATCTATATGATAAAAAGGGTTGGGGCTTGCCATAAGGGCAATAAGGTTAGGGCAACATTATTATATACCCATTTACATCGGGTATATAACGGCTAGTGAGAGACATTATCGGGGATGATAATATTTCTCTGAATTTTTGAGATGAGGCTTCTTAATTAGTATTATTTCTATTATTCGGACTATTGTCTTCATCTTCATTGTTATCTGTACAACGTTTCGGCCGATGTGCTCTCCGGCCTTCTTCAGGTATTTTTTATTGGACACGGGAAACTTTTCGGTCTCGGGAATCTTCTTGTCGTAATCGGGAACCTTCTTGTCGTAATCGGGAGCCTTCCCGATACTTTGAACCTAATAATTAACACAGCTTAACACCTACACCCCAGCTATGGTTAGCAGAATGAGAACAGGATATCCCCTTGTACTAAATAAAGGGTTGAGTTCAAAGTTCCGTGATGGCTCCCGATTACGACAAGAAGTTTCCCGAGTTCGAATAGGAGGTTCCCGATGGTTTTCTATTTTCTTTATAAAAAAAAACAACCTCCAGCCCAAGTATTCTCGAAACCGTGCGGTCAGAAGCGACATCTTTATAGAACTTCTGTCAGTGAGTGACTGGTCGCAACTAACTAAAACTTAACTTCTATTCACACGATTCTATTGGAACGTTTTTCGGTCTGACCTCTGCGTGGCAACCAGAATCCTCTCAGAGATGATTGATGGAGGTTTTTGCGGGTCGGTCTATACTAGTCTGTTCTGGTGTAGGCGTAGGTGTCCAAACGAACATCACTTATGAGTCCGTCCTTTTTTCTCCAGCAGTGACCTGCATGTATTGGTCATCTTACTCAGTTGGTTTGTCTGTTAGAGGGCAAATGAACGTACAGCTATTTTCCCGTGGAGTGCTGTTTCCGAATTATATTCAATACTACACGCAGCATCCCTGTGTAGTGCTGAAAATTCCATAGCTAATTATCTCCCTCTGCCGCCAGGGGGCGAATGCCAACATTGTATGTTGGCGCCAAATACCAAAAACTTCACTTATCGCAAAGCAGTTACTGAAGAGAGACGTCAAAAGAAACGCTCTCATCCCTTAGCCCAAAACAGGACCTACTTATCAGGGAACCGTTACCAACGAGAGACGTCAAAAGAAACGCTCTCATTATTTAGCCCCAAAACAGGGCCTTCTTATCGCGGAGCACCCACTGAGGGTAGTCGCATAAACAGCGGTCCCTACACTTCAATCATCACTTAGCCCAAAAGCAGGCCTTACTTATTCAAAGGCAGTACTGGAGGAGAGACGTAAAAACACCAAGCTCTCATTACCAAGCCCCAAAACAGGGCCCACTTATCACAGAACTCTCAAACCAGCTCCCTTCTAAGGCATTGTCTCTGCATACTGCATAAAGGCCGGTACTATTGCACACTTACTAAAGGACGAGAAACTACCGAGACGAAGCGTCTTAGCAACATTTCCAACCGACGAGAAGAAAACCCTGTTATCACCATTACTCAAAGAAAATTCCTCCACAGATAAGTCTGTAGCAGTTACCATTAAAATTTGCAACAGTTTTATGTAATTTTGTCAATACAAGTGTCTGCATTCACTTTCATGTTTGCTGCTTCTTTGTCCGACAATTTGCCTACAACTACGGAGAAATAAGAGCTCCTTCTAAAACCGTAAATACTCTTAGTAACTCCCTTCAATCTTTTTCTCTAAACACTTCGTTAGACTGCAAGTGGTGCAACCGTACTGTAGTACTTATACGGCTAAAATTTGGAAGAATTTTCGCTTTATCTTATCAGAGATCTATATGATGGATAATCTGTCTATAGCAGTCCATGGATTTTTTTGCGGATATTGACATGTGAAATGCAGTCATATAGTAGTACGGATACGGCTTGGGAGAATTCTCGTTTTAGTCTCCTTCTAAGAATTGTTATTGAAAGGTATCTACTAATGCAGACTTCTTGTACGTCTCTCTTTTACTAACTCTTTCTAGACAGTGATAAAATCAATAGTTTTAAAAATATGAAAAAAAAAATGTTTAAAAAAATTGCGAATTTTCCAAGAAAATTAAATTCTGAATTAACAAAAAGAAAAAAATGAAACACTAAAAAATCTCATCTTTATTTAATGAATTTCCCTTTCCAATCTATTTATCTCTATCTCTGTCATATATATATATATATATATATATATTATATATATATATATATATATATATATATATGTTGTGTGTGTGTGTGTGTGTGTGTGTGTGTGTGCTGTGTGTGTGTGTATGTTAGTATATATATGCAAATATATGTGTATATATGTGTGTATATGTGGCTATATATACATACAAATGTGTGTATACACATGGGTATATATATGTGTATATGTATATATATATATGTGTGTGTGTATATACTTTTGCATGTGTATTTATGTGTATGTATATATGTATGTGTGTATATATGTATCTATATGTTTATATGTATAATTTCATATATGTATATGTGTATGTATATATGTATATATATATATATGCATTTATATGCATGTTTACATATAGGCATATGTTTATATATATATATATATTATATATATATATATATATATATATATATATATATATATATATATATATATAAAACACAAACACACAGACACACAGACACACAAACACACAATATTATATAACTGGTTTTATTTTCTTCGAAAAAGCATTGTTCCTGTTATATTTTAAGTTTTCTGTTAGCGCTTCCAGAAAGATGTCCCGATAGATTATATATGAGTCAGTGTTGACACAATCAGCTTTTATAAGAACATCCCTTATGATTTAGGAAATGAGACAATTAAGTTCTGGCTTCAAAAATACTTAGACGCAATACCAAGTAGATTCTCAAAAGAATTGATTATTGATCCTCTGAAAATGTTTCTTGAAAGCAATCATTTCTATTTTGATAATGAATATTACCTACAAGTTAAAGGAACAGCCATGGGGAAGAATGTGGGCCCAAATTTCACCAACACTAAATAATGAACTTAAAAAACCAAAAATAAACTATACACCCAGTTACCCCAAACCTTCAATGAAGACCTTCGAATTACATCAAAAGAAAACATCTTATTATAATGGAGATTGTGTGTTTTTCTGTCTGTAACCGAAACTATATTACTATTCAAGTAACAATTCCCTTAGTTATTTACGTCACATTCTACAGGATTTTATTTATTTAAACCTCAATTATTAATAAAAATTGTTTTACATCATTAAGACTGTTGATAATATCTACATATTAATAACATGCAATTGTATTTATATATACAACAAAATAGCAGTTTACAGTGCGAATGGGAAGGTTAATTTGCATATTGATCTTAAAAATCTGATTTTAATAAATATATGCTTAGTATTATTGATTACTAATTGTTTGGTTTTATCTTAATGAATATTATCTAAAATCTCAGGTATAAATCTTGAAAGAAATTCATTAACAAGAAAAAATAACTGTAATTTTATTCTTTACTTCCTATTTTAACTAGATAGTTAAATTGGAAAATTTAGCAATGAAAGACGGTAGTGAGGGAAGAGTAAGTTTCAGTTGTTCTATTTTTTATTATACCCTCCTCTGTTTCAAATATTTTTATCTGCTTTCTTATTTAGTTTCATTAGCATTTCTAATTTGATACAATATTTTATTACATTAAAACTTAAATACTTGCACCTGCATTCCTGAATATCCTTACATACATACATATATATATATATATATATATATATATATATATATATATATATATATATATATATATATATAATTAATGAAGCATAGCAAAATAATATCGACCACATTATGTAAAAATACAGATACCCCTTAATATCTAAATTTGTCAAGGGTGTCCATGCTGGACAGCAACATCGTAGTTGTCGAGATTTCTGTATATAAGGCGTGTGCTAGATGCCCACTCCTATTTATAGACTCGGCGATAACCATGTGAACATACTCTTGGCCAATCACTGGCAGTACTCTGCTGCTGTTATTGTTATTTATACCGGCTGTTCTGGTCATAGCTACCCATAGCTGCTTTGAACCTTCGGGGACGACGGAACATAGGATTAATAACATTGATAAAGGTACAGAAACCCTCGTCATTGTTTTTATAGTATCACTACTACTTTTCTACAAGGATGGCTTTGGGATAAAATAACCCACCAAGGTTGAGAGACAATTAAACAAAGAAACCGAACTAAACCTACATTTCACCATATTCTGTATCTCATCATGTCGCGTATATCCATGACAATTTCTCGCCCCCCCTCCCTATCATTCATTGACCCCAGGAAATCCTCCGCACAGTATGCTGTATCTGCACATAACTGGTCTATGTAGGTCTTTACTGGACGGCCCACACTGGAATGTCCATGTTCCAGTTTCCAAAGAAGGACGTCGCTTATTAGCTCATCCTTACTTTTCCATCAGTGTCCGGCATGTATTGTACGCCTTACTCGGATGGTTTGTATAACAGAAGACGTGTGGCCGTATAGCTGCTTTCTTGTGGAACTTTGCTACACCATAAGGATCTTCAGGGTTAAATCCACTATGTGTTATAACGACTTATCCGAGTAACCCATATACCAACAAAATATTGAGACCAACCCAATATTTACACACACAACACAACACCACACACACACACACACACACACACACACACACATATATATATATATATATATATATATATATATATATATATATATATATGTATAGATATATTTATATATAAGATAGAGAGAATCAATCATCAGCTCATTATTTTCAACAATGTGAATCAAAATTTTCATCGAAAGCAGCTAATCACCTATAAGCCATGTATATATGTATTGTAACACTTCTTTCCCTCTCTCTTTCTCCCCCTCTCTCTCTCTCTCTCTCTCTCTCTATATTATATATATATATATATATATATATTATATATATATATATATATATCTTTTATATCTATCTTTCTATGAATATGTAGTTAGTTAAGGGCCGGTTTAGCTCAGTCGGTAGAGTGTTCGGCAGGGAACCTCAAGGTTCCTGTTTCGATACCGGCCCTCGCCAACTCAGCGTATGAGTAGCACAGGGAACTTTGCAGTAAATCGAGGAGCTGATGATAGGTGTGGTGCTCGACTTGGTCTAGCGCTAGTGAAAGGGGGATAGACTCCCTCGTTGTCTGGCTGATATCGACTTTAGGCCACCACGACGACTTACATAAATAGATATTTTTTGAGGATATGTGCTTAATTGAAGTCGTACCTAATTTTGAAAATGAATTAGTTAATAATTAATGAATTTTAGGCGGGCATATATGTTCAAATGTAAGGCTAAACGAATCGAGTAAATGTCAATTCCTGAATGAGGTCGAAATGTACATTCAGGGATTGACATTTTCTCGATTTGTTTAGCCTTAAATTTGAACATATATGCCCACCTAAAATTCATTAATTATTAACTAATTAGTTTTCAAAATTAGGTATGACTTCAATTAAGCACATATCCTCCAAAAATTGTCGGCTTAAAGCCATATAAAAAATAAACACATTTGTTTGTTTACTTAACCTCCTAAATAGATATGTACGACTGCATAAGTGTGTATATGTGTATATGTTTGTATTTGTGATTGTACTCATAAGTGTCTGTAGTTATGTATTGTGTGTATGTATGTACGCATGTGTGTGCCTATGTGTCTGTATACGTGAAATATTGTTATACAAGTGTGTATGGTTGTATGTGTTTGTACATCAAAGTGTTGTTGTTTCAAAGTCCTCCATGCTTAGAGATTCAGATCTTTGTAGAAGATCAAACCCACAAAACCTTAAGTTCTTAATGATAATCAGTTTTTTGTTTTTACTTCAGTCAAGCAATCAAAACAAAAACGGATTAAAACAAAAAGTGAATAAAGAAAAAATCATTTCTTCTTCATTTGCAAACAAAAAATTCTTTTTCATTTTTTTATCGATTTAACTTGTCCGCTAATAAAAAAAAGGGACTTTTTTTTAATCTCCTTCGGGGAATTTACCTCCTCGCTTTTCTTCTTCTTCTTCTTCTTCTTCTTCTTCTTCTTCTTCTTCTTCTTTCTTTCTTTCTTTCTTTTTCTACTTTTCTCTTTCTTCTTCTTCTTCTTCTTCTTCTTCTTCTTCTTCTTCTTCTTCTTATTATTATTATTATTATTATTATTATTATTATTATTATTGATCATATCGCTCTCTTCTTCTTCATCTTCTTCTTCATCTTCTTCTTCTTCTCTCTTTATTTCTTTCTTTTTCTTATTATTTTTCTCCCTGGCTCTCTTTCGACTTATCCTTTATCTTCGTTATCTTTGTTTTTGCTCTTCTTCTTCTTCTTCTTCTTCTTTCTTCTTCTTCTTCTTCTTCTTCTTCTTCTTCTTCTTCTTCTTCTTCTTTTTTCTTTTTCTTCTTGCTTCTTCTTTTCTTGTTCTTCTTCTTCTTCTTCTTCTTTTCTTCTTTCTTCTTCTTTTCTTCTTTTGCTTCTTCTTCTTCTTTTTCTTCTTCTTCTTCTTCTTCTTCTTCTTCTTCTTCTTCTTTTCTTCTTCTTCTTCTTCTTCTTCTTTCTTCTTTTCTCGACTGGTCTATTTGGAAAAGGAGTCTTTCTCCGCATTGTCAAATAATTGTGCAGTCAGAAGAAAAACTATCGCTATGTTGGAATGTCAGATTTACTCGAGAATCCAATCAAGTAGAAATTATATCGCTTTAAAATAAAAGCAAAATAAAAAAAATAAAAAAGTAAAAAAAACATTAAAAACAAAAGTATTAAAAACAGTTAAGAACGAATAATAAGGCTAAGGCCTTAAAATACATAGGGCACCTGGGAGTTAAGAATGATTAGTTTCAAGATCCCCAATCAAAGATCTAATCTGATTATTTAAGTAAAAGAAACAGTTAAAAGGAAATATTATTTGTAAAGATAAAACAATTCTTTTTAAAACAACCGTAATAAATTGATTAGTAATTGTTCTATGGCCACCAAAACAAATATTGTTTATCCGATATATAGATAACTTGGCCTACATTTCGAAGCGCCTATAATCACTTCTTTCAAAGTACTAATAATCACTTCTTTTGAAGTGCTGCACTTCTTTCGAGTGTGATAATAATCACTTCTTTTGAAGTGCTGCACTTCTTTCGAGTGAGCTAATAATCACTTCTTTCAAAGTACTAATAATCACTTCTTTTGAAGTGCTGCACTTCTTTCGAGTGTGATAATAATCACTTCTTTTGAAGTGCTGCACTTCTTTCGAGTGTGCTAATAATCACTTCTTTTGAAGTGCTTCACTTCTTTTGAAGTGCTGCACTTCTTTCGAGTGTGCTAATAATCACTTCTTTCAAAGTGCTAATAATCACTTCTTTTGAAGTGCTGCACTTCTTTCGAGTGTGCTAATAATCACTTCTTTCGAAGTGCAGATAATCACTTCTTTTCTAATGTTCAATGCATTTCCAAAGTAAAATTATCATCATTGCATTCGCATGAGTGCATGAGCAGCACCGCTTGGATCTGTAAATAAAGTGAGAAGCTAATGTTAGGTGTGAAGTAATGGTAGGTGTGCCGTTCCACCTTAGACTCAAGAACGATCTCCCTTTGTCTAGTGCTAGAAGAAAAAGGATAAACACCCCTGATGTCTGGCTGATATGGACAATAGTTGATCTCCGCCTACTTTAATCATCTATGTTATAGCTAACTTATTTTTAAGAATCCAGCCCTGTCAGCTGCGACTGTAATATAGACCCTCTGGAGAGGGGTTGGTCATGGGTTCTGAGCCGAGATTCTTAAGGTGACTGAATAGTCCTTGAGATGCGGCACTCCACTTAGGCCAGGTGGGCAATCAGAGCCTCCTCTGATTAATCGACATGTCAAGTCAAGCCCTAGCACCTATAGGAATTTCCCATACCAATTGTTCTTATGGCAGTCCTCCAACCATTTTTATCATCTGACAAAAGCCGGTGGCTGAAGTTTTTAGTGTCATGAGTATGATGCTGAACTGCATCTAGTGATGATGGTTAAATTTTTGAGTTCTAGGGAGGGTAGAATACCCTTTTATTACCATTACTAACGGGTCCACTCTTGCCCAGAGTGGCAGTTCCTATGGCTAAAATGAATCAAAAATGAATTAAAAATTTTTTAATACCCAACATGAATGAATGAAACTAAAACGTCTTTGGCATAAAATAATCCAAGGGTTAACATGCAGTAATATTCAACTAATCAAACAAATAACCAACCAACCAACCAACCAACCAACAACCAACCAACCATCCAACCAGCCAACCAGCCAACCAACCAACCAACCAACCAGCCAACCAACCACCCAGCCAACCAACCAACCAACCAAACCAACCAACCACAACCAACCAACCAAACCACCAACCAACCAACCACCAACCAACCAACCAGCCAACCAGCCAACCAACCAACCCAACAACAGCCAACCAGCAACAACAACCAACCACCAACCAGCCAACCAACCAGCCAACCAGCCAACCAGCCAACCAGCCAACCAGCCAACCAACCAACCAACAGCCAACCAACCACCAACCAACCAACCAACCAACCAGCCAACCAGCCAACCAACCAACCAACCAACCAACCAGCCAACCAACCAACCATCCAACCAGCCAACCAAGCCAACAAACCAACCAGCCAACCAACCACCCAACCACCAACCAACCAACCAACCAACCAACCAGCCAACCAACCAACCAGCCAACCAACCAGCCAACCAACCAACCAACCAACCAAATAATTCGGCTCCATTTATTCTACACAAACATGCACACTCACACGTCTGTATTTATGTTTGTGTGTTTGTATGTACACTCAAAACATTTTCATTTGAGCAGGTACATAGTTGAAATTTGGTTTACATAGACAAAGTGATGTAGGTGGAGCCGTTGCCAGTTACCAGAGTTCTGTCCGAGACTAAAATGCAGTTTACTATTCCCAGTTCTATCCAAGTCGCTAGGACCAACTTCAGAGAATTCAAACTTCAAACAGCACACAAACAGTTAATGCTTGTCTTTCTGATTGTGATATATCATATTAATAATATATATACTTTTATCATTTATATCATATATATATATATATTATATATATATATATATATATATATATATATATGTATGATATATTATCTTTATATATATACATTATAAGTTGTTTTTTTTTTGGCCAAATATTTACCAATAGATTATTTTTGGGTTGGTACGATTATTTTGTCTTTTCTATTTTACAATTTTTTTCTCCCCAGGTGATGTTTGGTGGTAGTATATTTTTTACAATCAAACTATTTACTGGGTTTTTTCTCACCGCGAGGATTTACCAACAAGTTTGGTATATATATATATATATATATATATATATATATATATATTATATATATATATATATAATAGATAGATATAGATATAGATATAGATAGATAGATAGATAGATATGAACAGAAATATCCTAGATATAATTATGATGATCAGACTGTAATGTATGATCTAATTAAAATCGGTATATCTCTCTGTCTGTCTGTTTGTCTGTCACGGATGTAATCCAGGGCATTGTCCTGCACCAAGATCAAACGAACCCTTAATAATATAATTTAATTTTACGAGTAATCCAGAGGTGGTATTCATATTTACACTAGAATTCATTTCAGGTCACTGGAGACCTAATTACCGGTTCTTGTATGAGAAAATAGAGAGAAATAGGCCAAGGGAAATAACTCAAAAGAGTTTACAAATTCAAAGAATATAATGGAGATTGTGTGTTTGTCTGTCTGAAGCCGAAACTAAATCACTACTTAAGTCACAATTCCCTTAGTTATTGACGTCACATTCACCATGATTTTATTTTTATTTAAACCTCAGTTATTGATAAAATTGTTATACCTTATTAATACTTTTGACTTTATCTACATTCTAATAACATGCAATTGTATTTATATATATGCAACAAAGCGGGTTACAGTGTGAACAGGAAAGCTAATTTGCATATTGATATTAAAAGTTTAATTTTATTAAATATGCGCTTGGTATTATTGATTTCTAATTGTTTGTTTTTTTCTTAATGAATATGAGCTAAAAACTCGGGGATAAATCTTAAATGAAATCCTTTAAATAAGAAATAACAGTAATTTTATTCTTTACTTTCTAATTTAACTAAATAGTTAAATTAGGAAAATTCAGCAATAAAGGAGGGAGTGATGAAAAATGATGGAAGACTTAGTTTCAAAGTTGTTCTATTCTTCGATTATACCCCCTCTGTTTCAAATCATTTTATTTGGATTTTTATTTAGTTTCAAAAGTATTTCAAATTGAACATATTTCATTACATTAAAATTCAAATACTTGCACCCGGAGGGTGCATATATTTGCTAGTTCAAAGAATTTTTGTATCGAGTATTCTGTTCATTAAGACCTCTTGAATTAATGATAATTTTGTTCATATTGCGTATTACTTCATTTTTAAAAAAGTATTTAATATGCGTTATTAGAAAATGGGCTTAACATGTACAAAATTCCGTTGGAACGTTTTGACAATAAGCACATCGTCCGTTTTGTACTGCTATCCAATGGATTTAGTCGGAAAATTTATAACATGGGCAAGGCCGAGAAGACACAGCTAGTATGGGGAGCTAATGCTAGATGTAGCGCTCCACCTCAGGTGAAAAAATTATCTCACTCGTCTAGTAGTAGTTAAAGTGGATAAACTCTCCTCGCTGTTTGGCTGATACGGACAATAGGCAATCTCCGCCTACTTTATTTACTGTACTTATATATGCTATACTGATTCTTAAGAATATATATAAATATATTCCTACAACCTCCTACTACCAATGGTTATTACCTGCATCTTCTAATTCCTTGCTACTACTCGTTCTCGTTAAAAACGAGACACGAAATCATACCATCGTTTCACACCTGAGGATGGCAAATTGTATTGCCGAAAGCATTCGTTTGAAAACCTTTGGGGGACTGTTATACCAGTTACACCCCGACACCAGAAAGATGGCCCGAAAATTGGAACGGATCAATGAAAAACTGTCCGACAGAAATTGTCTGTACAGTTTAACGAAAATTGTATAAAAGAAAAAATGCTGCCAAAATACACTTATTTTAAAATATATATATATATATATATTATATGTGTGTGTGTGTGTGTGTGTGTGTGTGTATTTAGGCAGCATATTTTCTTGTAGGCATGTATTATTAAATAATGCTGCCATTTTTTGTCTGCAAGTTTTGTCCTTTGTTTTTTCGTATTACCGGATTATTGTTGTGATATCTGGCGAAAATTGGAAATGTATTTGCCATATGTCATAGACCAAGTACTTTCCGCCCTATCGTGGGCCATCTTTAGGGTATTTTGAAACCGTACAACAATGGGCTATTATATTAAATCTTCATATAATTCAAAATATAAGTATATAAAAAATGTGAAAAAAAAAACATTGTATTCTGAGTATGATTATATCATAGGTTCCTATTTTAGAACGTTTCGGTTTTTTTAATAAACCCTAATCAGAGCATAGTTGATATTCAGTTCCATAGAAAAGAAAAGAACCCCCCCAAAAAAAACAAAACAAAAACAAACAACAAAAAACAAAACAAACCACAAAACCGCATTGTCGGTCGGGGCTTTAAAATACTCATGTTGGCTGTAAGTAGCAAACCATGATGCTTAAGGATCGCACACTGGTGGCTGAGCAGTCTATGACTTGCAACACTCCACTTTAGCTCTTATCTAGGCTAGACGAGGCCCCCCCCCCGCCGATCAATAAGGTGGTCACGACAAGCCCTAGCACCTATATGGTTTTCACAACACTTTTGCCGTTATGGAAACACCCCAACACTTTTTTTTATCATATATGTGCTAGAAGGCGCTATTTGAGGGTCTTAATGCCCTGGGTATGACCTTAAATTCTAGGAAATGTGTATTACCCCTGCATCACCCTTATTTTCAAGTGTAATTTGTCCCGGAGTGGTAGAACCTGTTCGGGTCCAATCACTGTGTTTCATAGATCAAAAATAATTTTAAAATGTAAAGAAAATAAGCTCAAATATTTGAATTCCTAACAGGCAAGAATCAAAACAAACTTATTCGCATAAAAAGTCTGACTGCAGACAAATAAATCCTACTACATATGCAGAGATGCTGATAGGTACACATACTTTGTCCCTGACATATACAAAATTTAAAGGGATGCAGTGAAATCATAGTCATGCATCCCAGTGTTTTCTTTTTTCTTCCCTTACCATTTCAAGCTAACTTTTCTATATTTTGTTAGAAAGGAATTACACAGAATGGGGTACAAGGTAGGGGTTAGATGGCTTTAGTTGTTTTCACATTTCATAAATAAAAACCCTATAATTTATTAAGAAACTTTAATTGGGACCCATCAAATTTCCTGGTTGAGGGTTTTAATGTATGACGTTAAATTCTGGAGCTCTGGGAAATGTGGAGTACCCGTCATCACCATTACTCCCAGGTCCACTCTGACCCGGAGTGTTAGTACCTGTTTGGGTACCCTCTATGGGTTAAATTGGAAAAAATGAGTTTAGAAATTGTGTTTAAAAATGAATTATAAACAACATTGAGTACTCACGAAAAATGAATAAAGCAAAATGTCTTCAGCTTAAAATAGCCAACAAGGGTTGACATGCCGTAAAATCCAACCAGCCAACAAACAAAAAGTAAGTGGTTAGTAAACTTTTTGTTTGATTCAAAATATTAACTATTTCATCCGAATTCCTAATCTCATCTTATTATTATGGAGATTGTGTGTTTGTATGTCTGTAACCGAAACGATATCAGTACCCAAGTCATAATTCTCTTAATTATTTACATCACAATGTCTATTATTTAAAAAAATTTAAACCTCAGTTGTTAATAAAAATGTCTTACATTATTAATACTGTTGGTTTTATCTACATACTAATAACATACAACTGTATTTATATATACAACCAAATTGAGGTTTACAGTGTGAACGGGGATGCTAAATTGCATAATGATATAAAAACATTATTTTAATGAATATGTGCTTGGTATTATTGATTTCTAATTGTTTAGTTTTCTCTTAATGAATATCAGCAAAAATCTCAGAGATAAATCTTAAAAGAAATCCTTTAACAAGAAGAAATAACTGTCATTTTATTCTTTACTTCTTATTTCAACTAAATAGTTAAATTAGAAAAAAATATGCAATTAAAAACGGGAGTGATGGAAGAGTAAGTTTCAGTTGTTCTATTATTCGATTATACTCCCCTCTGTTTCAAGTCTTTTTATCTGGATTCTTATTCAGTTTCATTAGCCTTTCTAATTTAGTAAAATATTTTTTTACATTAATGTTGCATACTGAGGTTTTGACAGTACCAAATCGATATAATGTTGTATACCCTTTTCTTACTTCTTACTTCTAGTCGTCTTCTCCTCTGACCGGCTTTGGTTCTCTCTTCTAACATCTTGCGTCTGGAATTGTCGTGGGGACTTCGGTCTGGTTTTCCATGCTACGGATTTCTCCTTATCAGAAGCCCCGTGTCATTGTTAGTTTTTAGTAAACAGAAGACTTCGATTTTCTTTTAATGTTCTTTATTCGGTAAATCCCCAACCCAGACATAACATAGCGCGCGTGAGTTCCAGTTTTAGGCAGAGCATAAAATGGCTGCTGCTCTGCCTAACGTCCAACTGCAAACTGGGCACTCTGAAAAAGGACCCACGTGACTTCACATATTTGGCGGGCTTCTGTAATTTTCCATAGAAGGACTCGGCCATGGAATGAAAGGGGTCATCCCCTCAGAATTACAGGTGATTGACACTAATCTTATGCAACCACATAGATTATGTAACATTAAAACTTAAATACTTGCTCCCGAAGGTGAATATATTTGCTCGTATTTTGAAAAAAAAAAACAAAAAAAAACTATCGAATTTCCACTGGCACTGATAATGCATTCTGTTTTCGGAGCGGAAGTACAAAATGGCGTCGTATTTGATGAGAATTATCCCAGTTTAAAAAAGTAAATCGTGCAAGTGAAAATTGTGTGCTTGACAATAATGATACATGCAGCTAGCTATAAATTATGTACGATTCGTTAACTTCATTGCCAGAAAAGCATGGACATTTCTATGTTTGGGAATAAGTTATCGTTTAGAAAAAAATGACGAACATATTTGAAATAAATAAATGAAAGTCAACAGGGAAAATTTTAGTGAATAGAATGAATAAGTCAAAAGTGTAATTCCTAGTCCGTTTAAATATTACATAAAACAATCCGATTCCATAACAACAGGTTACTTTGACATATCAGGGAAATTGTATTCGTAAAGGTGGAAAAACGGATACCTGCCTCGGTTGGTGGGTTGTTTGGTTAGATTTTACGGTATGACAAAACTTTGGTTATTTTATGCCTAAAACGTTTTTGTTTCATTCATTCTTGTTTGGTATTCAATTAAAAAAACATTTAACTTAATTGTTTTAACCATTTTGCCCATGGACAGGCTGGTTGGTTGATTGGTTGGTTGGTTGGTTGGTTGGTTGGTTTTTACGGCACATCTGACCTTGTGTTATTCAATGCCGAAAAAATGTTTTGTTTTATTTATTCAATATTTGTAAACTCATTTTTTAAAAATAAATTCTTAAAAACTAATTTATGGTCTATTTAATTCATAGATACGACTTTAACAGTTACTAACACTCCTGGTCAGAACGAACTCAGGAGCAACGGTACTGAATGGGTATTCCACATTATCCAGTGCTTCAGAAATGTAATCTCACTAAGACGGAGTTTAACATAATACCCGATACTAAAACTCTCAATCGCCACCCTTTAGAACATGCATTCTAAAAATCGTCGGTAGTTTGCTATAAATACAATAGGGTTGAAACAATCATATAGATTCGATGGCTTGACGTAACTAACCAATTGATTGTATGGTGTCTAGTATAAGTAAAAGCCAAATTGGAGTGTAGTATCTCATGGACTAAATATGATACTGAACTACATATGGTGATGAGGCTCCTGTGCCCTAACTTATGGACAGTCTTTTAGGTATGTCTGGGTAATATAGAGATATATCGAATTATGGATTATTGTGTGATTCTATTGTCACTGCACGATTTTGAAAGAGCTCTCCATTGCAGTTACTCACCCAACAATAGAATGAATGAACTCGTGTACTGAATTACTATCCAATTATGGCAGTACGTGGTCTATTGGTTACCGTCCTGGGTAATAGATATGGCGAGACGGGTTCAAATCCCGTACCAGAGTATTTGCATTTCACGTAATACCCATGGAAAAGCTATACATCCAAACTTCAATTAAAATTGAACTTTTATCACATCCTGTTCCTGTGGAGGGGGTGTTAATTATGTATAATTATCGAATTCACAATGACCCCCCTAAACCATAGTAATGTATTGCTCTTTCGTTTTATTTTTGATAAGAAAAGAAAGAAAAACATATCAGGTAGACATGTAATCACCCTCCCCACGAAAAGGGTGTCGTGAGTATGATACTAAATTACATCTGGTGGTGAGACTCCTGTGCAATAAATTATGGACACTCATTTAGGTATATCTGAGGAATACTGAGATATATAAATGGTGAGTTATTGTGTAATCTTAAAGTCACTGCACACTCTTGAAAGTGCTCTCCAATGCAGTTACTCATCAAGTAGTAAGATGTTAATGAATGACATGGTGCACTTAATAACTATCAAATTAACAGTGAAATTGCCAATAATAATAATAATAATAATAATAATAATAATAATAATATCCTATCAGCTAGTATATTAGGTGTGAGACTTGTCAGCTTTTCCTTATAAACATTCATCTTAATTCCACAGAATATCTATACTCCTTCCACAGATTATCTAACATTGCCTTAAAGGAGTTCAGAGATGGGGCATTCACTATTGATGATGATAATTTATTCCACGTATTTACCACTCTGTTACTAAACTATTTTTGTCTTGCATTTGCCATACCAATTTTTTAGGAGTTTTAATTTATGACCCCTGGTATTGATATTTTGAGCAATGTTTAGTAGATCAAAGTTCGTTGAATAAAAACCATGTGTATATTTGTATATCATATCCTGTCTTGTACGTCGATAAACCAAACTTGATAAGTCAATGTTCTTAAGTCTTTCTTCATATGATATCTTTTAAAAAAAATAATTCACTACCTTAGAAGCTCTCGTCTGAACTCCCTCAATGAGTTTTATGTCATTGATTAGTCTTTGACTCCAAACAACATTAGCAAATTCCAAATGAGTTCTTACCAATGCAATAGATAAAGGTCTTACCAATGCAATGGTATATATATATATATATATATATATATTGGTTTGTTGGTTAGTTTTGAAGGCTGTCACAATGCGAGTGTAAAGAAAAAAGAAGGTAACTATGATGTTTTTTGTTAACCTGTCATTTATTTCTCAATATTTCGGGAAGAAATTCCCATCCTCAGAAGAATACTGGAACTGAAGTTGTCCTAGCGGCTGCTAGATTCGTTCTGTCTTGGTTCTTCCAAATTCTGTGTGTGTATGTGTATGGTTGGGGTGCTTGCTTATGTGTGTGTTTGTGTGTGTAAGTGTGTGTGTGCGCGTGCTTGTGTGTGTAAATGTAAGCGTATGTGTGTGTGCGTGGTGCTTATGTCTGTGTGTCTGATCATTTCTTTTTATTTTATTTTAATTATTATTCCAGATTTGATTCGCCTCTAAGCAAGGTTTTATTTTTATTTTGTTTTATTTATTTTTGTTTGTTTGTTTTCTTATTAACAGGATCATCTGATCTCTTTTTTATTGCTATGTGTCTGAGACTAACATTCCAGATATTGCTTGATTGTTTATGGGTG
>CM042161.1:71242925-71250425 GCA_023376005.1 Doryteuthis pealeii | reverse complement strand
AGAGACTCTAACCATTACACCAGCAGGCCCTTCCCAGATTTTTCCTTTTGTTTAGGAGTAGCTTATATTCCACTTTATGGTGACTCTTACTACACGACAGTATGAGAAGTAAACACACAGACGATGTGTTTTGATATGGCTCTTTTAGCCGACAATTTTTGGAAGAATATGTGCTTAATTGAAGTCGTACCTAATTTTTGAAAATTAATTAATTAATAATTAATGAATTAGGTGGGAATACCTATTCAAATGTAAGGCTAAATAGATCGAGAAAAATCAATCTCTATATGAACATTTCAGCCTATTAGGCCTCATCAGCAGAGCTATAGACAGGAAGACCGCTATGTGTGTGACTCGAACCCTGACTGTCTGTAGATCAGCTGATGATGCCTAATAGGCTGAACTGTACATACATAAATTGATTTTTCTCGATTTGTTTAGTTCTTACATTTTAATAGGTATTCCCGCCTAATTCATTAATTATCAATTAATTAATTTTCAAAAATTAAGTACGGCTTCAATTAAGCACATATTCTCCCAAGAATTGTGGACTAAAAAAGCCATACCAAAACACATCGTCTGTTTGTTTACTTCTCATATATATATATATATATATATATATATATATATATAGGGAGATAGAGATAGATAGATAGATAGATAGATAGGGGAGAGAGAGAGAGAGAGAGAGAGAGAGAGAGAGAGAGAGAGAGCGAGAGAGACAGACAGACATTACAGAGTTGAGAATTACTTGTTGCTTCATTTCTTCTTTACTACTAGTCGCCATTTTCCCTCTTCTACATATTTGACCGTCATCTTGTCGTCTGGTTGCTATGTTCTTCTAACTGCTTATTCTAAGGGCTAACTTTTTAATCATGCAATTAATTAAACCACAAGACATTTTTCCTTGATCAAAATGTTATTAGTCTTGCCCATTCTTATTCGCCGCGTGGATGAGTATCAACCTCACAGTAGCACGTCTACTCTGCTTCAATCTCTGGTGATTTTCCACTGGCCTCTTTGAATTCTCGCTACAGGGTCTGTCAACATGCTACCACGAAAATTCTATCACAATTTCGGAATGGTATGAACTCTCTCATCGCTCAGCTATCGGTTGAATAATACTAATAAATGTTGTTTTTATAATTAGACAAAAGAAATATATCTATCTACCAAACACATCACACACATACGCCATACACATCAAACACACATACACGAATACATATAAATGAGCATTTGAATCCTCAATGATCTGCAAGCTTACTTTGAAAGAGTTGAATTAATTACAAAATCTCCAATACTATTTGCAGCAGTGGCTACTAGGGGAGTAAACCACGAAAATAAATCAGGAGCCGGAGTCACTAAGGTGATGTGATCCTGAATCCAGTGGGAAACATCCGCATCTCCAATCTATGGCTTAATAAGTACAACTCCTTGTCTTCTATAGGGATGGATTTAGTATTAAATAAAAGAAGGTTTATATGACATATAACTTGATGTAATTTTGGTTCGAATGATCAAAGAAAAATTCTCATTGCACCAGAACTACACTCAAAAGACGTCGACAAACGCGTTACATACACACAGGCATAGTTGTATACTGGACATAGAATGTTTCAGTCTACTAGTATATCCAAATAATGTTTCGCAATAATTATAAAGAGACAGGAGTCTGACCAAAGGATGCAGTTTAGCCTTATACTCAGGTCTGGCATTATTTGTTGGGGTGACTGTAGTATATGACGGGCCTTTGTCACAAAACAACGGAGACTTACATAATAAGGTATTGTATTGGTAGAGAGAGAGAGAGAGAGAGAGAGAGAGAGAGAGACAGAGACAGAGAGAGAGACAGAGGAGGGGAGAGAGAGGAGACATATAGAGGGGAGATAGAGATAGAGAGAGGGGGGACAGAGAGAGAGATGGAGAAGAGTGGGAGAGAGAGAAGAGAGATAGGTTGAGAGAGATAGAAGGGAGAGAGATAAATAGAGAGAGAAATTAGAGAGAGACAACAGAAGACAGACAGACAGACAGACAGACTCACTAATCCACGTTTTTTTTGTGATATCTAAATAACAAGGGTGGGCACATAGGTGTGATGATATGACAATGGAAGCAGAGAGAGGAGAGAGAGAAAGAGAGAGAGAGAGAGAGTGGGGGGACACAGAGAGAGAGAGAGATGGAGAAAGAGTAGGACAGAGAGAGAAGAGAGATAGAGGGGAGAGAGATAGAAGGGAGAGAGATAAATAGAGAGAGAATGAGAGAGAGACAAACAGACAGACAGACAGACAGACAGACAGATAGACTCACTAATCCACGTTTTTTGTGATATCTAAATAACAAGGGTGGGCAACATAGGTGTGATGATATGACAATGGAAGCAGAGAGAGAGAGAGAGAGAGAGAGAGAGAGAGAGAGAGAGAGAGACAGTGGGAGAGAGACAGAAATGAGATAGAAGGGAGAGAGATAGATAGATAGATAGATAGAGAGAGAGAGAGAGAGAGAGAGAGAGAGAGAGAGAGAGAGAGAGAGAGAGATGAGAGAGAGAGAGAGATGGTTCTTTTGTTTTATGACATATCAACCTTATTCGGTTCTTTTAATGTATGTTGTTATAAGTCCAACGGTAGAAATATTTTGGAATATTTCTTTGGAATAAAAAAGGTCCACAAAATGAATTCGTCTTCGTTTAACCACTTTCTGATATAAACATTATTCAAACATTCGGTGAGTACGAATTCTCCCAGTGCCCTATTTCTAAATCTGAAGACTCAACCGGAAGTTGAAAGCTGTTCTATTTTCTTTTCCGGAAACTTTTCCAGAGTCAGATTATTGGGTTAAACTAATATTTCCAAATGTCCCTCATTACCTTCTCAGCGTAGTTTTCTCGACAAATGCAGTTTCATCAGCATTAGCATATATTTTTTCTCTCTTAACCGCATATCTCTCATATATAAATTAGCTTTCTGTAATCTTCGACAAAAAACGCCTGTCGAATATAATTATGTTTAAGCCCACCATTCATACTGAAATCCAATATAAATCCGCGAGCATTTTTTTTCATTTACCGTCCAATTCATTTGTTGCTTAGTGTGAAGTTGCATTCGTCATTTGATTGTGTCGTCTCAGTTGCACAAGACGGAATTATAACACAGTGAATATATTTCTCTGTCAGATAACATTACTTGCTTTTCACTCTTACTTATTCAACACGACACAAAGCAATCTACGGAGAAATGCAACAAAGAACATTGTGTAACGTTTATCTTTCAAGTAAGGAAGGTTTAGTTTGGTTTCTTTGTTTAATGGAATGTCAACCTTCGCGGGTTATTTAATACCGAAGTCCTCCTTGTAGACGAATAGTAAGTAGTTGTAGATTAGGTGGAGTGGTCTTTTAAGGTAGAAAAGAAGAAGACTAATGAGGTGGAAAGAAGAAGAAGAAGAAGAAGAAGAAGAAGAAGAAGAAGAAGAAGAAGAAGAAGAAGAACAACAACATTACTTGCTTTTCCCTCCGCTTTTTCAACACAGCACACTGCAAGCTACAGAGAAAATGAAGCAAGGAACATTGTGTTAGTTTTATCTTTCAAGTAAGGAAGGTTTGTTTGGCTTGGTTTGGTTTATTTGTTTAATGGTATGTCAACCTTTGAGGGTTATTTAATGTACATTCTATGTACATTCTTGTAGAAGAAGAGTAAATAGTTTTTAAGTATGCGGGGGGGGGGTCAGTTGAAGTGGAAAGTAGACAAATGAGGTGGAAATGAAATGAATAATAATAATAATAATAATAATAATAATAAACTTGCCAGAGAACTGAGGAAACTCTGGAAAATGAAGGTGAAGGTCGTACCAATTGTAATTGGTCCTTGGAACGATAGCCAAAGCTCTGGAAAAGAAATTAGGTGAACTGGAAATCAGAAGAACCGAGACCATCCAAACTACACTACTGTTGGGATCTGCTAGGATACTCAGAAGAGTCCTGGATTCCCGAGTAGACTTGCTGTCACTCAGCCTCAAGTGAACCCCCAGCTACGACAGGTGTGAAAAACTCATACTACTACTATACTACTACTACTACTAACTAATAATAATAATAATATAAATAATAATAATAATAATAAGAAGAAGAAGAAGAAAGAAGAGAAGAAGAAGAAGAAGAAAGAAGAAGAAGAAGAAGAGAAGAAGAGAGGGAAAAGAGCAACGCGACAGAGAAAGAAAGAGGGAAGAAGAAGAAGAAGAAAAGAAGAAAGAAGAAGAAGAAGAAGAAGAAGAAGAAGAAGAAGAAGAAGAAGAGGGGAAAAGAGCAACGTGACAGAGAAAGAAAGAGGGAAGAAGAAGAAGAAGAAGAAGAAGAAGAAGAAGAAGAAGACTCAGCATCTGACAGAAAAGTGCAAATGCATAGAACTAAATGATTATCGGCGGAACGACCTACTGTCTGCATCAGCTGGAGAATGAGGGAATCTATCCTCTTTTCTCTAGCTCTATACCAGAAAAAAAATTTTTGCTGGGGTACAGCCAATTACAAAAGATCTGGGAATGATTGATAGAATAGAAACCGCATGAACAAGGGCCTCAGTAAATTAGGTGGGACCCCCGAATGGATTATTGGTGAGTGCCCGTGGCGTAGTGGCTAACGCAGTGTACTGCGACATCGTAGGAAGCGGGTTCGAACCCCAGTACTATTATTACGTTTATTACGTTTACTTTCGGACAAACAACGCTTAACACATATAAACCCCTTGTTACATAATAAATATTAAAGTCTAGTAGGGTCAGTTTAGCTCATTCTGTAGAGCGTCGGCCTCGAAACCACAAGTTTCCGATTTCGATACCGGCCTTCGCCCACTCAGCATATCAGTAGCAGCGCTTCTGTGCGGTAAAGTGGAGAGCTGACGGTAGGCTTGGCGCTCCACCTCAGACGCATATTATAATATCCCTCGTCTAACGCAAGCTAAAAAAGAATAGACTCCATCGCAGTCCGACTGATACTGACCATTCCTCCTACTTTATTTACAATATCTGTATACTTTTCGCCCTCCTTTTTGTAGTTTAGGATTTATTCAATTGATGAAAAGGGGATAGACTCCCTCGCTGTCCGGCTGATACCGACAATAGGCCATTCCGTCTACTTTAATTACTTATTCCTTTATAACGAAATGTAATATTTGAATTTAAATGTTAAATTGTAATTTCTTAGAAAATCATGCAAACAGATATTATTGACCCTTCTGACCTGGACGTAGAATTCTGAGTTATAGAATGTCACGTGATGTCTGAAATCTGTGGAAAAAACCTAGAAAGTTATTCAGTTTATTGAACTTAGGCGATTGCGCACAGGAAATGTTGGGTCTTGGGGAAAATAAAACGTCAGAAACAAACTGTGTCTTTGAGGTCATGAGTAAAATCTAACAGAAAGAACGCGGAGGTACACAGCCCAAACAACACCCAAAGACCACCCCAACAAATTGGATAGAAGGTTTTTTTAAGAAACAAGAAAATAATGGTAATGCAAATAAGAATACAACATCTGGGGGTTAATAATCCCATACTGTTCTTCTAAAAGAATGGATTCAGCATCATATATACATTTACCAACCCCTCCACACGAGCAGGATGTGACACAAGGTCAATTCATTAAGCGGAGTTTTCCTTCTCCTAGACTGGTTACCTAGCCATGGTTAAAGAGTCCAGTCTGTGCTTCTATTTACATATAGCTGGAAGGAAAATTAGATTCACACCTTTCCCAAGGGTATTAGTGCCATGCGAAATGCCAACAGCTTCATCCAGGAATTGAACTCGCGTTGACGAGTCCATTTCCTACGACTCTAAGCATTAGACCATGCGCCTCCACATTAGCATTATATAACCCGCAAAGTGTACCAAACCATTAAACAAAAGAACCAAACCAAATTAAAATAAAGAAATTGCTTATTATAAAAAAGGTAATGGTTATACTTATTTATAGGGGATATGCTATCTAATTATTTTCTTTCTTTCTTTCTTTCTTTCATCAATCTATCAATCTATTAATCTGTGGCATAAGCCAGCAACATGGAAAGATTTGTGGATGAGTCAGCACAACACCACATGTTAATTTCTTTCTGGTCAATAAATGCCACTCTGTGAAGTGTGTAAGAGCAGTAGTGAGAGATATTAAGGTTAGTTTTTAAGTTATGACAGGGAACAGACACAAAATGCGTATTTGTCTCCCAGGGCTTTTAGACTTGGGCATAAAATGAAATATCCAGAAGAAAAAAAAAACCCTCTATGAATGACACAATGCAAGATATAATTAAGTTAATCCCAAGTTTTTTCCAGGTTCAAACAGCAAATAATGATAGCCAATCAGCGTCAGATTCCAGTTTCTTGAAGGAAAACAGGATGTGATAAGTAATGCACTATTATTATTGTTGAGTCATCATCACTCCTTTTAAATAAAGACAAATTATGTTACATATATATCTATATCCCCTTCTCTGTCTCTGTCTGTCTGTCTGTCTGTCGTCTGTCTTCTCTCTCTCTCTCTCTATATATATATAATATATATATAGATATATATATATCACTATCCTCATTATATGTCTTATTCATAGTAATATATATATTATTCTGTTTCTATCTATCTACCTAACACATTCTGTCATTCTACCTTCTATTTATATCAATCATATTCTTTAATATATTATATATATATTATATAATATATATTATATATATATATAATACGGCACTTGGTAACTAACAGATTTTGCCTATGTGATTTTCTGTTCACGCACATTGGTTTGAAAAATTACATAGGTGAGAAACTGTCAGTTACCAAACGCCGTTGACTTCATATTGACACTTCCCAAACACACACACAGGCACACCACACACACACACACACACACACCATACACATTCAACACATCTACACAGACAAATAGACATATAGACACCTCACCCACACTCACACATATATATCTTATATATGTGCGGAGAAATTTAAAAACAATCAGGGATGTTATGTCTCTCTTCTCTCTCTATATATCTATATATATATATATATTATATATATTTATATATGGGGAAATGTGAGGAGGTAAATCCGACAATATGTGGGGAAAGTAGACAAACACGGGCATGTTATGGAAACTGGATGTTATTGTCGACGATGGCAGGTTTCGGCCATTTAGACCAATCATCAGGACCAAAAGCCCAGTTCTAGCTCAATGAAGGACATTTTCAGAATGGTGAACAACAGTAGGTTTGTCAGTGGGGCAGGGGTGGCTGGAGGGGGATGGATAGTGGATTTCTTCCCTCTAAATGGGGAGTGTTTATGAGATGCAGTGTTTGGTCAGAATGTTGGATGATATGGGATTGGTTTAAAAAGATAAATGAATATGAGTATGTGTTTTTCACCATTCTGACAATGTCTTCAATTGAAGCTGAACTGGGCTGTGGTTCTGATGATGCTAAATGCGAAACGTTGCATCATCGACAATAACATCCAGTTTTCTAACATCC
>CM042161.1:71226174-71241174 GCA_023376005.1 Doryteuthis pealeii | reverse complement strand
TCATCATAACGTCGAAACAGATTTTATGTCAGCAACTTTTAACATCTTATTGTTTTTTCTACAAAACTTTCTACACACATATATATATATGTATGTATATAATATATATATAATATATAATATATATATATATATATATAATATAATACACACATATATATATGTGTGTGTGTATGTATGTATATATATATATATATATATATATAATATATATAAGTAGTTGCGCACTTATGATTGACAAGTTGATTTGGCGACTTTCATGTGTGGCGCGTTCGGTTGGATAGGGGTAGGGTCTCTGACTCTGCATCCTGGGTTCTCCGGTTCGATCTCTTTCGAGGCAAGATCATAGGTATACACTACTGATGAGACCAAATTAGGTCGAAACAGCTGTACAGTGTTCCTCACGTCGCACACGGTATTCGCCGAATTTGCTTGTCATGATGAATCAAATTAAATAAATAAAAATTTCTCTCCATAAAAATAAGATTACCTATATATATATATATATTATATATATATATATATATATATATATAATATATATATAACCGTGACATATATGTTACAGATTTTCGTTTCGGCGAGCCTGTGCGTGCATAGTTAGTGGGAGAGTGATGTTAGACCAAGAGAGTAGAGTGAACTCGAGGACCTGGATGAAAATTAATAAAATAACATTGAATTTGGTATTTTTAGCTAGCCCCTAACGGATCTAATCATATGATAGTTTGCAACTTTGAAAATTTTGGTTAACTTTAAAAATGTTGCTTTAATTCATATATTCAAAATATAGGTTTAAAAACACTTGAAAAAGATGTCAAAATAGACCATTTTTCAGTTTGTTTTGACGCATGTAAAAAAAACCTTAAAAACACCTGGCGGACCCCTTAACATTATGAAATTAACATTCCAACTATTGTTTCTAGTTAGGGGCCCTGCCCTTCCACCTTACCTGAAAGTTTGGGGAAATTTTCTAAATCGGGGTTTGAAGGCCTTTTTTTTTTACTTCCAAATGCGCTATTGAAAAACAAAAAAAAAACTGTGTAACACTATCGAAAATTAATAAAATAACATTGAATTTGGTATTTTGATCATAGTAAAACAAATAATTCTAGTTGTTCCCGAAATTTTAGTATTTTCATTGTTTTAAAATGGTTTAACCACAATGCAAAAAACCTCTTCTTTTTTGGAATATAGTTTATTTTTTCAGAATATGAGATTTTCGATATTTCAAACATTGAACAAGAGAATCCCTGTTTTTTTTGGGGGGGGGGATGGGGGTCAATACGACAGGGCGTTAACCTGACTGATCGCATCTTTTCTGACATGAAAAGACTCTTGATCTTAACACTTTTTTTCTGAACTGCAGTCGTTAAAAAAATATACGAACATTTTTTTGTCATTATCTTTCTCCTCTAAAAAAATGTACCGTGTTAAATTTTGTGATCATTTTTTTCTTTTCTCTCTTTCTTTTTTCTTTTTCTGTTAGCAGTTACTATAGGTACTCTTTTAATGTTTTATTTCTATGTTACCCACCTCGCGGAACCATTGTGCAATTTTATTGTAAAAAATATATGCTTTTAATTCAAGACCGCCTCTTCTCTTTTTTTTGGTATTTGCTCCGCCTACCTTTTTAGTTTCAGGCAATATTTTGCATTTCATGTCGAATTTAACTATAAAGGGGTTAAATTCTATGTCAGTTAATGTTTTACGCGCCTCTAAGGGGTCAAGGGTTATAACAGGCACCGGTAATTTTCCATAGACTCCCTGATCCCAAAGTTAACTGCCCTTAATTTAAATTCTTAGCTAAAGGTCTGTTCAATATTCATGACCTCTGGTGATTTGTAACACTGACAACAGAAGAAGGCTTTTTATGTCGATTTTAACTGAAAAGGGTTAAAATCCCGACTTTATATATATAAATATATATATATATATACATACATACATATATATATATGTATGCATGTATATAATATTATATATATATATATATATATATATATATAGTAGTTGCGCACTTATGATTGACAAGTTGATTTGGCGAGTTTCATGCAAACGTGTAAAATTTTGTTTTTGGATTTAACGACATTTCAACTAGTCTGGGGTTATTTTAAGCTTTGAGGTGAGAGAATTATGAACGTCGTGCATTTATATTTACATTTTTTTCGCTGTTACTTAATTTCTGTTTTCAGACAGTTATATAATATCAAGTATTCCCACCTGATAAAAACATTTAACCGATGGATAGAGCCATTATAGTTACCACCACTACACTATATAACTAATATCTATATATATATATATATAAAGGGCAGTTGTATGTCCGGAGGAAAGAACAAAAATAAAACAATTAGCAACAAGGTAAATATATATCATCATCATCATGTCGCACAATTTGCACGGATATCCATGACGGTCTCTCGCTAACCCTCCCTATCACTCATCGATTCTGGAAGCTCCTCCGCGCAGCATCCAGATCTTACATAGTTGGTCAATGTAGGTTCTGGCTGGGCGGCCTACGTTAGCATGTCCATGTTGTTGGCCTCCACAGTAATACGTCGCTTACGAGCTCATCCCCACTTCTCCAGCAGTGCCCCGCATGCCTAGCCCTCCTTACTCGTATGGTTGTGATATGGGAGGCAGGTGGTCATACAGCTGCTTCTTGGTTGGGTGCTGTTTCCACGACTTATTCAGGACTGCTCGCAGCATTCTTGTGCAGCTCCCATCTAGCTTATTCTCAAGGCGCTTCGTTAGGGTCCAGGTGGTACAGCCATACAGCAGTACCGATATGACCACAGCCTGGAAGAATCGTCTCTTTAGTTTGTCAGGGAGGTCGGATTTCCATACGACTGATAGTTTATTGGTGGCCAACCATGCCTTTCCTATTCTTGTGTTAACATCGCTTTCTGTGGATGTGATATTACTACCTAGGTATGTGAATTTTCCCACTAGTTTAAGAGGCCTACCGTCTAGTGTGGAGATGTCTCCTTACATTCACTATCACGAGATTTTAATTTTTGAGTCAAAATAATGAAGATTTGATTTATATTGGTGAAGATGATTAAAAGAAAAAAAATTATATAGAAACAGCATGAAATTTTTTTTTGTGTTTAATACTTTTGCAACAGATATGATGTTGTACAAGGTTGAAAATATGGGGCATCCAGTAAGGCTTGAACTCCCTATTCATAGTAATGTATTTACAAGACTAGTTTTGTAACCATTACATCATGATGGGACACCCAAAAGAATCTATTAGTATGTGAAATATAAATCGAAACCCACCCCCCCAAAAAACCCAGGTTGTTTGTCAATAACTTGTTTGCTTCACATCATTCATTGAAGTTTGGAATTTTATTGTGAATTTTAAGGTTTTTGAGGATGATTTTATGACTAAAACCCAAATCGAATTTTCGTAGCAACATTTGATGAGGAATCTCTTAAAAGACATCTACTTTCTGGAAAGCCTGATTGATTTTAATGGCATGTCAACCTAACTAGGGTTATTTTATGCCCAGAAGTTATGGATCGTTTGTTTGTTTTGTTTTACGGAATATCAACCTCAGTGGGTCATTTAATGCCGATAAAGTTTTGAAATAAATCAATTCTTAATGGATAATACATTTTTTTATAAATACATTTTTCTATTTAACCCATAGATGGGACCCTAACAGGTACTACCACTCCGGGTCAGAGTGGACCAGGGAGCAATGGTGATGAAGGGGTGCTCCACATTCCCCAAACCTCCAAAACTGGAACCTCACCATCAGATAGAGTTTAACGTCATTCCCAGGACATGTAGACCCGCAGCCACCGCCTTCTAGCGCCCTTATGATAAAAAGGGGTTGGGACTTGCCATAAGGGCAATAGGGTTGGGAAAATCATATAGGTGCTAGGGCTTGACGTGACCAGCCGATTGATCGGAGGGGGTCTCTCCGACCGCCCGTCTAGCCCAATATTGGGCCAAAGTGGAGTATTGCAAGTCATGAACTGCTCATCCACCTGGGGTCTATCTTTAAGCATCACAGGTCGCCACCCATGGCAAACAGGTGGCCCCATTGGGAGAGTCTTATCCCTCTACTGAGGTGCAGTCGTTGCATTCTAACGCCCTAGCCGACAGGGCGGAGAGGTTATGGAATCATGTTCATTATGCATTCATATTTATATATTTTATATAGTTATTTCCTACAATTTTTGCCAAGGTCTTATCAAATGCAAATAATTTTTAGACAGATCTATTTGACTCATAATTGGGACCCTAATAGCTATTATCACTCCAGGTCCAGAGTTGACCTGGGAGTAATTGCAATGAAGGACTTCTCCAAACTCCCCAGATATTCAGGGTTGAAGCCTCATCCTCAGATGCAGTTTAGTATCATAGCCAGGACCCTCCTTTTTTGGATGGGTCTTACCCCTCTTCAGGGGACACAATCTGTGTATTTAAATGTCTGTAACAAGTAGAACCGCCAGAAATGTTGAATGCTTGTAAACTGCACTTAAAGAAGACAATCTATTGACTGTACAAGAATTATAATATTTTTCTTTTCTTTGATTTTTCTTTTCCGAGTTTCTGTGCATTGTTTTTTTTTTTTTTCTGACGCACCCCGTGGCCGGATCAACACAAAGTCTTTTTTACGTAGGGATTTATCGTGGCATTTTGCAAGGTTATAACTTCAGTAATAATGTATCCGCAAACTAACTCTCTGTCCCCTTCTATCCAGGCGACGCTGGGTATCCACTTCTAGTATATAGTAAGACAGAATTGAAGAATACTTACTTGCGTGGTTTGATTTAAAATCGATGTTACTGAGAATGGGAAAGGAATTCTTATCAAGCGGGAAACCATCGGTTTAAAATCTGTCATAACCGATACTAATAGCGCCCTAAATGTAGGAGAATATATTCAAAGTTATACAATCTTTACAAAAATTGTGTTCATGTTCTTTGAACAAAACCGAACAAGGGTAAAGAAGATTAAGCTGCAATTTTTATGTTTTCAAATGACTCATCGGATGTTCTTTAAATAGACAGTGTTGAAAGACCCGAAACTTCCCAATGACCCATGCATACTACATCACTCACGAGACCTACCAGTGCCTAAATGTAGGAGAATATATTCAAAGTCAAACATTTTTTAAAAATTGTGTTCATGTTCTTTGAACAAAACCGAACAAGAGTAAAGAAGATTAAGCTGTAATTTTTAACGTTTTCAAATGACTCATCGGATGTTCTTTATATAGACAGCGTTGAAAGACCCGAAATCTCCCAGTGACCCATGCATACTACATCACTGACGAGCCCTACCAGTGCCTAAATGTAGGAGAATATATTCAAAGTAATATATATATATATTTTAATTTGTGTTCATGTTCTTTGAACAAAACCGAACAAGAGTAAAGAAGATTAAGCTGCAATTTATAACGTTTTCAAATGACTCATCGGATGTTCTTTATATAGACAGTGTTGAAAGACTCGAAACCTCCCAGTGACCCATGCATACTACATCACTGACGACACCTACCAGTTCCTAAATGTAGGAGAATATATTCAAAGTCATACATTTTTTTAAAGATTTGTGTTCATGTTCTTTGAACAAAACCGAACAAGACTAAAGAAGATTAGCAGCAATTTATAACGTTTTCAAATGACTCATCGGATATATAGACAGTAACAAATAAAAGAGAAGTGGTGAGAAAGTTCATTAATATTCTCAGGTCTGGCTCAGATCAGATTTGAAGCAATTAATCAACCGTCTTCTTTGGTAAATTATCTGCTTTGAGTCCAAGTAAGTTTTTATTAAGTTATTATACTACTAATCATTTTTGCCTCAATTTGCTCTGCGATTTCAATCGGCTTTGGTGATAAGAAGACTAAAAGCCGAGATGGAAAAAGTATTGAAAGATTGGTGGAACTTGAGAGATAATATTCAATTAATCCACCTATTGTTAAAACTAATAGCCTAACTCTGAAAATTCTAATCTGTACATTTCATTCCTTGGCCTACTTCGTGTGTGTGTGTATATTATTTTTTCTAATTAAAACTTCTTGCTGTAATTGTTTCACTCAATAATTATCAGTTGCTAGATTTCAACTTTTACCAGATCTATCTATATATCTATTTATCTATCTATCTGTCTATCTGTCTATTTATCTATGTCTGTTCATATCTATCTATCTATATATCTACCTATGTTCATATCTATCTATCTATCTATCTATCTATCTATCTATCTATGTCTGTTCATATCTAACTAACTATCTATCTATGTATGTTCATAGGTATCTATATATCTCTCTCTATATATATCTATCTCTCTATGTCAGTCTGTTCATATCTATCTATTTATCTATCTATCCATCTAGCTATCTATGATTGTTCATTGTTCTCTTTCTTTTTATCTATCTATGTTCATATCTATATATCTATCAATCTATCTATCTATATCAGTCTGTTCATGGCCCCCCTCTCTCTCTCTCTCTCCTTTTGTCAGTCAATGTTCATATCTATCTATCTATCTATCTATCTATCTATGTCTGTTCATAGGTATCTATCTATCTATCTATCTATCTATCTATCTATGTCTGTTCATAGGTATCTATCTATCTATCTATCTATCTATGTCTGTTCATAGGTATCTATCTATCTATCTATCTATCTATCTATGTCTGTCCATAGGTATCTATTTATCTATCTATCTATCTATGTCTGTTCATATCTATCTAACTATCTATCTATCTATCTATGTCAGTCTGTTCATATCTATCTATTTATCTATCTATCCATCTAGCTATCTATGACTGTTCATTGTTCTCTCTCTTTTTATCTATGTTCATATCTATCTATCTATTTATCGATATCAATATGTTCATGCCCCCCTCTCTCTCTCTCCTTTTGTCAGTCAATGTTCATATCTATCTATCTATCTATCTATCTATCTATGTCTGTTCATATCTATCAATTTATCTATCTATCTACGTTTGTTCATTGTCCTCTCTCTTTTTGTCTATGTTCATATCTATCTATCTATCTATCTATCGCCTCTCTCTCTCCCTCTCTCTCCCCTCTCTCTCTCTCTCTCTCTCTCCCTCTCTCTCCTGTTGTCTGTCTATGTCTATATCTATCTATCTTTATATATATGCTAGTCTGTTCCTCTTTCTCTCTTTGAGGAATAGAGGATTGAGTAATTTTGGCACAAGATGGTTAGATATAGGGGGAAAACCGGAGAAGTTCCACTAAATTTAAATGATATTTCGCCTCGATTTTATGCGAAGGTTTGTCAAATTTATTCGGAATTTTCACAGCAGTCAGCTTTTATGTTGAAAATGTAATTTTGTGACGGGCAGAGGGTGAGGGGAGGCGTACTGAGTGATTAGGTGTGAGGTGAAAGGAGAGGAAAGAGGGGAGTGTTGGATGTGTGGTATAGAGTGAGGCAGTGAATAATAAGAACGGAATGGGTTTATTTTGGGACATGGTATTTCCACCTCAGAATCATTTTTCAGCATAGAATTTATTTATTACATCATAATTCTACAGGGTGTCCACACAGTGTGCAATATATATGTTACATAATTATTAGATTCTTATATTTATGTACAGTAGTGTAGAAATCAAAAATGGCTGTTATAAGTTGCAGCCCACGGCCTTGAAGGATGAGTGACAAGGCTTGACCTCATCTTGATCCTTTCCGGTGGATAACGTGAGAATCGGTGGAGGAGACCCTTTTACGGTTTAGATTAGAAATAGATTTTTAGTCAGATCGGCCAAAAACCACGACGGTGGTAAGTCGTGTTATATACGCTCCGACTCAATCTGCGCAGGTAGTCTGGTGGGGGATTTCGAAATAAAATGTGATCTAAGTAAATCGAAGTTCTAAAAACTACCATTGACACAGGGCTTCTGATAAAGAGAAATCCCCAATGGAAGACCAAACACGAAGTCCCCAAGAGAAGTCCAGACGCTAGAAGAGTTGTTAGAAGAAGACGTAAGATAGAAAAGAAGTCAGAAGAAGAATAGAAGAATAGAAGTAAGTAAAGAAGTAAAGAGGTATGCAACACATGGAGATTTCACTATTGTATTTATTTATGTTATTTTGTTTTAAATGTATGTGTTAATCTCCATGTACCCAGACTTTGTGGACACCCTGTGGTTCATTGAAACACTGGAACATAAAAAAATTTGCATAGATATATAAGGAGTGTCCTTACTTTTGGACTGCTACATATTGATATATTTGATTACTGTCTTACCTCACCCTACGTCATTAACTGGTTTCAGAGGACACAACTAAAGTTGAAAAATGGAATCGGGCCGGGTTAGCCCAGGCAATAGAGCACTCGCCTAGGAATCGCAAGGTTCTTGGTTCGATACCGGCCCTTACCAACTCAGCAAATGAGTACCACAAGGATCATTTAAAGATGATTAATTAGAATAGCAGTAGCCCAAACCTCCCACCTAGCAACTAGCAAATCTATATAATTTGCAATAATGTAACTTATCTCATTGTCCTGACGATATCTATTAATACGAATCCGGCATCTATCTATCTATCTATCTATATATATATATTATATATAATATATATTATATATGTGTGTGTGTGTTGTGTGTGTGTGTGTGTGTGTGTGTGTGTATGTGTATTATGATAAAGGTACACGGTAATGTCCTACTCGAGTTTCACCATAAGGATCTTCAGGGTTAAATCCACTGGATTAATCAAGATATTGATTAATTAACGTGCAATCAACTGCAATTAATCAATATCTTGATTAATCCAGTGGATTTAACCCTGAAGATCTTATGGTGGAAACTCGAGTAGGTTATTACCGTGTACCTTTATCATAATAAATGTTCTCTACCACCGTATTGAGCACTTTATATTTGTTTATATCGCTGCCTTATAATTGTGAATCTTGCATCTACTAACCATTGTCACCTTTTTTCCACACACACACACACACACACACACACATATATTATATATATATATATATATATATATAATTAAACAAAAGACACATCTCCTGTTTAACAATTTTATTTCTGATCTTTTCGAGTTTTCTGGCCAACTTTTAAATATTTGGTGGAATTCGTGGATAAGTCCACCAAAGTTCAGGTCCCGAGTACTTTCGGCACTTCGAAGTGCCATCATCAGGGGTGATGTGCTCCAGTTTTTTTTTAATTATATTAATGTGGAGGCTGGAAGGAGAAGAATTGATGAGAAAGGTATTATATGCATTTTAAAATGTTGTGTGTGTGTACTGCATTCAAAATTAATTTTGTTTAAGGAATACTAGAAGCTCTATACACATAAACAAATAAGAGCGTTCTACCCCAACTGCCGCTTTTCAGATAAATGGGCCTTTTTATAATTGTTTTCTAATTGTCTACGTGATCATTAAGTTAAATATATTCATCAAATATCAACTGATTTTGTATTGACGTAGATATCGGATGATTTTTGTAGCCGTGGCATTCTAATGACGTAGATACTGTCATTGGAATTTAAATCATTGTTTCTATTGTTGCTAAAAATATTTCCAAACTAATTTTCATTCGATTCTCTTTCTGTTTACATAATTCAAAACTCAACTCATAACATACAATTGTAAAACTGTAGACTCATGAAGGACACCAAAACTCATCGAGGGATCCAGAGGAGACTACTAAATTAGTGAATAATTTATAATCCCTTTCATATGAAGAAAGACTCAGGAACATTGACTATACCAAGTCTGGTTTTCCGACGTATAAGAGGGGATATGATTGAAGCCTACAATATATACACATGGATTTTATTCAATGAACTCTGACCTACTAAACATTGCTCAAAAAATATCTATACAAGGGGACATAAATTAAAACTCCTTAAAAAATCTTGTAAAGCAAACGCAAGACAAAAATTATTTTAGCAAAGAGTGGTGAATACATGGAATAAACTACCTTCATCAGTAGTGAATGCCCCATCTCTAAATCTCCTTCAAGGCAAGGTTGGATAATCTGTGGAATGATTATAAATATTCTGTGGATTTAAAATAAATATTTATAAGGAACAGCTGACAGGTCTCAGACCTAATATACTAGCTGAAAAGATATTATTATTATTATTATTATTATTATTATTATATTATTATTATAGTTGTTTAAGAAAATTTAATTATTTTAATTTAGTCAATTCCACATGCACGTAAAAATATAGGGGTTAACCCCTATAATTGGTTGTGTAAATATATATATCTTTGTTCAATCGCTACTTTCAACTGTCAGTGTATTTGTCTGTTTTATATAAGAACTAAAACAATCTGTTTTTTTCCCTCGAGGATTGTTTTAGTCCAATCAAACAAGGCTTAGGTAAACTTATGACTTAATAATCGGAAGTAGAAACATCTATTGATGTTTGTTCGGCGAAATGTTTTCATTCCTCTTGAGCCGTCAGAAATGACAGGGTTCATCCCTCGAGAATCAGTTCTTCATAAGTGAATAAATCTTACAAGATTGTGAACTAAGTCAAACCTTTTCTTTCTTTTTTTTTTTTCTTTTTTTTTTTTTTTTTTTTTAGAAATCCCAATACTGTTGTTCATTTGGTTTTCTTAACAAATTTCTTTTCTCAAGAAAAAAATACATTTTTCTATGAAATCGTTGATGATATTCTAAGTTTGTGTTGAGTGGTACAAGCAGCGTTAAAGTTGGTAATTGTCGAAGGAAGCTGTCGTAAAATGATGATTTGTAATATCTCGAAGATTATTGATAGTCTATAGAATTCGATTATCACTGACGCATCATAAGTGTTTTCTGTGCCAGAAAAAATCTGAGGTCTCAAATATAATTGGTGCTTCACAGAAAACTATGGTTAGTAAAAATCTTATTATAATGGAGATTGTGGGTTTTTATGTCTGTAACCGAAACTACATTACTATTCAAGTCACAATTTCTTTAGTTATTTACATCACATTCTCCATGATTTTTTTATTTAAACTTCAATTATTAATAAAATTGTTTTACATCATTAAGACTGTTGACCATATCTACATACTAATAACTGCAATTGTATTTATATATACAAAAAATAGCGGTTTACCGTGTGAATTGGAAGGCTAATTTGCATATTGATCTTAAAAATTTGATTTTAATAATATATGCTTAGTATTATTGATTTCTAATTGTTTGTTTTTATCTTATTGAATATGAGCAAAAATCTCGTGGATAAATCTTAAAAGAAATTCATTAAAAGAAGAAATAACTGTAAATTTTATTCTTTACTTCCTATTTTAACTAAATAGTTAATTTTAGGAAAATTTACCAATGAAAGACGGGAGTAATGTAAATGATGGAAAGTTATTTTTCAAAGATGTTCTATTTTTCAATCATACCCCTCTGTTCCAAATCTTTTTATCTGCATTCTTATTCAGTTTCATTAGCCTTTCTAAATTTAATATGATATTTTCTTATATCAAAACTTAAATACTTGCACTCGAGGGTGCATATAATTGCTAGTATATATAACAGATCGTGTCTATGATAGACGATTTGTTTTTCATTTGATTTTACTATTATATGAGCCTGATAAATTAGTTTCTGGTCCGAAGCTATTATTACACTGGTGCGCATGGTGTAATGGTTAAAGTCATGGGAAATGGACTCGTCGCCCCGAGTTCAAATCCTGGACGCGGTAACTGCATTTTTCACTTAACGCTAATACCCTTGGAAAGGTATGATTCCAATTCTCCCTCCAGCTATGGGTAAATAGCAGGGCAGACCGAGCTCTTTAACCTTGGTTAGGCAACCGGTTAGGAGTAGGAAAACTCTGAATTCAAACCTGTTGAACTCCGCTTAATAAATTGACCTTGTGTCCACATCCTACTCGTGCGGAGGGGTTGGTAAATATATATTACACTGGTCTATGATGTTTTTAATGACGAATATGTAATAGCTGATTTTAATGTAGTTGTTTATGCTGTATTCAAAAAATCATATTCATTCTTTTCAAGTCATCGCGGAAGGTAGTCCAAAGTCGGTATCAAGGGAGTCATCCCCTTTTCACTAGCACTGGACTGAGAAGATTCTTTGTGTATGTGAAGAGGAGCACCACACCTACCAAGCGCTTCACTTACCGCACAGATTCATGTGTTACTCATACGTTGAGTTGGCGAGGTACAGGCGACTACTCCAAGACTATTAATATTGCTACGCCGACTACTACTGCTATTATTACTTCTACTCCTACGACGAGCACCAGTTTCTATTTGGATGCGAAATACCTTACTAAAACTTAATAATATATCCATACACCCCGCATATATCAGATTTACTTTCATTGTTTCGGTTTTTGTTAACCCTTTCACAGACTGCCTGAACAACGTCTTTTAAAAGAAATGAGTGGAAGCGTGCTGGGCCCATAACCTATTAAGTATCTGGCCGCTATCCTTGGTCAATTGTAAGAACTCAAAGTAAATAAGTAAGTAAGTCCTGAGTTATAGAATCCTTTGGTAAGTGAAAAGTCCTGGGTTATATAATCCTACGTTCCGTTGTCCACGAAGATCAAGTGTTATGATTAGGTATGACCAGAACAGTATAAATAATAATATCAGCAGCAGAATACTGCCAGTGGTTGGTCAATTGGTTGGCACATGTTTATCGGCGAGTCTAATAAGTAGAAGTGACCATTTAACCACACGCCTTATAAATTACAATTCTCACAAAAAGTAGTTTGAAAGAACATAATTCCCCCGCCCTGTCGCTGGGCGTTAGAATGCACCGACTGCACCTCTGCAGTGGGGTAAGACTCCCCAATGGGGCCACCTGTTGGCCGTGGGTGGTGAACTCGTGATGCTTAAGGATGGAGCCCAGGTGGATGAGCAAGTTCATTGACATGCAATACTCCACTTTGGCCCTATCTTCTAGACGGTCGGTCGGAGAGGCCCCTCCGAGCAATTGCTGGTCACGTCAAGCCTAGCACCTATAGGTTTTCCAACCTATTGCCTTATGGCACCAACCCTTTTTTCATGTGGGTGCTAGAAGGCGGTGGCTGTGGGTCTACATGTCCTGGGAATGACGTTACTCTATCTGATGGTGAGGTTCCAGTTCTGAGGTTTGGGGAATGTGGAGCACCCCTTCATCACCATTGCTCCCCTGGTCGATTCTGACTCGGAGTGGTAGTACCTGTTAGGTCCATCTATGGATTAAAATAGAAAATGTATTTATAAAAAAATTGTATTTATCCATTAAGAATCGATTTATTCAAACTTATCGGCATTAAATGACCACTGAGCTTGATATGCCGTAAAACAAAACAAACAAAACCAAACAACTAATTCCTAATGATAAATACTGTCTAAATCTTCGAGAAAAAAAGAGCAAGGGAAACATTCAGAAACTTTTCATGATTAATCCCATGAATCTCAAGTATCTGGAGAGGGTATGGAAGAATTGATCTTAGTTAAAGAGTATGTTGTCTGTAATATCGTTAGTTGACTTGCATGATATGCTTGTAAAATACTTTTTCGAAAAAGGTAATCACGAAAAGCGACATTAGTTTAAGCTCTCTAATCTCTTAGATTGTATCATTACTGACCTGATCAGTGACCTCGTCTCTATCCACTAAAAAGATGTTATAAATATGGAAAACAATTCAAATACATGCTTTGCTAGAGAATGGCCAGAAAATACAATAGAACGATTTTACCTTTAGACAAACCACATGTCGCAAAAAAGATGCTGTAACGTAAAAAGTTAATTCGCTGGAGTGGTCTATTGTGGATATCAGCCAAACAGCGAGGGAGTCTATCCTCTTTTCATAAGGGATAGGCCAACATTAGTGATTTGGTTGGTTGAGTTTTAAGGCACGTCAAACTATCAGGTCATTTTATGCCAAAGACATTTTTGTTTTATTCATTCTTGATGGGTACTCAATTGTTACAAACATGTTTTTTTTTCTGTTTAACCCATAGATGGAAACCTAACATACTACCAGTCCGGGTCAGAGTGGACCTGTGGGTAATTATGATGAAGGGGTGCCCCACATTCCTCTAACCTCCAGAACTGGAACCTCACCCTCAGATAGATGTTTAACGTCATACCCAGGACATGAAGACACTCTGCCACCTCCTTCTAGCACATATGATAAAAAGAGTTAGTGGCTACCATGAGGGCAATAGGGTTGGGACAATCATATAGTTGCTAGGGCTTGACTTGACCAGCCGATTAAACATTTCCAAACTGTGCTACCAATGTGCTGTATGACGTGAGTCGGTATCGAACCCGGAACTTTCTGGCTCCTAGGCGGATCCTCTACCGATTTAGTTAAAGTCTATTTCTAATTAGTTTATTTACTGATAGATAAAATAATTGAACAACCTGGAATTGGACATACTTTGTGCTACCGTGCGCTGTGCGCTGATTTGATAGAGCCGGGGTTAGCTGATCACTTTACCACATATTGTGCTACATAGGCTGAGTTGGCGAGGGCCATTGTCGAACACAGAAACTTGTGATTCCTAGGTAGACGCTCTACCGACTGGGCTAAACCGCATAGTAGTGAATAATTCAACCCGATAACCGCTGAAGTTTATTGTAATGCTCGTGTCTTTATCCTAAGAATTAATGTTCTCCCAATATTAAACAATGAGATATGATTTCAACATCCATTTAATATTTAACCGCTTTAAAGTTCATTTCGCGACAAAGTTTATAAAAGAAGTTAAAAATAAAGAAAAACGACTTTTAAATGTGATTTTACTAAGAGCTTTTAGAAATACATTTATCCATTCTGAATCATATTGTTATATTTTTGGGGTGTTATTTTAACTTTCATTAAAGCATTTCGAACGGAATTCGCTTATTTTAAGCGAACATAATGACCGGATATTTAATTGAATAGATTGAGTTTGCCTAGAGTGAAATATTTTCCATTTGACTAAACCGAGTCTGCCAAAGAGAGATAATGTCGCGTAGTCGTGTCTCTTTCTCTTCTTAAATTCTTGTATCTGATTCTCCTCTTTCTTCTA
>CM042161.1:71203674-71216174 GCA_023376005.1 Doryteuthis pealeii | reverse complement strand
TCAATACTACACGCAGCATCCTTGTGTAGTGTTCAAAATTCCATAGCTAATTATCTCCCCCTGCCGCCAGGGGGCGAATGCCAACATTGTATATTGGCGCCAAATACCAAAACTTCACTTATCGCAAAGCAGTTACTGGAGAGAGACGTCAAAAGAAACGCTCTCATCCCTTAGCCCAAAACAGGACCTACTTATCAGGGAGCCGTTACCAACGAGAGACGTAAAAACAAAAGCTCTCATTACTTAGCCCCAAAACAGGGCCTTCTTATCGCGGAGCACCCACTGAGGGTAGTCGCATAAACAGCGGTCCCTACACTTCATTCATCACTTAGCCCAAAAACAGGGCTTACTTATCCAAAAGCAGTACTGGAGGAGAGACGTAAAAACACCAAGCTCTCATTACCAAGCCCTAAAACAGGGCCCACTTATCACAGAACTCTACAACTAGCTCCCTTCTAAGGCATTGTATCTGCATACTGCATAAAGGCCGGTACTATTGCACACTTACTAAAGGACGAGAAACTACCGATACGAAGCGTCTTAGCAACATTTCCATTACTCCAAGAAAATTCCTCCACAGATAAGTCCTGTAGCAGTTACCATTAAAATTTGCAACAGTTTTATGTAATTTTGTCAATACAAGTGTCTGCATTTACTTTCGTGTTTGTTCCTTCTTTGTCCGACAATTTGCCTACAACTACGGAGAAATAAGAGCTCCTTCTAAAACCGTAAATACTCTTAGTAACTCCCATCAATCTTTTTCTCTAAACACTTCGTTAGAGTGCAAGTATTACAACCATACTGTAGTACTTATACGGCTAAGATTTGGAAGAATCTTCGCTTCATCTTATCAGAGATCTATATGATGGATAATCTGTCTATAGCAGTCCATGGATTTGTATGCATATATTGACATGTGAAATGCAGTCATATAGTAGTACGGATACGGCTTGGGAGAATTCTCATTTTAGTCTCCTTCAGAAAATTTTTATTGAAAGTTATCTACTAATGCAGACTTCTTGTACGTCTCTCTTTTACTAACTCTTTCTAGACAGTGATAAAATCAATAGTTTTAAAAATATGAAAAAAAAAGAAAAGATATTAAAAAAAATTGCGTATTTTCCAAGAAAATTAAATTCTGAATTAACAAAAAGAAAAAAAAATGAAACTCTAAAAAATCTCATCTTTATTTAATGAATTTTTCCCTTTCCAATCTATTATCTCTATCTCTGTCATATATATATAATATATATATATATATATATATATATATATATATGTATGTGTGTGTGTTGTGTGTGTGTGGTGTATGTTAGTATATATATGCAAATATATGTGTATATATGTGTGTATATGTGGCTATATATACATACAAATGTGTGTATACACATGGGTATATATATATGTGTATATGTATATATATATATGTGTGTATATACATATGCATGTGTATTTATGTGTATGTATATATGTATGTGTGTATGTATGTATCTATATGTTTATATGTATAATTTCATATATGTATATGTGTATGTAAATACGTATATATATATATATATATATATATATATAATATATATATATATGCAGTTTACATATAGGCATATGTTTATATATGTTATATATATATATATATGTATAAACACACAAACACACAAACACACAGACACACAGATATATATATATAACTGGTTTTATTTTCCTCGAAAAAGCATTGTTCCTGTTATATTTTAAGTTTTCTGTTAGCGCTTCCAGAAAGATGTCCCGATAGATTATATATGAGTCAGTGTTGACACAATCAGCTTTTATAAGAACATCCCTTATGATTTAGGAAATGAGACAATTAAGTTCTGGTTTCAAAAATACTTAGACGCAATACCAAGTAGATTCTCAAAAGAATTGATTATTGATCCTCTGAAAATGTTTCTTGAAAGCAATCATTTCTATTTTGATAATGAATATTACCTACAAGTTAAAGGAACAGCCATGGGGAAGAATGTGGGCCCAAATTTCACCAACACTAAATAATGAACTTAAAAACCAAAAATATACTATACACCCAGTTACCCAAAACCTTCAATGAAGACCTTGGAATTACATCAAAAGAAAACATCTTATTATAATGGAGATTGTGTGTTTTTCTGTCTGTAACCGAAACTATATTACTATTCAAGTAACAATTCCCTTAGTTATTTACGTCACATTCTACAGGATTTTATTTTTATTTAAACCTCAATTATTAATAAAAATTGTTTTACATCATTAAGACTGTTGATAATATCTACATATTAATAACATGCAATTGTATTTATATATACAACAAAATAGCAGTTTACAGTGCGAATGGGAAGGTTAATTTGCATATTGATCTTAAAAATCTGATTTTAATAAATATATGCTTAGTATTATTGATTACTAATTGTTTGGTTTTATCTTAATGAATATTATCTAAAATCTCAGGTATAAATCTTGAAAGAAATTCATTAACAAGAAAAAATAACTGTAATTTTATTCTTTACTTTCTATTTTAACTAGATAGTTAAATTAGGAAAATTTAGCAATGAAAGACGGTAGTGAGGGAAGAGTAAGTTTCAGTTGTTCTATTTTTTATTATACCCTCCTCTGTTTCAAATATTTTTATCTGCTTTCTTATTTAGTTTCATTAGCATTTCTAATTTGATACAATATTTTATTACATTAAAACTTAAATACTTGCACCCGGAGGGTGCATATATTTGCTAGTATTCTTAAATAACCTACCACATTTTACCTTAGAATATCAATAAAATCAACTGGCATTCCTGAATATCCTTACATACATATATATATATATATATATATATATATATATTATATATATATCCTTAATAAAGGATAGCGAAATGATATCGAACACATTATGTAAAAATACAGATACCTCTTAATATCTAAATTTGTCAAGGGTGTCCATTCTGGACTGCAACATCGTAGTTGTTGAAATTTATGTATATAAGGCGTGTGCTAGATGCCCACTCCTATTTATAGACTCGGCGATAACCATGTGAACATACTCTTGGCCAATCACAGGCAGTACTCTGCTGCTGTTATTGTTATTTATACCGGCTGTTCTGGTCATAGCTACCCATAGCTGCTTTGAACCTTCGGGGACGACGGAACATAGGATTAATAACATTGATAAAGGTACAGAAACCCTCGTCATTGTTTATATAGTATCACTACTACTTTTCTACAAGGATGACTTTGGGATAAAATAACCCACCAAGGTTGAGAGACAATTAAACAAAGAAACCGAACTAAACCTACATTTCACCATATTCTGTATCTCATCATGTCGCGTATATCCATGACAATTTCTCGCCAACCCTCCCTATCATTCATTGACCCCAGGTAATCCTCCGCACAGCATGCTGTATCTGCACATAACTGGTCTATGTAGGTCTTTGCTGGACGGCGCACTAGAATGGTCCATGTTCCAGTTTCCAAAGAAGGACGTCGTTTATTAGTTCATCCTTACTTTTCCATCAGTTCGTCCCCGGCATGATTGTACGCCTTACTGGGATGGTTTGTAATAACAGAAGACGTGTGGGCCGTATACTGCTTTCTGTGGGAACTTTTGCTACACCATATGGAATCTTCAGGTTAAATCCACTATGTGTTATAACGACTTATCCGAGTAACCCATTATACCAACAAAATATTGAGACCAACCCAATATTTCACACACACACACACCACACACACACACACATATTATATTATATAATATATAATATATATATATATTATATATGTATAGATATATTTATATATAAGATAGAGAGAATCAATCATCAGCTCATTATTTTCAACAATGTGAATCAAAATTTCATCGGAAGCAGCTAATCACCTTAAGCCATGTATATATGTATTTTGTAACACTTCTTTCCTCTCTCTTTCTCTTTCTCTTCTCTCTCTCTCTCTCTCTCTCTCTCTTCTATTAATATATAATATATATATATATATATATATATTATATTCTTTTATATCTATCTTTCTATGAATATGTAGTGTTAAGGGCCGGTTTAGCTCAGTCGGTAGAGTGTTCGGCAGGGAACCTCAAGGTTCCTGTTTCGATACCGGCCCTCGCAACTCAGCGTATGAGTAGCACAGGGAACTTTGCAGTAAAGCGAGGAGCTGATGAAGGTGTGGTGCTCGACTTGGTCTAGCGCTAGTGAAAGTGGGATAGATCTCCCTCGTTGTCTGGCTGATATCGACTTTAGGCACCACGTACGACTTTACTTACATAAATAGATATTTTTTGAGGATATGTGTTAATTGAAGTCATACCTAATTTTGAAAATTAATTAGTTAATAATTAATGAATTTTAGGCGAATGTACATTTCGACCTCATTCAGGAATTGACATTTACTCAATTCGTTTAGCCTTACATTTGAACATATATGCCCATCTAAAATTCATTAATTATTAACTAATTAATTTTCAAAATTAGGTATGACTTCAATTAAGCACATATCCTCTAAAAATTGTCGGCTTAAAGCCATATATAAAATAAACACATTTGTTTGTTTACTTAACCTCATAAATAGATATGTACGACTGCATATGTGTGTATATGTGTATATGTTTGTATTTGAGATTGTGCTCATAAGTGTCTGTAGTTATGTATTGTATGTATGTATGTACGCATGTGTGTGCCTATACGTGAAATATTGTTATACAAGTGTGTATGGTTGTATGTGTTTGTACATCAAAGTGTTGTTGTTGTTTCAAAGTCCTCCATGCTTAGAGATTCAGATCTTTCTAGAAGATCAAACCCACAAAACCTTAAGTTGCCGGTTTTTAATGATAATCAGTTTTTTGTTTTTACTTCAGTCAAGCAATCAAAACAAAAACGGATTAAAACAAAAAGTGAAAAAAGAAAAAATCATTTCTTCTTCATTTGCAAACAAAAATTCTTTTTCATTTTTTATCGATTTAACTTGTCCGCTAATAAAAAAAAGGGACTTTTTTTTAATCTCCTTCGGGAAATTTACCTCTCGCTCTCTTCTTCTTCTTCTTCTTCTTCTTCTTCTTCTTCTATTATTATTATTATTATTGATTATTATATTATATTATTTTTATTTATAGATCATATCGCTCTCTTCTTTTCTTTTCCTTCTTCTTCTTCTTCTTCTTCTTTCCTTTTCTACTTTTTCTCTTTCTTCTTTCTCTTCTTCTTCTTCTTCTTTCTCACCCTTCTCTCTTCTTCTTCTTCTTCGTCTTCTTCTTCGCCTTCTTCTTCTTCTTCTTCTTCTTCTTCTTCTTCTTCTCGTTCTCGCCTTCTTCATTCTGCTTTCTTCTTCTTCCTTTTCTTCTTCTTCTTCTTCTTCTTCTTCTCTCTCTCTTCTTCTTCTTCTTCTTCTTCTTTTTCTCTCGCCTTCTTCTTCTTCTTCTTCTTCTTCTTCTTTTCTTCGTTCTTCTTCTTTTCTCTGCTCTCGCCTTCTTCTTTCTCTTCTTCTTCTATCTTCTTCTTCTCTCGCCTTCTTCTTCTCTTCTTCTTCTTCTTCTTCTTCTTTCTTCTTCTTCTGTCCTTCTTCTTCTTTCTTCTCTTCGCCTTCTCTTCTCTTTCGCTCGCCCCTTCTCTTTCTTCTTCCTCGCTTCTTCTTCTTTCTCGCCTTCTTCTTCTTCTTCTCTTCTTCTTCTTCTTCTTCTTCTCTCGCCTGCTTCTTCCTTCTCTTCTTCTCTTCTGTCCTTCTCTCGCCTTCTTCTTCTTCTTCTTCTTCTTTCCTTTCTTTCTTTTCTATTTCTACTTTCGTCTTCTTCTTCTTCTTCTCTATCTTTTCTTCTTCTTCTTCTTCTTCTTCTCTTCTTCATCTTCTTCTTATCTTCTTACTTCTTCTCTCTTTATTTCTATTTTTCTTATTATTTTTTCTCCCTGGCTCTTTTTGACTTATCTTTTATCTCGTTATCTTGGTAGTTTTTGCTCTTCTTTTCTTTTCTTCTCTCGCCTTCTGTCTTCTTCTTCTTCTTTTCTTCTTCTTCTTCTTTCTTTTCTTCTTCTTCTTCTTTCTTCTTTTCTCTTCATTCTTCTCTCAGCCTTCTTCTATTTCTTCTTCTTCTTCTCTTCTTCTTCTTCTTTCTTCTTCTTCTTCTTTTTGCTGTCTTCTCTTTTCTTGCTTCTTCTTTTCTTCTTGCTACATTCTTTTTTGCTTCTCTTCTTCTTACTTGCTTCTTCTCTCTTCTTGCTTCTTCTTCTTTTTCTTCTTCTTCTATCTTTTCTCGACTGGTCTATTGGAAAAGGAGTCTTTCTCCGCATTGTCAAATAATTGTGCAAGTCAGCAAAGAAAAACTATTCGCTATGTTGGAATGTCAGATGTTACTCGAGAATCCAATTAAGTAGCAATTATATCGCTTTTAAAAAAAAGCCAAAATAAAAAAAAATAAAAAAGTAAAAAAACATTCAAAACAAACAGTATTAAAAACAGTTTAAGAACATAATAAGGCTTAAAGGGCCTTAGAAATACATAGGGCACCTGGAGTAGAATGATTAGTTTCAAGATCCCAATCAAGATTCTAATTCTGATTAATCTAAGTAAAAGAAAACAGTTAAAAGGAAATATCCTTATGTAAAGATAAAACAATTCTTTTTAAAACAACCGTAATAAATTGATAGAAATTGTTCTTTGGCCACAAACAAATATTTCTTTATCCGATAATAGCTAACTTGGCATATATTTCTGAAGTGCTATAAATCACTTCTTTTGAAAAGTAACTAACTATTTCACTTCTTTATGAAGTGTGAATTTCTTTCGAGCTGTGATCAATAATCACTTTCTTTCAAAGTACTATATTCACTTCTTTTGAAGTTGTAGACTTCTTACATCGGTCTGCTAATTATCACTTCTTTTGAGGCTCGCATATTTCTTTGAGTGTCGTATAAATTATTCTCTCTTTGAAGTGACTGCACTTTCTTTCGACGTGTGGCATAATTATCTTCTTTTGGAAGTGCCTGCACTTCTTTCGAAGTGTGCTAATAGTCACTTCTTTTTAAGTGCATGCCTTCTTTCGAGTGTGGCTCAATAATAATTTCTTTTTGAAGTGCTGCACTTCTTTCGAGTGTGCTAATAGTCACTTCTTTTGAAGTGCTGCACTTTCTTTCCGAGTGAGCTAATTAATTCCTTCTTTGAAGTGCATGCACTTGTCTTTTGAGTGTTAGCTAATAATTCGACTTCTTTCGAGTGCAGATATCACTTCTTTTCTAATGTTCAATGACATTTCTAAAGTAGAATTACCATCATTGCCTTGCAATGAGGCACATGAGCAGCACGCTTGGATCTGTAAATAAATGAGAAGCTAATTGTTAGGTGTGAAAGTAAATGGTAGGGTGGCCGTTCACATTGATCAAGAACGATCCTCCCTTTGCATCTTAGTGCTAGAAAAGATAAACACCCCCGCATGTCTGGTGATTAAGGTCAATGTTGATCTCGCCTACTTTAATCAGCTATGTTATAGCTAAACTATTTTTAAGAATCCGCACCTGTTCAGCTGCGACTTGCTAATATAGACCCCTCTGCGAGAGGGAGTTGGTCATGGGTTCGTGAGCGAGAATTCTTAAGGTGACTGAGTCAGTCCTTGAGATGCGGCACTCCACTTAGGCCAGGCGGGCAATCAGAGCCTCCTCTGATTAATCGGCATGTCGTCGAAGCCCTAGCCCAAGCATAGGAATTCCCATACCAATTGGTTCTTATAGCGTCCTCAACCATTTTATCTCTATATGACAGAAGCCGGTAGGCGTGAAGTTTTTGATTCACTGAGTTTGATGCTAACCCGCACTCTATGATGATGGTATACATTTTTGATTTCTAGGGAGGTTAATACATACCCTTTTTATTCACCATTACTAACGGGTTCCACTTTGCTAGGCAGTGAGTACCCTATGCGCTAAAATAGATCAAAAACATGATTTTAATTTTTTAAATCCCAACATGAACATTGAATGAACTAAACACGTCTTGGCATAAAATAATTTCAAGCGCTGTTTAACACTGCAGTAAATTCAACTAATCAACCAAATAACCAACCAACCAACCAACCAGCCAACCAACCAACCAACCAGCAACCATCTAACCAGCCAACCAACCAACCAGCCAACCAACCAAACCAACCAACCAAGACCAACCAACCAACCAACCAACCAACAAACCAACCAACCAGCCAAACAACCAACACGCCAACCAAACCCCGGACCAGCACCAACCAAACCAACCAACCCAACCAAAACCAAATAATTCGCTCCTTTATTCTACCACAAACATACACACTCCCACGTCTGTATTCTATGTTTGTGTGTGGTAGCTAACACTCAAAACATTTTTCATTTTGAGCAGTAACAGTTGAAAATTTGGTACATAGACAGTGATGTAGCGGATGGCAGCCATTGCCAGTTACCAGAGTTCTGGTCCGAGAACCTAAGAATGCAGTTGTACTAATTTCCGCAGTTCTATCCAAGTCGCACTAGGGACAACTTAGCGAATCAAACCTCAAACAGCACACAACAGTTTAATGCTTGGTATTCTGATTTGTGATATATCTATAATAATACTATTATTACTATTATTATAGTATATCACGATATAATATATAATATATATATATATAACTATATATGTGTGTGTGTGTGTGTGTCATGTGGTGACTAAAGTTAAACCTCATGAGTCAAATATACTAGTAACAGTTACGCTTAGCTTGTCACGGGCGAAGAATCTGACTCTTGGCCCTTGTGAGCTACTAAGTGAAAACTCTTAGTAAGGTTATTTGCCTCATTGGTTTAACTTTATTATTTGACTCTACTTAGGTATTGAGCCGATTTTACATTTTAGCTTTAGATAATCTAGTGGTTTGAAAAATATAATTTTTCAGAGTTATATTGTTTTTTCTCTTTCTTTTTGGGCAAGTTTATAGTATTAACCGATTAATTTCGGTTGGTCGACCGATCTGTGTTTTTTCTTTTTATCATTTCCCCAAGTAAGTTTGGTAGGTATATTTTTACATCAAACTATTTTGCCGCAAGTGCTTTACTAATAAGTTTTGTTAGTATGCACACACACACACACACACACACACACACACCATATATATAATAATATATTATAATTTATATGTGTGTGTGGTCTATGTGTGTGTGTGTGGAGAATTAAAAAAAGGCAGCATCACCTGTTTAACATTTATTAACGATCTTTCAAAGCTTTCTTGCCACTGTTTACATTTGGATGGCTCCATGGAAAATTAGTCCCCGCGAATTTATTATCAAGTACTTTCAGGACTTCGAAGTGCCTCATCAGGGTGATGCGTTTGTGTTCCATTTTTTTTTTCAAGTTAGTTAGTGGAGTAGACTGGGAATCGTAGAAATTTTAGATGTTGTAAATGACTTATTATCTGACATATGAAGAGTCAAAGTGGCGTGACAAGTCGATGGAAGTACATTCATTTTTAGGAAGAAATAACCATCTTCCTAAGGGGTATTTAAATTTGTGATACTACTTAGTCTCATTAAACGACTTGTCTGAGAGATGCAGTTGTTGTGGATTAACAGGTTAGTGAGTTTTTAAATTTAGTATAATAAGTAATTAATTTTACCTTATTATCGGGCGTGGTGTTGAATTTTATGTTGTTCCAAGTTAATGTTATAGTGTTATTTCATAAAGGTGTATATTCCTGTGCATCTGGTTACGTAATAAATGATGTTATTTGAAGAAGTATTTGCTGTCGTATTTTTTTCCTTGTAGTTAGGTCTATTTTTTTTTTTTTTTTTGTGGCTGTTGATTGTCGTCAATGACTTGGATTAATAGATTATGAACACACACAATTATATATATACATAGAGAAACAGCAGACAGACAGACAGACGAAAGGGGGCTATGCGTGTGTAAAGAAGCAGAGGGTTCATGTAACATGGACAGGATAAACATATGTATATGCACATGACTGTCATATTTAGATAGATGGACTCATAAACGACTGAGATAGATAGTTAAAATTAACTGGACTGGAACTGTATTATTATATAATTATATATATATATATATATTATATATACTATATAAATTGCTTTTTCTTTGGCAGATATTTTTACCAACTAGATTATTTTTTGGTTGCACGATTATCTTGTGTTTTTTTTTCCCCAAAATCTTTTTTCTTCAGCAGGTGATGTTGGTTAGTATATTTTCAATCAAATATCTGCTTGTTTCTTTTTTCTCTTAACCGAGTTTGGTGTATTATATATTTAATTATATATATATTATATATATATATAGATAGATAGTAGATAGATAGATCATGAACAGAAATATCCTAGAGTTACTTATGATGATCAGACTGAGGTATGATCTAATTAAACATCGGTATATCTCTCTGTCTGTCTGTTTGTCTGTTCACGAATGTAATCCAGGCATGTGCGCTGCACAAGATCAAAAACGAACCCTTCCAAGAATATATTTTAATTTTACGAGTATCAGAGTGGTATTCATATTTACACTAGAATCATTTTCAGGTCACTGGAGACTAATTACCGGGTTCTTGTATGAGAAATAGAGAGAAATAGCCAAGGGAATAACTCAAAAGTTTACCAAATTCAAAGAATATAATGGAGATTGTGTGTTATGTCTGTCTGACCGAAAACTGAATCACTACTCAGTCACAATTCCTTAGTTATTTTGACGTCACTCACCATTGATTTTATTTTTATTTAAACCCTCGTTATTTGATAATGTTCTATACTATATAATACTTTTGACTTTATCTACATTCTAATAACAGTGCAATTGTTATTATTATATGCAACAAAATAGCGGGTTCAGTGTGAACAGGAAAGCTAATTTTGCATTATTGATATTTAACAGGTTTAATTTATTAATATGCGCTTAGATCATTATGATTTCCTAATGTTGTTTTTTTTTTCTTACGTGAATAGGAGCTAAAACTCGGCGGCAATAAATCTTAAATGAAATCCCTTTATATAAAGAAACAACAGTCAATTTATCGTACTTCTAATTTAACTAAATAGTTAATTAGGAAACTTCAGCAATAAAAGGAGGGAGTTGATGAAAAATGAGGAGAATTAGTTCAAAGTTGCTTTCTATTCTTCCGATTTACTCCCTCTGTTTTCAAAATCATTATTATTTGGGTTATTTAGTTTCAAAGAATTTCAAATTGAACATATTCAATTAACATTAAATTCAAATACTTCACCCGGAGGTTGCATATATCTTGCTAGTTCAAAGCAATTTTTGTATCGAGTATTCTGTTCATTAAAGACTCTTGAATTAATGATAATTTTGTTCATCATTTGCGGTATTACTTCATTTTAAAAAAGTATTATATGCGAGTGTAAGAGAATGGGCTTAAACATGTACAAAATTTCCGTTGGAACGTTTGAACAATTTGCAACATCGAACCGTTTTTACTGCTATCCAATGGATTTTAAATTTAGTCGGGAAAATTTATAAACATGGGCAGGCCGAGAGACCACCAGCTAGTATGGGGAGCTAATGCCCTAGATGTAGCGTCCTCCACCTCAGGTTTGCAAAATTATCTTCACTCGTCGTAGTAGTAGTTTAAAGTGGATAGAACTCTCTCGCTGTCTTTGGCTGATACGACAATAGGCAATTCTCCGCCTACTTTATACTGTACTTATACTATGCATATTACTGATTCTTAGATATATATAAAATACTATTCTACAACCTCCTGACTACCAATGGTTATTACCTACATTTCTAATTCCGTTGATTACTACTCCGTTCTCGTTAAAACGAGACACGAAATCATACATCGTTTCCACACCTGAGGATGGCAATTGTATTGCGAAAGCGCTCGTTGGAAACCGTTGGTTACTTGTTATTACCAGTTACACCCCGGAACCAGAAGATGGCCCGAAAATTGGAACGGCATCAATGAAAAACCTGTCCGACAGACAGATTGTCTGTACAGTTCCAACGAACATGTTATAAAAGAAAAAATGCTGCCAAAATACACTTATTTAAAATATATATACTATATAAATATTATATATATATATATATATATATATTATATATATTATATGTGTGTTGTGTGTTGTGCTGTGTGTGTGTGTGTGTGTGTGTGTGTATTTAGCAGCATCTTTTCTTGTACGGCATGTATTATTAATAATGCTGCATTTTTTGTCGGCAAGTTTTGTCCTTTTTGTTATTTTCGTGATTGCCGAGAACTTATTTGTCTGTGATATCTGGCGAAAATTTGGAAATGTAGTTGCCATATTTCAAGACCAAGTACTTTCGGCCTTGTGGGCCACGTTAGGGTTATTTTGAAACCGTACAACAAGGGCTATTTATATTGAATTTCATATAATTCAAAATATTAGTATTATTAAAAATGTGGAGAAAAAAAACATTGTATTCTGGTAGTGATTTATAAATCATAGGTTCCTATTTTGTTTAGAACGTTTGTTTTTTTTAATAAACCCTAATCATCTCTTTTCATT
>CM042161.1:71166528-71203574 GCA_023376005.1 Doryteuthis pealeii | reverse complement strand
ATTTGAAGATATAAAACTTTAAATATGTATTAAAATAAAACCAACTATATATAGATTATAATATCAGTCATGTATTTATTAAAACTTGTTTTAAAAACAATGAGGACTGTCTAATGTGCATGTTCAAATTTTGAGTGTATTTATTCTATGTTATGACGATTTTGGGTAATGTCACGTAAGCTAACTGTCAAATGGCATTTTTCTTCTTTCTTTCTTTCTTTCTTTTCTTCTCTCCTTCTTTCTTTTTGTCTTTCCTTCTTCCTTTCCTTCTTTATTACCTACTTGCCTATTTCCTTTCTCTCTTTCCTTCTTTCTTTCCTTCCTTTTTATTTTCCTTCTTCCTTTCCTTATAGATATATACTACCAGTCATGTATTTATTGAAACTTGTTTTAAAAAACAATGAGGACTGTCTAATGCTGCATGTTCAAATTTTGAGAATATTTATTCAATGTTATGACGATTTTGGGTAATGTGACGTAACAGTGACGTAATTTTTGTTACAGACAAAAACCGGAAGCGAATCTCCATTATTAATAGATTTTCATACTGTTTGCCTCATCTTTATTGTTATATACACAACGTTTCAGCTGAAAAGCACTCCGGCTTTCTTCGCGTTTTTCTTTTCGAATATTATTAGATGGGAATTGGTCATTTGTATTATTTAGATTTTTATTCAGTTTACCTCATCTTTATTTTTATATACACAAAGTTTCGGTAGATACGCTCTCCGGCTTTCTTCAGGTGTTTCTTGTGGATAAACATTTTCCGAACCTCTTGAAGGTTTCCTATAACAATATGAAGGCTCCCGGATTCGACCAGAAGGTTCCGGGATTTTCCAAGAAACACCTGAAGAAGGTCGGTCGTGTCTTCAACCGAAAAGTTGTTATACATATATATATAAAGTTGTGGACAACATTACTATTTATTATTTTTCAGCATTCCCAGTTATCATTATTGTGAGTTTTCACACCAGCTGATGGTATTCAACTGGAATCTGGTAACAAGTCTACTCAGGTTTCCAGGACTTTTCTGAGCATTCTAGCTGATTGTAGCAATGCAGTAGTCTGGATGATCTCAATTCATCCTCTGATTTCCAGATCCTCCAGTTCTTTTTTCCAAGTTTATTGGGACCGTTCCAAGTGCACCAGCTACAATTGGTATCACTTTGACCCTCATATTTCCACAGCTTTTTTTAATTCTCTGGCAAGGTTCAGATAGTTGTCTATCTTTTTTTTCTCTTTCATCTTCACTCTGTGATGTGCTGGAACTGCAAAGTCAACCAGTTGACAAGACTCTTTTTTTGTTAAGAATACTAGGTCTGGCTCCTGGCTGGGATAAGGTGTCCGTGTTTATCTGGAAGTCCAAGAGAATTTTATGCGTTTCGTTCTCAAGAACAAATTCTGGTTTATTCATACTATTTGTTGTATAATTTTTGCAGAATTCCCAGTCGATCACCTTCCCAGCCCAGTCGAGCTTAACTTTGTACTCCTGTTGTGATTTTATTATTATTATTATTATATTTTATCAGTCTTGTGTGTTTTTCATCAGCAAAAAAAAAAACAACAACGCCCTGGTCTACGAAAGGAATCGTACAAAAGGCCTGGAAAAGAGACTGAGGGAATTAGTGACCAGAGAAAAATTGAGTCCGTCACGACCACAGCAGTGTTACAATCAGGCCGTATACTTAAGAAGAGTCGTGAAGATTCGAGGAGATTTACAGTCACTTGTTGACGGCTGATATCGACAATAGGCCATTCCATTAAACTTACAAAAACGTGTTTGAGATCTATATGACATGGAGGCATTTGAAAAGCTACCATTACAACCAAGTAGTTATTAATAGTAGAAATTAATCATGAAATATTTCGCATATATATATATATATATATATATATATATATGTGTGTGTGTGTGTGTGTGTGTGTGTGTGTGTATGTGTGTGTGTGTGGTGTGTGTGTGTGTTATTCCTTTGTTAGTATTCGAGAATTGAGAATAAAGTGCTCGATTACTTTTGTAAGAGCTGTATTTATTTATTATAGTGTACAATAAATTTAAGGTGCAATTGTTGCCATTGGTTTCCAGGTAGCATGCTTGCTACCCTTCATCACGACAAATCGCCTGAAACCAATAGTAACAAGTGCACCTTAAATGCGTTGTACACACTATATATATATATATATATATATATATATATATATATATACCAACTCCTCCGCACGAGTAGGATGCATCAAAACGTCATTTTTAAGCATACTTTAACAGGTTTGGATTCAGAGTTTTCCCTTTTCTAGAACAGGTACCATACTAAGCTTAAATACCAGTTTTCTTTACTATTAACCCCCAGCTGAAGAGAAAACAGTTGGATTCATACCTATCCCAAGGGTATACGCTCTTTGTAAAATGCAAATATCCTAGTCCAGGATTTGAACACGGGACGCCAAATCCATTTCCTACGTCGCTAACTATTACACAACCCGCTACCATTGGATGTAAAAATGTTTCAACGACGAATGCTATTTTCAATCTAACATGACCCACGCCAAAAGATCTGATGGTTTTGGGTTAAAAGAAATGTGTGTCGTTTCGTGGAATTAGGCCAGCATGTGTAGAAGTGAAAAGTTCTAAAATAGCCAACGACAATAAAAGCAGTTTTCAAATGTACTAATTATAAAAACGATCGCTACTTTGTCTCTGATTGATTCTAATCGATTGACTTCTAATCGATTAACACTAGCAAAAAACATTCAGCAGAATTGTTCAAAAATGTACATTTTAAGTCAGAGGTCAAATTCGGTAATTTTTCATCAATTTTTTTTTTAATCTGTAAAATAATTACAGTTCAACGATAATTATCACAAAGCTTTTTTTTCTTTCTCATTTTTAATTCTTTTAATTCTTAAAGAGATCATTGCATATTCATGAAAATATTTAGACAGACACCCAAGCCAAATGCGGATATATTCCAATTTGTATTGTTTGGATTATAATACTAGTGTATTAAGTAATTAACAGTTAGCTCCCATATTTTTATGATTACCTCCCTTTTGGAGAACTCTCTAGTGAATACTAGACTATATAAACTCTCAGTAAGTGTACCAATTATTCTAAGTAGAATAAAGCTTTCCAAAGTCTATCGGTGTTATCGTTTGTCATTAGAGTTAGTGCTTCTGATAACAAATAGAAGAATACGACTATTGAAGAATGTGGAGCACCTCTGCATCAGCATTGCTCTCAGTTCCACTCTGAACCGGAGTGGTAGTACCTGTTAGGGTCACATCTATGGGTTAAATAAAAAATGTGTTTATAAAAATAATTGAGTATTCATTAAGAATTAATTTATTTCAAAACTTTATCGGCATTAAATGACCCACTGAGGTTGATATGCCGTAAAACAAACAGACCAAACCAAACTAGAGAGATAGAAAGAGAGTGTGTGCGTGTGTATGTGTGTGTGTGTATGAGAGAGAGAGAGAGAGAGAGAGAGAGAGAGAGAGAGAGATTAGGGAGAGAGATTTAATGGCAATTCACAAGCTATGTCTTTTTTTCATACAAAGTATATATATATATATATATATATATATATATATATATATATATATAATCCCAAGAGACGGGTTAGCTCAGTCGGTAGAGCGTTCGACTAGCAAACCACAAGGTTCCTAGTTCGACACCGGCCCTCGCCAACTCAGCGTATGAGTAGCACAGGGATCTGTGCGGTAAAGTGAGGAGCTGATGGTAGGTGTGGCGCTCCACCTCAGATGCTAAAATAATCTCCTTGGTCTAGCGCAAGTGAAAAGGGGATAGACTCCCTCGCTGTCTGGCTGATACCGACATTACGCCGCCCCGACGACTTAATATATAATTCCAAAATCCGGAAAAGAAATCTTCCTTACGACATATAAGTGTCGTAGTTTGCAGAGCTCAATGTGTGCTCTTTTTGTCATAGTGCAAAATTATATAGGTAAAAAATATAACAAAAGATTTAGATTTTTCTAAATATAAATCTTCTCTTATACTTTTTACCTATATATATATATATATATATATAGAGAGAGAGAGAGAGAGAGAGTCAGAAACTCAGCCCTGAAGAGCATTAAGCGAAACTTTTAGTAGGTTCGTCTGACTCATTAGATCTATCTTTATTATTTGCTCTACTTAGGTATTGATCACTTTTTACTTATTAGCTTTAGTCTCCTGGCGGTTTTATATGAATATATATATATATATATATATATTCAGACTGAGCTAACCCGTCTCTTGGGATTATATATAATATATATATATATATATATATATATATATATTATATATATATACTTTGTATGAAAAAACATAGCTTGTAAAACAAAAGAATTAAAAAAAATTTTCTGAGAACAAAATACATTTTGCGGACCTTCCTTTTTTTTTTTTTTTTTATAAATATTGAATTTTCTCCCGTTGGAACCAGAACAACATATATATATATATATATATATATATATATATATATATATATATATATATATATATATATATATAATTGTTTTTTTTCTTTGGACAAAATATTGTACCAATAGATTACTTTTTGTTAGTACGACTATTTTGGTCTTTTTCTTTTTCCCAAAAAATTTTTCTCCCCGGTTGATGTTTGGTAGTATATTTTTTACAATCAACCTATTTGCTGTTTTTTTTTCTCACCGCGAGGATTTACCAATAAGTTGTATATTAAATTATATATATATATATATATATATTATATATATACTAGCAAATATATGCACCCTCCGGGTGCAAGTATTTAAGTTTTAATATAATAAAATATTGTATTAAATTAGAAAGGCTAATGAAACTAAATAAGAATACAGATAAAAAGATTTGAAACAGAGGAGTATAATAAAAGATTTGAAACAGAGGGAGTATAATAAAAAATGGAACAACTGAAACTTACTCTTCCATTACTCTCGTCTTTCATTGTTATTTTTTCTAATTTAAGTATTTAGTTATAAGAGGAAGTAAAGAATAAAATGACAGTTATTTTATCTTGTTTAATGGATTTCATTTAAGATTCATTGAAGAGATTTTTGCTTATATTCATTAAAATAAAACCAAACAGTTAGAAATCAATAATACTAAGCACATATTTATTAAATTCGATTTTTTAATATTAAATGCAAATTAGCCTTCCCGTTCACACTGTAAACCGCTATTTTGTTGTATATATAAAATATAATTACATGTTGTCAGTATGTAGACATAGTTAACAGTATTAATAATGTAAGACAATTTTATTATAATTGAGGTTTAGATAAAATAAAAATCATGGAGAATTTGATGTCAATAACTAAGAGAATTGTGACTTGAGTAGGAATATAGTTTCGGTTACAGACAGAAAACACACAATCTCCATTATAATAAGATATATATATATACAGAGAGAGAGAGAGAGAGAGAGAGAGAGAGAGAGAGAGAGAGGGGGGGGAAGAAGGAGAGAGATTTAAAGTTGCAGGGTTTCCACTGTATTCAGCTATTCCAATCGCAAGCAGATCACACCAACAGGAATTAACGTGCTGGTTTTGTAACCAGTTTAGCCAATCTGAAAACCTCATTTACCACACAAGAATGCCATTCTGGGCTCATGTCGACCTATTCAAACAAATAAAATGAATGCTCATTGTAGTAAAGCCGTGCCAGTTGCGCAATCTATTGTGCTAAGGACGATGGCTTCACAAAGTTACTTGAAATGCGTTCTTCTACCGAAGATGATTCAATACCGGACATCTCTCACAAGAATTCGCCTACCTTTAAAAGCTCTTCACCCAGCATTATGGAGAGTAGTCAACTTCGCTTTAACTCTGCTGAACACACCAACTAAATCAAAGTCTCCTTTTGAGCGCTATTACAGTAATTGACATTATCGTTTATAAAGAGAGGTTCAGCTTCATTCTGATCTAGGTAAAGCCATTTATTAATTATATAGCGAATTTGGCCAATCCTGCAGTGAAGGAGCTATCATTAAATTCACTCCCAAGATCTTGATCCTTAATGAGGCTCGAATACTGAATTCTGTGCTATGAAATTATATTACATATATGCTTATGTATATTTATGGATTTTTGTTTATCGTGTTTTGTGGATTTTGAAACCACTCCGTAATGGTGAATGGTCTCTAGGCGTTAATAGATTTGCGTTGTTTCAATGTTCTAGGAAATTTCGACAAACCATGTTTGCAGTAAAATCTCTCAATAAATTAGTATTATCTGCGTTATTCGGACTATTGTTCTCATCTTCATTGTTATCTGTACAACGTTTCGGTCGATATGCCCTCCGGCCTTCTTCAGGTATTTCTGGTCGGACTCGGGAACCTTCTCGGACTCGGGAACCTTCTTTTCGGCCTCGGGAACCTTTTCGGACTCGGGAACCTTCTTTCTCGTCGTAGTCGGGAACCTTCCTGTCGTAATCGGGAGCCATCACTGAACTTTGAACCTAACCCTTTATTCAGTCCACGGGGGTATCCTGTTCTCATTCCGTTAACCATAGCTGGGGTAGGAGCTATGTTAATTATTTTTCTATGTAACTGCCGTCTGTCAGGATAGAACCTGGAATCCAGAGATAACTGTCACGTAGAACTGTCTTAACTTAACTACCTTATCCATGTGTACTAATTATTCTAAAACATTCTAAAGTCTATCAGTGTTATCATTAACTGCTTAAAATTAGTGTTTCCGATTACGAATAGAAGAACACAATTAGCAACATTAGCAACTATATGATTGCCCAAACTGTTTTGTCCTTATGGGAAGCCACCAACCATTTTTTATCATATGGGTGCTAGAAGGCGGTGACTGAGGGTCTTCATGTCCTGGGAATGACGTTAAACTCTATCTAATGGTAATTGGAGTACTGGGGAATGTAGAGCACCCCTTCATCACCATTGCTCCCAGTTCCACTCTGGCCCGGAGTGGTAGTACCTGTTAGGGTCCTATGGGTTAAATAAAAAATGTGTTTATTAAAATAATTGAGTATCCATTAAGAATTAATTTATTTCAAAACTTTATCGGCATTAAATGACCCACTGAGGTTGATATGCCGTAAGACAAAAGAAAACAAACCAAACTAGATAGATAGATAGATAGAGAGAGAGAGAGAGAGAGAGAGAGAGAGAGAGAGAGAGAGAGAGAGAGAGAGAGAGAGAGAGAGAGAGAGAGAGAGAGAGAGAGTTTGTAGTAAAATCTAACGTCGTTTGCTTTTATGTATTTAGACTCTAATAAGATTTATATAGATCATTTATATTATATATTATATCATATGTTATATTACAATATTATATTATTAATATATATACTATTAATATATTGTATATATACTATCCCTATCATCATATACATCATCATGTACATGATGATAATATATATTGATTTAAATACTTATACTACCGTTGGAATTGTTGGATATAAAGCGTGTGCCAGGCGGTTACTTTTACTTATAGACTCACCGATGGACATGTGACCAGCCTGTTGTCCAATCACTGGCAGTGATCTGCTGCTGTTGTTGTTATTTATACTGGCTGATTCTAATTTTAGCTCACTACTACTTGGATCTTCTTGGACGACGGACCTAAAGGATTCTATATCAGGACTTATTCACATACCAAAGGATTCTATATCACAGGATTTATTCACTTACCAAAGGATTCTATATCCAGGGGATTTATTCACTTACCAAGGATTCTATATCACAGGACTTATTCACTTACCAAAGGATTCTATATCACAGGACTTATTCACTTACCAAAGGATTCTATATCACGGGATTTATTCACTTATCAAAGGATTCTATATCACAGGACTTATTCACTTACCAAAGGATTCTATATCACGGGATTTATTCACTTACCGAAGGATTCTATATCACAGGACTTATTCACTTACCAAAGGATTCTATATCACAGGACTTATTCACTTACCAAAGGATTCTATATCACAGGACTTATATTCACTTACCAAAGGATTCTATATCACAGGACTTATTCACTTACCAAAGGATTCTATATCACGGAATTTTTCACTTACGGAAGGACTTATATATCACAGGACTTATTCACTTACAAAGGATTCTATTCATATTCACTTATTCACTTACCAAGGATTCTATATCAGGGATTTATTCACTTACCGAAGGATTCTATATCACAGGACTTATTCACCAAAGGATTCTATATCACAGGACTTATTCACTTACCAAAGGATTCTATATCACGGGATTCTATTCACTTATCACAAAGGATTCTATATCACAGGACTTATTCACTTACCATTCTATATATTATTCACTTACCAAGGATTCTATATCATTCACGGATTCTTATTCACTTACATAGGATTCTATATCACAGGACTTATTCACTTACCAAAGGATTCTATATCACGGGATTTATTCACTTACCGGATTCTATATCACAGGACTTATTCACTTACCAAAGGATTCTATATCACGGGATTTATTCACTTATTCTATATCACAGGACTTATTCACTTACCAAGGATTCTATATCACAGGATTATTCACTTACCAAAGGATTCTATATCAGGACTTATTCACTTACAAAGGATTCTATATCACGGGATTTATTCACTTACCAAAAGGGATTCTATATCACAGGACTTATTCACTTACCAAAGGATTCTATATCACGGGATTTATTCACTTACAAAGGATTCTATATCACAGGACTTATTCACTTACCAAAGGATTCTATATCACGGGATTTATTCACTTACCAAGGATTCTATATCACAGGACTTATTCACTTACCAAAGGATTCTATATCACGGATTTATTCACTTACCAAGGATTCTATATCACTTATTCACTTACCAAGGATTCTATATCATTATTTACCAAAGGATTCTATATCACAGGACTTATTCACTTACCGAAGGATTCTATATCACGGACTTATTCACTTACCAAAGGATTCTATATCACGGATTTATTCACTTACCAAGGATTCTATATCACAGGACTTATTCACTTACCAAAGGATTCTATATCATTTTCACTTATTCTATATCACAGGACTTATTCACTTACCAAAGGATTCTATATCACAGGACTTATTCACTTACCAAAGGATTCTATATCACAGGACTTATTCACTTACAAAGGATTCTATATCACAGGACTTATTCACTTAGGATTCTATATCACAGGACTTATTCACATACCAAAGGATTCTATATCACAGGACTTATTCACTTACCAAAGGATTCTATATCACAGGACTTATTCACATACCAAAGGATTCTATATCACAGGACTTATTCACTTATCAAAGGATTCTATACCACAGAACTTATTCACATACCAAAGGATTCTATACCACAGGACTTATTCACTTACCAAAGGATTCTATATTACAGGACTTATTCACTTACCAAAGGATTCTATAACTCGGGACTTACTTGCTTATTTACTTTAAGTTCTTTACAACTGGCAAACGATACTTAACTACTACTTATCTACTGATGATAATATCATCATATACATCATCATATACAAAAAATTATTAATCTATATTATATTATGATATATATTGTGTATTGTATATTATATTATGATATTATTGTATTATACAATTTATGTAAATAATTTATATAAATAATATATTATTTTAAATTTTTAAATGTTTTTGCTGAGACAGAAACGAATAAGATTGCTGCTATATTCGTCTTAGAAGGATCCATACAATAATTCACTAAACAGAATTAATATACTTAAAAAAGAAAAGAAAAAAATTAAAATTGTTTAATTCTACTGTAATCTACTTATAAATAGAATATTATATTACTCGGAATCAAATTTGTCGCTCTATCAATCTACCTCTGTCTGTCAGTCGGTATGTCTGTCTGTCTCTCTCTCTTTTTCTCTGTCCCTATCTCTGTCAGTCTGTCTGTCTGTCTATCTCACTCTACACACACACACACACACACACACATATATATATATATATATTTATATATATAATTAGGATGACTTACCGGTGAAATTGGTCTCAAAGATTAGTTGATACAAGTTTTACCATGATAAGTCAGCAATATAACAAATATAAAGTGCTCAATACGTAAGTAGAGCGAATTTATTACTGTGGCATATGCAGAAATAACCTACTCGAGTTTCACCATAAGGATCTTCGGGGTAAAATCCCCTGAATTAATCAAGATAAGGATTAATTATTGCTAACTGTAAGAGTTTATGTTGTAGTTTTAATTTTATATATATATATACGTTGTAAATATAACTACACACACACACACACACACACACACACACATATATATATATATATATATATATATATATATATATATATATATATATATATATAGTTTCCCAGACACTGGGTTTCAACGTATCACGTCTCCGCAGACTTGACATACTACCTCCAGCCGGGTGCGAAAACCGATTGCGTATGTCTATCTGTAAGCTAAGTCACTGCTTACGTCACAATAACCCAAGCAGGTACGGAAGTTTATCAATCAGTATTTAATTATTGTCAAAAATCTGATTTATTAACGATGTCTCTATGAAAATCATAGTTAGATTCACCTCAAAACAGCCCAAGTGCGATATTTACCGTGCATCCCACTTATGCCGGTCAAGATCTAATTAATATGGGGCCACCCACAAACCGAAAATTATGAGATGACAGGCACAAAAAATGCGGTGATTGCCCCGGGCACTGGCCAATAAACCCAACCCTGTTCCTTTAAATCAAGGGGACGGGTGTTGCATAGGGGCATGGCCACCTGGGATCACGTCGTTAATTTCACTACCAATCAAGTGGCTCAAGCACCGGACACACAGGCCCCAAAGGACCCGTGGTATTAGTGCGTTTAAAATACTGTGTGTTCTGTTCTATGAAGTAAAAGTTTACATAATAAAAGGTGCGGTTAATTTTCATACTAGTTTTAACAAAACCGGGTTTAATAAATAATTACTGATATTGATTGTTATTGATCTTTGATATTATTGTTTAATCCTCTAACGTATTAAAATCAATGTTATGAATGATTTTATATAGAAACCAATTAAAATATAATAAAAATAAGCGTAATCATTTTATATGCGTTCTTATTCAATTTCATTAGACTTTCTAATTTAATTAATTATAATTAAGGGCGGATATTCTTGCTGGTAATTTTTAAAAAATTTTGGTATTAAATAAAGGTATTAATATGCCTTTAAACACCAGCCAACCAACTAAACACCCCTACATAGGGCCGCCTGTTGGCTATGGGTGGGGACTTATGAGGCTTAAGGATTCAAACCTAGTGGTTCAGTAGTCCATGACGTGCAGCATTTCACTTTGGCCCTTACTTAGGCTAGACGGGAGGTCGGAGTGCCGCCTCCGATCAATCGGCTGGTCAAGTCAGGTCTGGGCATATGGAGCACCCCTTTATCACCATTGCTCATAGGTCGACTCTGACCTGGAGTGGTAGTACCTGTTAGAGTCCCATATATGGGTTCAATAGAAAAATTTGTTTACAAAAAAATTGCGTATACAAATTTATTCACTACGGATCATTCAAAACTTTGCTGGCATTAAATGACCCAACGAGGTTGTAATGCCACAAAACAACACAAAACAAAACCAATTACCGTATTTGACGGCATATAGGACGCACCTTTTTTCCAAAATTTTGGCTAAAAAAATGCCCTGCGTCTTATACATCGGAGGTGAAGTTTGTCTTTATTATTATTATTATTATTATTATTATTATTATCATTTACTCCTTTTGAGTTTTCACATCAGTGTTAGCAGATGGTCTTTCAGTGGAGTCTGAGGGACAGCAAGTCTCCTCAAGTCTCCAGGACTCTTCTGGGTATACTGGTAGATTGCAGCAGTGCAGTATTCTGAATGGTTTAAATCCTTCCTCTGATTTCCAAACTTTCCCAAACCTTTTCCAATCCTTTTGGGACTGTTCCAAGTGCACCAACTACAATTGGTATCACTTTGACTTTCATATTCCATAACTTTTTCAGTTCTCTGCCAAGGTCCAGATATTTGTCGATTTATTATTATTATTATTATTATTATTATTATTATTTTCTGTGATAGAGATGTCTTTTGTATGCTTATTGCTTGCCTGTACTGCCAACTTGCTTTTATACGGCTATGTTTCTGCTTTTGTAATGCACAGCTAGACTGTTTTCAACAATATATGCTTGAATACACTAAAAACTTTTGTTTCAGATTCAGACCTGCTGAAATGGGGGATGCGTCTTATACGCCCGTGCGCTTTATATGCCGTCAAATACGGTAAACTCTTGTTGACTTTAGAAAACGGTCTACTGCAATGCTATTGCAATCCTTTTGTCTGTTATTTCTTTGAATAATTTAACCTGAAGCCAATTCTTAGGCAGCCGTTTCTGTTATAGCTTTAATTTCCCACTCGTCTCATTGTTCGTTCACTTTCCTCGGCGAATTTCTTAAAGTCGGTAAGTATGTTTGAAAAGTCTCTTTAGCGTCCATCAAGAACTTTTAAATCAGGTATTTATGCAGACAATGCTATTAAACGAGAGCTATTCTCCCTTAAGGAGCTGCTGCTTCTGACATGATCATTTTAACACGGTGCGAAAGGATGTTAATATTCATGTAATCAAATTTTCGCTAAGTCTGGAATATGTACTTGTAAATGTTCTACTACAAAAGAAAATGCTCTGCTGTAACTAAATGGGATTTTTTTTCTCAAATCGTGTCGAGAAGGCACCACGTTGTTATATCTTTCAATAATGGAGAATCGGTCTTTACGGATCTGTAACCGAAAAATACGCCACTGTTTACGTCACAGTTAGTAAAATCGTCGGACTATGTGACCTTTAGGCAGCCCTTTGATCTCGATTCAGAAGGACATGTTTTTTTACACCGTCAATATCTGGTTTGTTTGTTATGGTTAGGGGTTAGAGGTAAAGGTTGGGGTTAGGGGCTAGTTTTATAATTTTAAAAATCGTCTGTTAACAAACAACCGGATATTGACGGTATAAAAGAAAAACATGTCCTTCTGAATCGAGATTTAAAAGGGGTGCCTAAAAGTCATATGGTCCAAATCGTCAATACGTAGAATTGAGTCGTCGGGGGGCCTAATGTCGGTATCAGCCAAATAACGAGGGAGTCTATCTCCTTTTCACTAGCACTAGACCAAGGAGGATTTTTTGCGTTTGAGGTGCAACGCCTCATCTACCGTCAGCTCCTCTCTTTACCGCACAGATCCCTGTGCTACTCATACTTTCGTTGTTCTGTTTTATGGCATATCAACCCGCTTCGAGTCATTTAATAACGAATCAAGACATTTTGATAAGCAAATTACTCAGGTTGCTTACAGTACCTGCTGATACTTAAGTGATCACCTTGTAAGGTTCAAGGTTATAATTGAATATACAACTCCGACACGTTTGTGAGACCAAACATTTTATATAATACAGCACATGAATAAACAAGATACATAAACAATAGAAGTTAGAATAAAATAGTGTACATAAACATACATACATAAAAGTCACTGACAAGATAATATAAAAGTACACATAATATAAATGTACAGACATGAGACTAAGAATAGTCCATGCTGTATAAATCATTTACAGTGATTAGTAGCCGAAGCCCCAACGAGAAGGGAATGACAATTGTCTAACCCATGTGGGTACCTACCAGGAGAGGTAGAAAAGAGAAAGAGAAGTTTAAATTAGGCGCTTATAGACAAGAGGTCCCCTAGTGGGAACAAACGGCAACTTCGCGGGAAGATAACTCTTCCTGGTAAAGGGAAGATAATCCCCACAACCCAATAAAGTAGCGAATCGGTCTATCGTTGCTTACCTTCAGTGATCTCGCGGGGACGGGTTTTCGGTGCGACTTGACCGTAATGATAGATAAATTGATAGATAAATTGATAGATAAATTGACTGATAAGAATAATGTCAGAAGTTTCAGATAGATAGATAGATGGATAGATAGATAGATGTATAGATGTATAGATAGATAGATAGATGGATAGATATGTTGGTTGTTTTGTTTTAGGATATATCAAGTATCTAAAACCAATAATGTGTATGTAGGTATGTATGTTCAGAGGAAACTATCAAATTAAAACAATTAACAAAGTAAATATTTATTAGCATTAGATATTGGTTCTTGCTTTTGAAAATGTGATTTCTATTCGAAAATATGTAAAAATTAAAATATACATAGAAATAGCATTGGATTTCTACGCAAGATTTTCAACATTTGTAATCTCAAAAGTTAACAAATCAATACGCCAGAGTTCCCCTCTCTACCCGGGCAACGTTGGGTACCCGCTTCTAGTTTATAAATAATCCATGTCTGCTTAGCGCCACCAGGTGGTGAAACTCTAATCAAATTAGTAGTAATTATTTCGAATGTCTTTTTCTCTAGAAAAGCAGACTCTCGTGAACTTGGAAAGATCTCTTCCTGGCACGATCCCAAACCAGTCGGATCCGATTTTGTATCTTGGAATAAATAAATAAATAAATTTAGGGGGATATGCCTTAGATGCTTTCTAAAAATGATACCAATCTATTATTCATAACATAGGTTGAACGGTGAATTTCAAGTGGATTGCACAAGTTCATAGTGGATCATCATTCCTACCCAATTAGCTATACTCACTTGAAAATACCCATCATTTGATACCACATAAAATTCATGCCGCTCAGTTAATGGGGCATAAAATTTAATAGAATTTAACACCCTTACAACACACAGGCCGTTTAGCTCAGTCGTAGAGTGTTCGGCTAGGAATCACAAGGTTCTTGGTTCGATACCGACCCTCGTCAACTCAGCGAATGAGTAGCACAGGGATCTGTGCGGTAAAATAAGGAGCTGATGGTAGGTATGGCGTTCCACCTCAGATGCTAAAATAATCTCCTTGGTCTAGCGTTAGTGAAAAGGGGATAGACTCCCTCGCTGTCTGGTCGATACCAACATTAGGCCGCCCCGACGACTTTACTTTACTTTACTTTACAACACACACACACACACACACACACACGAAAGGTGGGGATCCTCGGTAATGTACGAAATTACATCAGGTGCTGAGTCTTCAGTTTTAGAGCTATCGGGAGTGTCGAATACAGTTTCATTGACATTACTCCCATGTCCACCATAACCTGGAGTGGTAGTCCCCGTTAAAGCCGCCTCTATGGCCTTAATAATAACTGTGCTTATATATTTTACCAACCCCTTCGCGCGATTAAGTATCAACGAATAATTAAGAAATTGTGAAAATAGTTGATATTTAGAGTGCGCCAAGTATTTTAAACACACACATTCAACGGGGAATAATTGGAAGGGACACCTGACGTAATATTACGCGGCGTCCTGGAAATAATTAGAATACTGTTGTACCGGCCGTTCCTACAGTGGAGAACATGCACCGGTTCTCACTATAAATAGTGAGACACCGAGTGTAAAGGGAGCACTGTTCCCGTTAACGACAAGCTAGTCGTACATGTACCATGATTGTAAATACACTTGTCTTATTTTACCCTATCTCGACTTGACTTCTTTTTACTGTTGGGACTAACATCACAACAATACTTAGTTCTCTTTCAAACACATGGAGAACATCAAGGTAAAAGTTTTCAAGCTGAAATAGAAAATAAAAAGTCACGTTGTGTTAATGCTACTGCCGACTCACTGAAGACTCGAAGATAGCCAGCTTCTTTAAATTGGTTAGGGAAATCAAAAGAAAAATAGGTGACTATATGGTATTAACTCTATGTTATGAAAACATACACCTGATGTAATATTACGCGGGCTCCCGGAAATAATTAGTATACTTATTTCTCTTTCAATGACAGAGAACACGAGTTGAGTGGCGGGTATGAAAACTTGTCGTATTCTCGAAGGAAGCGGGCTAGGCTTTGCCTGGCGTGTAGGACTGACCTAGGATGGAACCCGCGTCCTTCAGAATGCGAAAAGGCGGCACTTTGGCGCGGGCACCGGAATCGAGATGCCACTGTCCCGTATGTGAACGCCAGATGCTCGGATGATAACTGCGGGCATTCCGGCAACTGGGATTGAGTTGACAGTCCCGTGTGTGAAGCACAGACGCCCGGATGATAGAAGCAGACCTGTGTATAAATAGAAGAAAACACTCAGAAGCGGAGAGTGCAGAAACGAGTGTTGCTACGGTAGCTGCTAGAGGATTAGAAGAAGAAGAAGAAGAAGAAGAAGAAGAAGAAGAAGAAGAAGAAGAAGTCGTCGGTGTTTGCAAAGAGAAAGTTTAGCCTGCGAGAAGGCGTTGGACTCGCTTCTTTTTGCCCCCCCCCCTCAACAAAAACTTGTTGAGTTAAATCTTTATTTTCCCCCTCTATTTTTCCCATATCTTTCAAACACATGGAGAGCAACAAGGTAGAAGTTTTCAAGCTGACAGAGAAACACCCTCCTCACCAGGCAAGCTTGGTGGGCTTACCGGTTTAGTCACCGATGATCCGACTATGAAACAGGTAGTACAGGATTAAATAATACCCGTAGCGCTTTGGGCGACCTGACTACAGTATGAAATGCTACTGGCACCCAACTACGATAATAAAAAAAAGGAAATGGTCTTACTCGAACACGAGTTGACAGACATTATATATATATATATATATATATATATAAATATATATATATGGTTAGGATTAGTATTAGAGTTAGGACTAGTGTTAAGGTTAGTGTTAGGGTTAGGGTTTGGATTAGGTTACTTCGGGAGTTTCCGACATCTAATGCTATTTGTGCGTAAAATGCGATTCTAATGATGTTATTTCTTGTGCCCTATTATGCATTTTTACCTGGACCTTCGGAACCCTATGTCCAGTGGCTTCAGCGATTGGACCGGTAAGGAATTAAATAACAGCGTGATCCTGGGGTTCCGTCCCCAAACCAGGCAACACCTGTCCTCTTGATTTAAAGGGAAGGTATTGGGTTTATTGCCTGTGGCACCGCAATAGAGGAATTTCGAAGGGATCTGCGTAATTCTTTAACTTGCCACTGTTTGTGCTTGGTCATCATGTTAATGGTCCTTGTCTCAAACTGGCATGCTAGAGTGCCAGTAAATAAATTATGCATTCGTACTAGAAAATATCTAATGGTAGTGTTATCGAATTTTGAGCAGACTTTTATTTACACACCCATCCAGATGACGTCATGTGTAAAAGGCGTAAAACAGTCATTCTCGGCTAACTGGGCCCGCGATGTGAATGCACATTTGAAAATTCATTTGCACAACAATATGTGCATCATTAGGCTCAACAATATCCCCACCGTTAAACAGTGTCTGTAGGCAGATAACGCAATCCCGTATCTCACGCGGTTGACATGAAAAGTGTCCCAATAACACGAAGCTTATTACAAGATGCTCCATTGGTCCCCTTTCTCTCCGGATTTAAAAGCCATTTTGGTTTTATATGAGAAGTATTGTGATTCTCCGCAGCCGCTTTCAACAAAATCATTTCAATTGTGAAGATTCATGGAACGTGCCTGGATACATTTACACACGGACTGCCACTAGCAGCGTGTCGGCTACGTCACGTTGCCTAGCCGCAGTCATGACACAGATGCATCTCTCGAATGAATCCAAGTGTTTATTACTACATGTACCGTATTTGACGACATATAGGACTCACTTTTTTCCTAAATTTTAGATCAAAAATACCCTCCGTCTTCAACATCCTAGGTGAAGTTTGAGATTTCTCGTAGGCCTATTATTATTATTATTATTATTATTATTATTATTATTATTATTTACTCCTTTTTAGTTTCCACATCAGCGTTAGCTGATGGTCTTTCACTGGAGTCTGAGTGACAGCAAGTCTCCTCAGGTCTCCAGGACTCTTCTGAGTATTCTGGCAGATTGCAGCAGTGCAGTGTTCTGGATGGTATCAATCCTTCCTCTGATTTCCAGACTTTCCAAACCCTTTTCCAATCCTTTTGGGACTGTTCCAAGTGCACCAGCTACAATTGGTATCACTTTGACTTTCATATTTCATAACTTTTTCAGTTCTCTGACAAGGTCCAGGTATTTGTCCATTTTTTTCATTTTCCTTTAGCTTTACCCTGTGATCTGCTGGAACTGCAAAATCCACCAGTTGACAAGTTCGTTCTTTTATTATTATTATTATTATTATTATTATTTCCTGCTATTGAGATATCTTGTGTATGCTTATTGCTTGCCTTTATTGCCAACTTGCTTTTATACAGCTATGTTTCTGCTTGTGTAATGCACAGCTAGACTGTTTTCAACAATATATGCTTAAATACACTAAAAACCTTTTTCCTGAATCTGACCTGCTGAAATGGAGATGCGTCTTATATGCCGTCAAATACGGTATATATTTACCAAACCCCTCAGCAGGAGCGAGATATGACCCAAGATCGATTTCTTAAGCAGAGTTTAACAGGTTTGAATTTAGAGTTTTCCTTCTCCAAGACTGGTCAACGTATGAACATCAAAGATCCCAGTCTGTCCTACTATTTACATATAGCTGGAGGGAGAATAGTTTGATTCCTAATGTTGTATATCCCCTTACTGTGTATATATTTGTAGAGATAGTTCTATTCTCCTAATGAGGAGATGAGAGGGATTCGTATATGTCAATCGCATATTTAAGTATTTTCTTACTTACTTAGAGTAGCTCGGCTGGTACATCATTTCTCTAGTATGTTTCTTCATTTCTTCTAACTGGTCTGGTGTTTTATTCGTAAACTGCTGGTTTGACCTTACGATGCTGGTCTGACTTTAAGATGCTGGCTCGCCATTTTCACAGACAACCAGATTTTATGTGATCATATTTTTATTCAGAGCCAGACTTCTCTCAACAGCGCGAAGTCAAACCGGTGCGTGATTGCCTCAACAACATCTCCTGTCTAGCAGACTAACTAAGTTCTGGGTTTCATTCCTAGGCCAGTCTATGTATGAACCGGAAAGAAGGTTACTTAAAGTTCATTACCTATCAATCATCTAACCCTACAGATTCAACGACTTTTAATTCAAAATCTAACTACATTAAACCTAAAAAAAAACAAAAAAAAACAACGACCTATCAATATACAACACTATCTTTACCAAGTGTACCAGCGCTATAAGAAATGCAATCATCCTCGTACAGGACGTGAATTCGTGTCAACGAGTCCATTTTCTGCCACGGTAAGCATTACACAACGGGCACCTCTAATCATAGTAGGTTCCCCATAATTGTTTTGTAAATAATTCGATATATATATAAAAAAAAAGCAACAAAAAAAAGAAAGAAAAGTAAGAAAAAAAAATGGAAAGAAATATTATCCTGAAGATTCCAATGATTATATCTGAAAAAATAAGAATATGAAAAGATAATAGCTAGATGGAGCTACCATTACCACTTGCCTAAGTTCACTTTCACTACAGAGGTATCAGGTAAAATGAGCCACAATATTGCCGTGAGTTGATGTCGAGGTTAAAGCATCTTTCAAATGATAATAATTTTACTGATGATGACGAGGAAGTGGGAGATGAACATGAAGTGATGGGTTTTCTAAAGACGTTTTAGAAAAGCCGAAGAAGATAATAATAATAATAATAATAATAATAATAATAATAATAGCCCGAAGAGAGTACAAGATGAAGCACACTCTGTGGGAAAGGTATTCCACTGGGAATTGTGCAAGAAATTCGATTTTCATCATACAACCCAATGGTATATGCACAGACCTAAACCTGTTCTAGAAAACGAGACGCATAAAATTATCTGGGACTTCTAGGTACAGACGGATCACCTAATCCCGGCCTGGAAACCGAACCTAGTACTGATTGACAAGAAAAAGAAAACCTGTCATCTCGTGGATTTTGCCGTCTCAGCCGACCACCGAGGGAAAATGAAAGAAAGCGAACAGATGGACAAATACTTAGACCTTTCCAGAGAACTGAGGAAACGGTGGAACATGAAGGTGAAGGTAGTACCAATCGTAATTGGTGCACTTGGAACGATCTCCAAAGCACTGGAAAAGAATTTGGGTGAATTGGAAATCAGAGGAAGAATCGAGACCATCCAAACTACAGCATTATTAGGATCGGCTAGAATACTCAGAAGAGTCATGGATACCTGGGGTGACTTGCTGTCACTCTGCCTCCAGTGACCCACCGGCTAAGGCAGGTGTGAAAATCAACAACAACAACAACAACAACTATAATAATAATAATAATAATAATAATAATAATAATGCACAAACCTGAATCTGCCCTGGAAAATGACATGGACAATATTTTCTGGGACTTTAAGATACAGACAGATCACGAAATCCCGACCAGAAGACCAGACCCATTGTTAATTAACAAGAAAAAGATAACTTGTCATATGATGGATTTTACAAGACTGGCGGAGCACCGAGTGAAAGTAATGGAAAACTAAAAGATGGATAAATACTTGAACCTGGACAAAGAGCTGAAAAAAAAAACTATGGTACATGAAGATGTTACCAAAAGTGATTGCAGCCCTTGGAACGGTCCCCACGTGTCTGGAAAAGAGTCTTGAAGAATTGGATATTAGAGGAAGAACCGAGAGCATCCAAACTGCAGCAGTGTTAAAATCGGCTAGAATACTTACGAGAGTCCTGGAGACCAGAGGGGACACGCTGTCACTCAGCCTTCATTGAACCACCAGCTTAGCTAAGTGTGAAAAGCTCTCACGGAGATAAATAATAATAATAATAATAATAATAATAATAATAATAATAATAATAACAATGAGATTTCCACAGCGTTAGCTGATGGTATTTCACTGGAGTCTGAGTGACAGCAAGTCGCTTCAGGTCTCTAAGAGTCTTCTGAGTATTCTAGCCGATTGCAGCAATGCAGTAGTCTGGATGGTCTCAATTTACCCACTGATTTCCAGATCCTCCAGTCTTTTTTCCAAGTTTTTTTTCGGGGGGGGGGGGGGTCGTTCCCAGGGCACCAACTACAATTGGTATCACTTTGACTCTCATATTCCACAGCTTTTTCAATTCTCTGGCAAGGTCAGGTCCATCGTTTCGTTTTCCTCCAACTTCACCCTGTGATCTGCTGGAACCGCAAAGTCCACCATTATTATTATTATTATTATTATTATTACTATCATTATTATTATTATCATTATTATTATTATTGTCAGCTGAAGTTTTCTCTAGACAAAACGGGATGAAAAAGTAATAGTCTCATCGTTGATGTTGGTTTCCAAGACATTCACTGGCATAACTAATAGTTTTCGATAATAAATTACTTGTGGCCCTTCAAAATAGTTGTTTTATGACAATCAATACCCATTATTCTATAATTATCGCCTTCTTTTAGTCTTTCATTCTTTCTTAATTTATTTACCATCATAGATTTTTTTTCTTTTCTCTTATCTCTGTGTTATCTATTTTTGCTTTTGTGCATTCTTAATCCCCATATATTCATTTTCTTCTCTTTCTTTTACTCTAAGTTCTTTTTCTTTTTCTTTAAGACTCATGAGGTTCAATTTCCATCTTTCTTTCTTTCTTTCTTTCTTTCTTTCATTTTCTCTTTATTTCTTCTTTTCCGCCTTATAGACTTTTGCCTTTCTTTTCTCTTGCTCTCTGTTCTCTTTCTGATTTTTTTTGCCTCAAGATTATCTATATCCATTTTTCTTTCTTTCTTTCTTTCTTTCTTTTTCGCCTTATATTCTTTTGCCTTTTCTTTTCTCTAGCACTCCGTTCTCTTTTTGATATTTTTGCCTCAAGATTATTTCCATCTTTCTTTCTTTCTTTCTTTATTTATTTATTTATTTCCAGCTTATATTATTTCTTTCTTTTCTTGTCGCATACTCTGTTATCTTTCTGTTTTTTCCCCTTCTTAAGATCTATTTCTTCTTTCTTTCTTTCTTTCTTTCTTTCTTCTTTTTCTTTTATTTTCTCTTTCTCTGAGTTCCCTTTTTAAAAATGGTTTCTCCATGAATTTTATTACAATTTTTTTTTCTTTTTTCTTTTCCACCATCTATTCTTTTTCTGTTACTCTCTGTTATCTTTTTTCTTTTTTCTTCATCATCTATTTTCATCTTTCTTTCTTTCTTATTTTCTTTCTTCTTCTGTTACTATATAAAGTCTTCATCATTTTCTTTTCTTTCTTTTGTCTTGTTTTCTTTCTTTTACTATTTTTTCCTCTTGATGATATATCCAATTATTTATTATGCTTCTCGTCTTCTATTTTATATAATGCTTAATTCTTTTTTTTCTCTCTTATTCTCTTCGCTTCATATTTATTTTTACTTCCCATTGTTTTATTTTATATTTCATTTTTCCCGCCATTTATCCTTTCCATTCCATTAAACTCTGTTCACCTTGTTTTTCTCATTATGCTTTTCAATGATCATTTACAATCATTCTAACGTTTTTATTTTTCCTAATATTATCTTACTGCACATAATAAAATTGAGGTGAGGAAACTCAGCTTAAGATATTAGGATAAATCAATGGAATACATATCATCATTATTTTTATATATTCGATGAAAAATCCATACTGTTGTGATGTTAATCCAACAGTAAAAAAGAAGTCAAGTCGAGGTAGGGTAAAATAAGACAAGTGTATTTACAATAATGGTACAGGAACGGCTAGCTTGCCGTTAACGGTAACAGTACAACCTTTTCACTCGGTGTCTCACTATTTATAGTGAGAACCGGTGTATATTCTCCACTGTAGGAACGGCCGGTACAACACCCCCCTTTGAAAATATCCCGTCTGGGGATTAATAACGTTTTTGTTTGGGGTTCACCATAATCAACTCAGTCGATTTCCGTTTTCTTTTTGATCTCCTATTCTCAGGAGTAGTCTCTGGTATGGGCACCTGAAAAGTATCAAACACTGTGTCCATGATGTCCTCTTCGGACGATCTGGTCACCTCACTGTTCAAATATCTTTTCCGGGTTTGGTTAGTGTGACGTTTGTGCACGAAATCTGGTCCCTTAATCATATAGACATGTTGCCTATTTGTTTTATCCACAGTGCCGGACTCCCAGAAAGTCCTATTTGTTTTTGGTGAATCTTAAAAATACTTTTTCACCAACTTTATACCGTTTTTTATTATCGGTTTTTCTTTTTCTCGCTTGGGATTATAATGTGCCAGAAAACAGTCGGACGTTAAGATATTTTTAATTTTTTTTTCTTAACATAAACTGTAGGTGAACTCCACTCAATTTTTGAAATGACATCCATGTTTCGAGTCTTTCTAATTCACCGTTTTATTTGCTCTATAGCAGCGTATGGAACATTTCTTTTCTTTCTGAACACTGGCTGTTCATTCAATTTGACTTCAAATCTTGCAACCGCTTTGTACACCTTCCAAGACCCCCTGAAAATACGTCTGGAAAATTTTCTTTTAATTCCCTCTTGAGTTTTTCTGCCTCCACATTTGAATCCTCAACCTTTTGGCAAAAAGAACTTAAAGGCAGATCCCATAGTCTAAACTTTCGATCAGATCAGTTCCAAAAAAGTTATTTTATTTTCGCATGACGAAGATTTGGCTTTTTTCGGTCTTATTTCTGGAAAAAATATTCGTCAATAATTCCCCTTGAAGGTTATTTTTTCAACCACTGACACTTCTCGCCGTTTTTTGTGATTTGATCATAGTGGGTCGCCCAAGCTTCTTCCATGTCTGTACATTAATGATGGAAATGTCAGACCCACTACAATGAAGTCTTACTTTCTTTTTTAAACTTTTGACCTGTACATATTTCGGATATTTTGTTCCTCGGGTTCAATTTTGTCAGTTTAATGGATGTCTTTCTACCAGATTTTTCTTTACAAACATGATGCCTTATGACCCTTCTGGTGGCAGTGGTCACATTGTTAAAATTTGTAGGAACTCATTAAACCAATGTTTGTCTCCAACACTCCAACACGGTCCGGTGGATTTTTACCATGTTTTTTGCTCTGGTTATTCATTGAAGTCAATTTTTCTTCTGATGGATCTTTTTAATGTGCGACACTCCGCTTCCTCTATGTCACGACTGTCCTGTTTAAAACGCAACAAAACGTTCACAATCTTCCGCTGGTATCTTCTTCAGGCTTTGATTGATAATATCAATCAAAGCCTGAAGAAGATACCAGAAGATCTGAAACGTGTTGCATATGTAAAAACAAAAAGAATTAAAAAATTTTTTCTGAGAACAAAATATTTTGCGGACCTTCCTTTTTTTTAATGAATATTGAATTTTCTCCCGTTGGAACCAGAACAACGTTTTCATATATATATATATTATAATATATATATAATATATATTATTATACTTTTGTCGTTAATTGTTTTGTTTTTTTTAGTTACTAAGATTATCTAACTGGCACATAATAAAACTAATAATATATATATATATATATATATATATATATATATATATATATATATAAAATAACTATCACTAGATCTTGGTTTTTGAGCAAAAACAAGCATAATCTCTACATTTCAGTTTCCTCACTTAAGTTTTATTATTGCAGTAATGATAATCTTAGTAATGTAGATCTTAGAACAAATAGAAGATAAATAAAACAGAAACAGATAATCTATACAATATATAAAAGGCAGTTGTGTATTATTATGTATGTGTGTACGTCCGGCTAAAACTATTTTAAAAAACGACAAAGTTATATATAATATATATATATATATATATATATAATATAATAATATGAGAAGTAAATACACATGCGATGTGTTAATGATATGTCTTTTTTTAGCCGACAATTTGGGAAAATATTCTTAATTGAAGTCGTACTAATTTTGAAAGTTAATTAATTGATAATGAATTAATTAGGCGGGCATACCTATTTTTAAATGTAAGGCTAACAAATCGAGAAAAATCAATTGATGCCTGTGATATAGAATCCTTTGGTAATCAATCAGTCCTGTTATTAGAATCCTTTAGGTCCCGTCGCCCAAGAAATATCAAGTAGTAGTGAGCTAAGATTAGAATCAGCCAGTATAATAATAATAAACAGCAGCAGAGCACTGCCAGTGATGGACATAGGTTGGTCACGTGCTTATCGGCGAGTCTATAAGTAGAAGTGGCCATCTGATACACACCTTATATTGGAAAATCCCAACAGAAAGAAAGAAAGAATTGCTTTGGTTTGTTTTACGACATTCAACCTCAGTGGGTCATTTTAATGCAACAAAGTTTTGAAATAAATTCATCCTTAATGGATACTCAATTTTTTTTATAAACACATTCTTTTTCTATTTAACCCATAGATGGGATCCTTACATGTACTACCACTCCGGGTCAGAGTGGACCTGAGAGCAATGGTGATGAAGGGTGCTCCCACATTCCCAAACCTCCAAAACTGGAACTCACCATCAGATGGATTTAACGTCATACTCAGGACATAAAAAAGAAAGAAGAAAGAAAGAAGAACATTATGATAAAAAATTAAGAGAACAGAGAAAAAGAGAGAAGGAAAGGAACAAGATACCTCAGTTTCCCCACCACAATTTTTCTATTCCATCCCTTTTTAATGCCAAAGACGTTTGTTTTATTCATTTTTGTGAGGTATTCAAAATTTATTTACACTCATTTGGGAAAAATATCTTTTTAAACTCAGTTTTAATGTATTTAACCCATAGACAGGACTCTAATAGATACTACCCCTTCGGCCAGAGTGGACATAGTAATAATGTTAAAAGGGGGTATTCCCCTCCCTCCAGTGTTCCAAAATTGGAACCTCACCTCGAGATTCAGTTTAACATCATACCCAGGAAACTAAGACTCTCTGACACCGCCTTCTAGTAAATATGGTAAAAAGTGTTCGCAGTTTTCCATACGAGCAATTGGATCGGGACAATCATATAGGTGCTAGAGCTTGACAAGAACAGCCGATGGATCAGGGGGGGGGGGCCTCTCCGACCGACCAGCTAGCTTAAGTAAAGGCCAAAGTTAAGTGTGCGAGTCATGGACTGTTCAGTCACTATGAATCCATCGTTAACTTTTTCTTTCTTTCCTTCTTATCATCTTTTCATTATTTTTGATTGAAAAAGATTAGCGTTATCGCTTCCAGGCGCTCATCTGATCTTTCTATCTTTATCCTACTCTCTTTCTTTCTTTCTTTCTTTCTTTTTTTCTTTCATTCTTTCTTTCTTATTATATTTTTTCTGTGTAGCATGCCAACAGAATGGTCCATTCTTTAGCTGTGGTGACGACACTCATAAAGAAAATAATTCGACGATTAAGTGACATCAGATAATCAGATTTTTTTTTCATTTCATCTTGGACGATTTGGAGGTTTTCATTTTTAACCAGAGGGTGTTGCAGAATGATAACTGTCGGAAGATTAAGGAACAAGCTTATTAATGTATCGTTTATATACAGAGATAAGACCCGATATATGCGTGTTATTTCATGAACAATCCATAACTTCCATTATTCACAAGTATTATTTTAACGCAGAGGCTTAGGGAATTCTAATGAACCTCTCGCTAGATTTCTGTAACGAGAGGCATTGATGATAACGGTTGGGAGACTGAGGAAGATGCGTATTAATATATAGATACTATCTTAGTGATATTTACAAGAAGAGCCAACGTAAGACAACATATACTTTTTAAATGAAAATATATTAATTGAGCATCATGTCCCCCCCAAAAAAAAAACAAAAAAAACAACAACTCAAAATCAAAAATAGTGATAAATAAAAACAATTCTTTACTTTTCCCTTCTATTTTCACAACGGTATGCCATTTTCAATTAACGTCTAATACATCAGTTTTATTTTCTTCTGTGATATAAGAATGATAATTTTGCGACTGACGTGAAATATGTCACATCCCCCGCTGGGAAACTTATTTCCAGTGACAATATGTCAAAATGTGCCAAGGATATTTCACGTTTTTAAACATGTTTTCATTCCCAGATTTTCTATTTGTTTTTACGTTAATCAAGATACGATTAACAATATTCAATTTCGTTATATCTGGGACTGCGAAAATAATTTATTTTCTATTACACATGATATGACAGCCATAATCAAAAAACTTACTTATTTACTTACGAAGGTATACATGCATACATATATAATACATACATACATATCCATGTGCGCGTCTAATGTGTGTCAAAAGTCACTGAATATATCGGTCAAAATTACTCCTCTTTATACGCACACACAGCACATACATGTACATGTTTACATGCGTATACACACAGATCTATCTATCTATCTATCTATCTATCTATCTATCTATCTATCTCTCTCTCTCTCTCTCTCTCTATATATATATATATATATATATATATATATATATATATATGAATATTAATATATAATATATATATATATGAATATTAAATATATATATATATATATATATATATATATGAATTAATATTAATATATATATATATATAATATATAATATATATATGAATATGAATATATATATATATATATATATATATATATTATATATATATATATATATATAACCTATGCATATGGAGAGGGTTTTATCATTATTATAATCTCATTGAAACATGCTCATTTTGATAAAAATGAACCAATGATATATATATATATATATTATATATATATATATAAATTCCATGAATACATACATATATATCTAATATATATATATATATTATATATATATATATATATATATATAAAAAATTACGATACCACCAAGATAGAGGCATATCAAGACATAATATGAAACTATACATGTGTTAAAGTTTGCCAGAAACGTGTATTCTATGAATTGTTCATGTTGCTGAACATTGGAGTACGAGAAACTGTTATAAGCTGGAACGCCTCAATCTCTTCCTAACTGTTCTATACATCCATGTTGATGACATCTACACTTGCTGCAGATGTCCTGCAAGTGATCTGCAGTTCATGAAAGGACATGATGAAGTTCAAGAGAACAGATCCAAAGATTTCTCAGGCATTGCTACAAAAAACTTGAAAACACACAGGTACTGACACAGAAGGTTGTGTCATTCGCTCTCTTCGGTAGCAAACTCAGTGACAAAGAGAAGCAAGACATTGCTGCCAAACTGCTTGCTACTGAGAAGCCAAATAGCTTCAGACAAGGAACCTGTGTTCCCTCAGGTTACAGCCAAGACGACTCTGGCTGATCTGGTTGGTCCAAGATGTCATCCTCTGCTTGACACCCTTGGCATTGAGTCTGACTGACTTCTGTAACCTGTAGCCAACATGTCCAAGGAGTGATAACTACAGCAAGGACCTGGAATATGTCAGCAATGTAAAAGTAGTAAATGACATCGCTGAGCGGGGAGTCAAGATAATGAGTGATTTTGCAAACATCATTACCACAGATTCTCAGCAAAGAGAGTATCTTCTTCAAGCTGTGGAATACAACCATGAGCGATTTGATAGCTTCAAGAAGCAACTCTGAACATATGCCTCTGAAGTGTCCTTCTGACATGGACAATAGACTTTTCTGCCTCTTTGAAATAATTTTTAGGGTATTGTCACACATTTTCTGATGTCAAGATTGTAATATTAATGAAATTTTGATATTTTTCAGAATATGATATTCTTTTTTTTCTTGAAGTGTTTACTTGGATTATTCTTACAGAAAGAGTATTACAAATGCTTCCATTTGATACCCAGTTTGTTGTTCTATCCAAATTGTAACAAAAGTTACAGGAGAAAAACTGTCCGGCAGAAGGCAAAATTTGGCACTTTTCTACTATCGCGGGCTTAATATCTTGAAGTCCAATGAGGCAAATGTTCCTGACGTTTTACCTCAAAATGGTTGTGATTTTCGGCTTTTCCGGGTCAAAAGGCATGGGAAACCGAGCAGGAGGGTATGAAAAAAGGAAAAAGTTGATTTTTGAACCGGTCTAATATATATATATATATATATATATATATATATATATATATATATATATATATATAAGCATCTCGGCTCGCTATTTAAAATCACGTAACGCGTGAGATTCGCGCTTCTAGGGGTCAGTTGGTTATAACAATGGTCCCTTGAATTCTCGTTACAGGGTATTGTCAACACCCAATGACACCACATAATATGTAACACCTGTGCTCGTCATGGAATGTTCAACACCAAGGATTTAGCCCTTAAGAATCACGTGTCGCTACCCGGCCAACAGGGGGGGGGGTTACACTGAAAAACGAGGAACTGCATGTCATGGACTGAACAAGTACCCGGATTCCGTCCTTAATTATCTTGGGCCGCATCCCATGGGCAACAGGTGACCTTATTGGGGGATGTTTACACTGTAAATGAGGATGTGTATCATGTTTCTGTGATTTATTGGTTAATGCTGGTGTATATTGTGTCTTGTGGTGGTGCAGAAAATTCGAACCTCTTTTTCAGGAAGATTAACCATATTCAATTTCGTTATATCTGGGACTGCGAAAATAATTTATTTTCTATTACACATGATATGACAGCCATAATCAAAAACTTACTTATTTACTTACGAAGGTGTACATGCATAGATTGAAGCATTGGGTGTTTTCTTTTACCAGGTGAAATAAGTGGTGTGAACGTCACATTTGACCGGGGGAAAAAAATATTTCATCCCTAAGAAAATTATCAAAGCTGATCTAATGATTTTTTTTGTTTGGTTTTGTTTAGAATTTTTAATATGGCGTTTGTATGAATATGAATGAATGTAGGGGCTATTTCTTTCCTTCTCCTCCCTTATTCTTCTGTGCCTATTATCAACTCAGCCTCCCTCACCTCTCTCTTCTCTCTCTTCTGTGCACAACCATGCATATACACACACATACTATTCTTTCTCTCTCTCTTCTCTCTCCTCTCTCTCTCTCTCTCTCGTTGATATACATATACGTACTACTATCTTTCCCTATCTTTCTCTCACTTGCACAAGAAATGTGACATTGTCCACTGAAGTTAACTTCGCTAGGTGCATTCTGCGTCAAGAATCTCAACCACAAAAAAAAAAAAAACTGTGACAAGAACCGAAAATCTCCAAAAAGTATCATGGGATCGGTGGGTCACGGTTGCTTACATACGAGACAGCATAGGAAGCAAGTGGTGTAATGTTAAAGTCATGGGAAATGGATTCGTCACCCCGAGTTGAAATCATGGACTTGGTAACTGCATTTCACTTAGCGCTAATACCCTTGGGAAAGGTATAAATCCTACTCTCTCTCTCCAGCTATGGATAAATAGTAGGGCAGACTGGGCTCTTTAATCTTGGTTAGGAAACCGGTCTATGAGAAGGAAAACTCTGAATTCAAACCTGTTGAACTCCGTTTAAGAAACTGACCCTGTGTCACATCCTGCTCGTGCGGAGGGGTTGGTAAATACATATATACGAGACAGCATTGTTTCACGGAGAATCATGCTGAATGGAGTTGCAGATTTTGTGTACCACATGAACGATTATTTCAAGATAAACACTTTGCAAAAGTGAGAGTTTGGAATGAGTTGCATCTGATACTAATGATAATATTCTGACAAATTAAACAGAAACACACTAGTATTATTTGTATTATTCGGACTTTTGTCATCATCTTCATTGTTATCTGTACAACGTTTCGGCCGATATGCCCTCCAGCCTTCTTCGGCTATTTCTTGTCGGACTCGGGAAACTTCACCAACTCGGGAACCTTTTTTTCCAACTCAGGAACCTTCTTGTCGTAATCGGGAGCCATCACGGAACTTTGAACCTAACCCTTTATTCAGTCTACGGGGGTATCCTGTTCTTTAGAGGCGTTAAGATGCGTTAATTATTATTTTATGTTACTTGTACCACTCCAGTCTAGAGATAACTGTCAGTTAGAACTGTCTTAACCTAACTTCTTTATCCACTATGTTATGTGTCCAATTGGACAATCCAGTGTGAATTTTGGGAACTTATAAACCTAATGTCTTGTTTTGGCTAGAATAGCTACCAATTCATTTATGTTTTTTTTTACCTAGACTCATAATATTGGGTGTTTTTAAAAATCTAATCTCGCCTTTCTTTTAATTATTTCGAGAAATAGAAAAACACTGATCGACAAAGAATGGCACCACGTTCAAAAACAAGTACAAGCTGAAATCCCGTGATTATGCCATGTGTGATCTGTGAAAAGTTAAACTGTGTATCCAGTTTCACTATTACATTCAGTTTCGGACTATACCCTAAGGAAACGCGGATGACCCCCATCATGTAATGGTTAGCAAGTTTGAATCTCCCCCTTGTTCAGGACTCCATCATTGTTCTTGTTGAATCATTAGCACAAAGACTTAATTTGTGTTCTCACCTTTTTTATTATTTTCCCCATGAAACATCTTAAACACGCACGCGATAGAATCAGCACAGGACGTTAAAGTTTGTCAATTAAAACTTTCTGAACTTAAATCCGGTACCGAACCTTTCCATGGTATACCATTAAATTCTAAATCCTAACTACACTTCATTACAAAAATGACAGGCCATGCCTACTAATTAAATATCAGTAGCTGTTCTGGCTGAAAGAAAAAGAATGAAAAAAAAACACCAAAGTTTTCTTTTTGTGAAATATATTAGACTAGAAGTGGCTACCCGGCGTCGTCTGGGTAGAGGAGGGATTTTTTAAAAGTCTTGCAGATCCATTATTACTTATCGTGAGTAAGATCCTCGCTTGTTGCCCCATAAAAATCCCCACGGAAATATATAACAATATAGTAAGAAACGTCCATTCAATGATTTATAATTTTTAAAAAGTAGATATAAATGATGCAATTAATTCAATCACTGAGTATTATACTTCAAAGTAAAAAAAATGAAAAATAAATAAACAAAATAACATGCAAATGACTTTCCCTTCTGTTACTTTTCAAATTTGAATATTTAAATATCTTCCCAAATATAAATCAAATCTTCATTATTTTTTATCAAAAACAAAGCCCTGGTGATATTTAATGTGTATATATATTTATTTTTTCGTTAATTGTTTTATTTTTTAAGTTTCCTCCGGACATACAGATACACACAACTGCCCATTATATATGTATAGATAGATTTTTCTATATCAGCCATATTTTTGGATCTGGTTAATTAAGTTCTTAACATCCACCAAAAGATAATTTAACGCTTATGATTGAACTAAAGCTAAAATGACTTTTAAACTTCACATGGTTCTTGTTGGCTGTTTTCTTTGATTTCTTTTACTGATTTTCAATATGATTACGTAATCCGCTGTAGTGATATCTAAACATTAAAAAAACAAAACTAATTCTATTTACTTTTTTTGCAATCACTAAAAACAAGCTGTGTTTGTCGACTGGTTTTCCAACTTCTCTTGACGATTTTACACAATTATCTTACACAATTCATTGACACTATTTTTACAATATTATACATATTTCTTTAGAGGTAAATTATATGCATAATTAATATCTCATATTAAGACAAAATGAAAGTTAAAGCACTATGTCGAGGTGACAAGACTTTAGGACCAACGTGTTTGTAGTTGAATATCTTGTCCTCAAAACCATATATCTAGATAAAAAAAATAATTTAATGCGAATTCGGAAAAAGAGATAGAGGTATAATTTATTTGATGATACTGTTGGATTTTGTGTCAAGTATTCAGCTCTGTTACAAGCTGACTACAAAACTATCTCTAGAGTGTTGGGAGGTGGTTTATATACAGCTTTGGGTTATTCCACAATGAACTCTGGCAAGTTCACTTCCTAGGTTTTGATTGGCTGATGGTTTTCAGGGTGAGTAAAGATATGGATAAGTACCCACTTTACAGCCATCAGTCTGCACTATGCCAGCAGCATACAAGGACTGTATTTAAGTTACAGCTTGCATGTTATTCTTGTCTGCTAACTCGACGGTAGTTAGAATCACACTGCGACAGTGTGTATTGTATTGTTTCTATGATATCTGGGGGATAACTTCTACAGATACCTTCACTTTTAAAGTAAAAAGTTTCATTGAAGAAGTGGTCTGAAGTCTAGTCTTGTCTTCAGACTGCTATGTCAATAGAATTTCCTGCTGATGTAGCAGTCTTTGAGTTGGATGCTCTCAAATACGTGATATCTGCAGAAATAAATTTATAACTGTCATATATATATATATATATATATATATAATATATATATATATATATATTATAATATATATATATATATATGCACCAACTCCTCAGAACGAGTATGATGCGAGACAAGGTCAATTTCTTAAGCGGAGTTTAAAAGTTTGAATTCTGTGTTTTTCTTTTGCAAGACTGAAGATCTAGCCAATGTTAAAGAGCCACGTCTACCCTGCTATTTAGCCATGGCTGGATGCATACCTTTCCCAAGGGTATTAGCGCTATGTGAAATACAAACAGCCCCGTCTAGGATTTGAACTCGGGTCGACCATTTCGAACAACTTTAACTATTACAAACCACTCATATCACTCCTCAGAGCAGACAGTGGGAGACAGAGATGTAATTTATTTTACACTAAGGTTAATTTTGAATCAAATTATAAAAATGGATAAAATTCGTAGGAAAATGTTCATTTACAAAAAAAAAAAATCACGATCTAAATCATATTAAAAACTGGAAATTAGATTAGGAACATTATTGACTTAATATTGTTCAAGAAAGGTTTTAAAAAAGATATCCACAGTCAATATCTTTTAATTACGCAATTAATTTTAATTACGAATTGATTACTTAATAGATTAATTAAACACACACACACACACACACACACACACAACACATATTATATATATATAATATTATATATATATATATATATAATATTATTATTAGAGGAACAATAAAGGGTCTACAATGGTTCATTAAACATAGACCTGTAATAATATTAATAATATTTTTTATTAGAGGAAAAAAAGTGTCTACAGTGGTTTATCAATCAAATTGAAATGATTTCATCAGGACCCTACTCTCCCTTTAACTAAGTTAATATAATCGCCTAGTTAAATTTAACAAAGGAATTACATCAACTTAGTTAAACTTAGCGTAGGGTCCTGATTAAATCATTTCAATTTGATTGACGAACTATTGTAGACCCTTTATTTTTCCTCTAATAAATATATTATTAATATTATTACTGCTCTATTTCTTAAATATTGTGCACTTTTGGGTTATTTTCTGATATCACTGCAACATAAAAGTTAAAGCGGTAATATAAATATTATAAGCTCTCTAATTGGTAATTTAAATTAACTCTCACTACTAAGCATATAAGCAATGATTGTTTCCCCGAAAATTTGATCTCTCTGTGACCGTAAAATACATAAACAAACCTATGTACTTAATAGTTTAAAAACACGAGTCGCCGCTACAGCTGTCAGTGGACGAGTAGATAAGACATCAGGCTGCCAACGGTCAGTCTGAGTTCGACCCTAGCCAAAGATAAATGTGTCAACCACGCTGAAAGACACCATCGAAAGCCTCCTATATGAAAGGCAAAATGCAAATTCTGATTTTCTGGTATTGCTTTTCCGTCAATTCTTAATTTTGAAGTGTCGTCACTTTAAGTAAATAATGGAACACTTCATCTTTATTATAAAGAAAGAACTGAAGAAAAAGGACATGCTATACAGAAAAATATAATATAAGAAAGACCAAATAAAAAAGGTGGATAGGAGAAATATAGAAAGAGATGAATCGATAACGCTAATCGGTTTCAATCGAATATAATAAAAATATGAAATGAATGAAAGAGTGTATGTGCTTGTATGTGTGTGCGTGTGTGTGTGTGTGTGTGTTAAATCAAGATTATTATACTTTTTACATATTGAACTATTTTACCACATGAGTTGAGAAATGTTCATATTATTAAGTATATGATTTTTGTCTTTATTCCCTGAAGTTTCAGCCTCAAATCTGTCTTTTGTCATTAGTTTCACGGGTCTCGCCAATAACCTTTCAAAGATTCAAAACTTGGAATGGGATGGAACGTTGGATAGAATTTCAACGTCATAATATTCGAAGAATTATTTTACTTTGTTTTATTCGGACTATTGTCCCTCATCTTATGTTATCGACACAACCTTTCAGTAGATGAACCTCCGCCTTCTTCAAGGTTACTTCTTGTCGCTCTCTGAACACTCTAAAACTCGGGAACCTTCCCTTCCAAATCGGTAAACTTCTTATCGAACTTGAGAGGCCTTTATGTCGTAATTGGGGGCCTTCATGGAACTTTGAACTGAACCATTTTATTCAGACAACAAGGGTAGACTGTTCTCATTCGGAGAGAAACGTTAACGCTATATAAATATTCGATGTCAATGTCGCCTTGACAGGACTGTCACTGAACTGTATTAAACTCAAAGCCTTATATCCGTTGCGCATGAGTCCTATTGGTCGATCGTCTGAATAATCCAAATAATACAAATATAGAGGATTTTTTAAAAATGTTTTTTTGCTTTTGTGTGGTTGCTATTTCTGAATGGAATTTGAAATTTTTGGATTATTTAGTGCTAAGCCATATATACATATATAAGGGCCAGTTTTGTAGTATGTCCGGGAAATATGAAAATAAAACATTCAATGAAAATAAATAGATATACAACATTCACTATCTCCAGATCTTGCTTTCGAGCAAAATTAATGAACATTATATTAATATTCATGGTGATAAGTAAAAAATAAAATTTAAATGATAACAGCATGGATTTTTTTGCATTTAGTAATTTAAATAGGATACATTAATTTTTCTTTTCAGGGTGTCTAGATCAATGCAAGGTCTTTTTTACATTGGGATTTTTGTGAGGTTCCAACTCGCAATTCAATGATAATGGATCTGTGGGACTAACTTGTTATCCCCACCCCACAACTACCCAGGTGAGGCCGTGTAGCCACGTCTAGTAAAGGATCCCTTTATCTTTGCTGTTATTGAAAACGGCCGCGTCTGTAAAATATTTGTAATAACGGAGTATTCCGATAGCAGCGTTTAGTCCCCTCACGTGAGTTCGTAGTTTTAAAATCCATTTGATTTCAGCTTGTTTTCGAGATTGTGTTGTTGGAAATGCGTGGTCTATTAAAATACATTTGAGGTGTGTAATGTTGTGTGGTGGGGTGTTAAAGTGAAGTGCTATCGTGCTATGGGTGATTTGAGTTTTATTGTGGATTTGTGGTTATTCATTCTTATACTACATGATGTAGATGTTTCTCCCACATATCCGCTGTTTATACATTGTATACAGTATATATAATTTACTATATTAGGGCTATCGCAAGTTAGGTGTGGTGGATGGATTGTTATGTTCTGGTAGGGTATTTTTATTTCGGTTTCAGTGTGTATATGGCTGCAAATTTGGCATCTAGGCTTGTTGCATCTTTTGTTACCTTTCTGTACGGTGTTATGTAGGTGTTTTCTGGATGCAGTGAGGATGGTTGGGTGTTTTTTTGCGTTGATGGGGGGGGGTTGTGGGTTGGTTTGTAGGTTTTTATATTATATTTTATATATAGACATATAGATATAAATATATACCGAGAGAAGCATACAGAGACCCTAAACTACAGCAGATATATATATATATATATATATTATATATATTATATAGAGAGAGAGAGAGAGAGAGAGAGAGAGTAAACTACAGACACGTGTTTTCGAGGTATCACCTCTCATCAGTGAAGTTATACCATATATATATATATATATACCAGTACTGCTAATATATATACAAAGGGTGTTCGGAATAAATTAAGGAGACTATGGTTGCTGCCCAATGTTCCCTGAACGCTGTAAAAATAATTAGGCATGAACTGGAGAATTGTAATGGAGACTACGAGGCTGTGGCTAGATGACAGCAACATAACATACGATCTGATTGTGTTCGTACAGCAGAATTCCTCGAAAATCTACAGAAAATAGTGTTGGGGTACCCTGACATTAGAATTCGGGCATTGTCACGTGAATTGAATGTTTCAGCCTCTACCATGAAGCTTGCACTCAATGAAGTCCTTTGCTACTATTTATACAAGCGTCGCAGAGGTCATCTGCTCCCCCCAAAAAAGGCTCGTGAAAATCGTCTGAAAAAGGCGAAGAAACTTCTCAGCAAAGTGAGTCACCCTGCTGAACCACA
>CM042161.1:71140388-71158928 GCA_023376005.1 Doryteuthis pealeii | reverse complement strand
AACAGATTTTTGCTCCAAGGAAACATTTTGTTTTTTTAACTTTGTTTTCTGCAAGTCTCGAGCTTACGAATTTGTTTATCAGACTGTTATGAAGCTAGTCAAGTGAGATTTTTCTCGCTTGGGAACGTTAACTAGATTTAATACATAAGAATTAACAATCTTCAACAGCTAAGAACAGTGTACAGTGTTGGTTGTAGAGTTTCATCATAGCATATCTATATAATAATAATACCCTTGTTCCTTAATCTTTCCGACTGTTATCATCTTCCAACACCCTCTGGTTAAAAAACACCAGAGCGTACAAATGTCCACAAATGGAATGCTAATGTAAAATTCCTGAGTATCTGGTGGTACTATCTGCAGATTCTCATTGTCTTATGAGTGTCAAACCAGAGCTAATTAAAGGGATCATTCCCTTCCCTATAAAAGAAAGAAAGTAAAACAAAAGAAAAAGTGGAAAAGAGCAAACTACAAGAGAAAAATATAATTAGAAAAAGAAAGAAAAGAAAAAAGAAAGAATGAAGAGCGAGAAAGGGAGGAGAGGGAGAAAGGAAAAGAGAGAAAAGAAAAAAAGAAGGGAAAAAAAAGAGAAAAGTTGTAAATTATAAAAGGAGGATTTAATAAAGAAAAGAAAAGAAAGGCGAGAAGAAAAAAGAAAGAAAAAAGAGGAAAGAAAAGAAGAAGAAAGAAAGAAAGAAAAAACGAAAGGACTAACCAAAAGAAAGAAAAGAAAGAAAGAAAGGTAGGAAAGAAAGAAAGGCGAAAGGAAGAAAGAAAAAAAAAAGAAAAAGAAGAAAGAAAGAAGAAAAAAGAAAGAAAGAAAGAAAAAAGGTAAAAGAAAAGAAAAGAAAGAAAAAAAAGAAGAGGAAAAAAAGAAAGAAAAAAGAAAGGGGTAGAAAGAAAGAAAGAAAGGCAAAGAAAGAAAGAAAGAAAAGAAACGAAGATGCTTAGAGAAAGAAAGAAAGATAGAAGAGGGAGAAAAGAAAAAAGAAAGAAAAAAAGAAGAAAAAAAAAAGAAAGAAGGAAGAAAGAAAGAAAAAAGTAAGGAGAAAAGAAAGGAAAGAATAGAAAGAAAGAAAAAAAAAAGGAAAGAAAGAAAGAAAAAACGAAAGGTAGAAAGAAAGAAAGAAAGAACGAATGAATGAATGAAAGAAAAAAAACAAAGAAAGAAAGAAAAATAGAAAGATAGTCGGAGAAATATAGAAAGGGACGATAAGGCAATCAATTTCAATCGAGCATAATGAAAAGATGAAAAGTAGGAGAGAGCGAAAAAAGGAGTGAGATAGTAAATCAAGATTTTAAAAATATGTTTTACATATTGAACTAAATGCACTAGCTCTTAAGTAAAACAAACGTTGTTATAATAAAATTATTATACTGTGGTATATCATAAGGTCCTGCTAGTAAACGATTATTAGTTGAATTTAAAAAAAAAAAGTATATACTTGACTTACGAAAGCCAAACTTACGAGTTTTCCGAGTAAAGAACTCTCACTCGGTCGAGAGTTTGTATTTGCTGAGAGTTAGAATTTGAGGTACGAGCGAGCTTCACATATGCTTATGTTGACAAGTTAACCAGTTTCCAAATTTATTACACCAAAGAAACTATTATTCATAAAAGATAAACAATAAAATATATTACATCATATAATTCATTGCATATCTTATTGTTCTTATACTTTTTTACTAAGCTTAGATGTGGCACAAGGCCATATTATGTGGCACCTACTGAGAATCGAACTCACTAACAATGATCAATCTAGATTGCTAACCATTACACCACATGAGGTGCACTCTTATTGTTCTGTAGAATACAGTGCTATTTTTTTTTAATTCAAAAGACGAAACAAAAATATTAGGATGTTTTTTTTCGGTGGTATGGATGATTGGCACGGATTAATGTCATTTCAATTTATTTCAATGGGGAAAATTGATTTTCTATACGAAGAAATTGAGCACAGTGAATGGAATTAAAGTGGGAAGTCAAATTACCAATATATGAAAGGTGTGTCAAAAAAGTATCGAGTTTTTTTGTACTTTTTGACATACCTCGTATTCTAAAAAACGACTTTCCATTCATTCTTCATTTCTATCTTGGTAAATACAGTTTTAAACTTGATACTTTTTTTACAACTTGTATTCTAAAGAAAATAATGAATGGAACGTTATTTCTTTGCAGAATACAAAGTGTGTCAAAGAGTACGAAAAAGTTCGATACTGTTTTGATACACCTTGTATATATATATAATAATTTACTGGCAAATACACACAATTTAATTATCCCACATTGCTAAATTATGAAGATACTGCAGGGTGCGGTACTAAAATTAAACGAGGGAATTTCTCGATTTGCCTTACATTTGTAGATTGTGTACGAAGAGACGGTTTTCGATTTCCACTTACTTATAGGTTCGTTCTTATTCTTGTTGGCTGTTCATTTCTTGTTTAATAACTCAACAAAGCTTAGTTTTTTTCAGTCTTTATTTAAAACAACCCAGCCATATAGAATCCCCGCGGATCGAGGGCGACATCTCGAGAGCGATAATAGCTGGTTGGTTTATTAATTTTAACGCATAGTCCAGGGTTAATCATGCCTCATATTGTGCATTCATATATTACTTTTAGTAATTGCTCCAACAATGTGTTAGCATTATTGGGAATCATATTGGTATGGCATTGATTTGTTCAATGTCTACATTCTTAGTACATTTATTTCCCTCAAAAGGAGAAAATATCCCCAATGTTAACATTTTCAAACAGATCCTTCAATATTGTTTGCTTTAAAATAATGGTTTTCTGATGGGAGCAAAAAAATCTGCATTTCATCAATAAGTGTTTAACTGTCAGGGTGTTACATGTTTCACATTGTGTTGTTGTTCTTTTTGAGTATATAAGAGTGCGTTAGTTTGTATGACCAATCGCATAATCGGGACATAATGACTTTTCCTTTATCGTTGGTCTGCAGCCTCCCAAGTTGGTTTGATTAGGAGCGTCCGCTCTCGGCGTAAATCTAGTCAGATCTGCGAAAACTCTATCGCTCCTCTAATCGCCCGCTGTCGGAGGATTCAAGACGTGGTCATCCTCATGCCAATCATAACCCTAACGGTTACGGAAATTCCCCAATTAACAGCCTTCGGTTTCAAATCTAACAAATCTTATTCCAAATATTCTTGCTACAGGTACGTGCATAATTTATTGACTATCAATGAATTATTTAACAGCTCGACTAGAAACTGAAGAGATAGAATAAAGCCACACATGTCCTAAAACTTGAGGCAAGTTGTGTTTTATGCTTCTACTCCGCTATTGAACGTGTGGTTCCTACTGGTCGGCAACCGTCTACTAATTCGTCATACACTAGGTCTTTCTGACATGAGAAGATAGCGCAGGCGCCTCTCACAGAGGATGGCGAACATGCTGTTCCTATTTGCTCGGTCCAGCCCATCTGTGTTGGGAACTTTATCCTGCTTTGTAGCCGATAACTAATCGTTGGATGTGGGGGTAGATGATTCACTGATGTACAAGGACTAATAAAAATGAATTCGACGGAGTGGGCTATTGTCGGCATCAGCCAGATATCGAAGGAGTCTAACCCCTTTTCACTAGCGCTAGACCAAAGATATTGTTTTTGCGTCTGAGGTGGGCGCCACACCTACCACCAGATCCCTGTGCTACTAATACGCTAAGTGGTAGAGGGCAGGTATTGAACCTGGACCTTGAGGTTCCGAGCCAAATGCTAAATCATGTACCATTCCGCTTTTATTATAAAGAAAGGGAAAAAAACGACATGCTACATAGAAAAATGTTACAGAAATAAAGAAAGAAAGATAGTAGGGGAAATATATGGAGAGGAGTTGAACGTGTGGAAGTGATAACGCTGATCTGTTACAATCGAACAAAAGATGAAAAGAGAGTTAAATCAAGATCATTATACTTTATACATGTTGAACTATTTACAATAGCTTATTTTATAATAGCTTAAGTGTACATATTAAACGTTGTTAATACTAAATTATCCTATTGTTTATATCCACAGCTCCGGCTAATTTCATATATAAGGCAACAATACTTATATATATATTTTTGAGTACTTTTTAAATGGATTTTATTAAATAGATTTGTCTCTTTGTTATATTTATCATAGGATATTTTCTTATCTCGTATTCTTCCGCTGTCTATCAGGTAACTGAGCTTATACACCATTTCTCTGAATTCTTTTTAGATGAGGCTTGATGATTAGTATTATCTGCATTATTTGGACTATTTTCCTTATCTTCATTGTTATCTGTACAATGTTTCGGCCGATGTTCCCACCGGCCTTCTTCAGGTATTTCTTGTCGGACTCGAGAACCTTCTCAGATTCGGGAACCATCTCGGAGTCGGGAACCTTCTTTTGGATAAAGGATTTAGGTTAAGCCAGTTCTAAGTGACAGTTATCTCTGGACTGTATGTTCAATCCTAGCCAGGGGCACCAGATGCATAAAATAATAATTAACACAGCTTAACGTCTCTACCCGAGCTATGGTTAGCGGAATGACAACAGGTTAGTCCCGTGGATTGAATAAAGGGTTGGGTTCAAAGTTCCGTGATTGCTCCGATTACGACAAGAAGGTTCCCGAGTTCGAATAGAAGGTTCCGGTGTCCGAGATGGTCCTCGAGTCCGAGAAGGTTCCCGAGTCCAACAAGAAATACCTAAAAAATACCGGAGGGCACATCGGCCGAAACTTTGTACAGATAACAACGAAGATGAGGACAATAGTCCGGATAATGCGGATAATACTGAGCTCATACAGTTGTGCTCACTTCTGAAGGGATTATTATATCGCCAAAGAAATATAAGAATTAAAAATATTTGCGCCGCTTCTGTTGGTTGGTAGGTTGGTTGGATTTATGCCATGTCATTTTATGCTGAAGATGTTTTGTTTCATACGTTCTCAGTTTGTGCTATTTAACCCATAGATGGGACCCTAATAGGTATCACCACTCCCGATCAGAATGGACATGGGCGAAATGGTCATGAAGGGGTACTCCACATTCCCCGAGTTCCAAATCTGGAACTTCACCATCAGATAATTTAACCTCATAACTAGGACCATAAGACCACCAGTCACCGCTTTCTAGCACATATATGATAAAAAGTCTTTAGGTCTGTCCATAAGGGCAAAAGGGTTTTGATAATCATATAGGTGCTAGGGCTTGATGTGACCAGCCGATTAATCGGAGGAGGCCTCTCCGCCCGCCCGTCTAAGCCTATGAAAGGACCTAAGCGGAGTGTTGCATGTGATGGACTGCTGATCCTACAGGTACATCAAGCATCACGGGTCGCCACCCACGGCCGACTGGTGGCCCCATTATGGGGTGTTACCTCTCTGCAAAATTGCTGCTTCTGTTACTAGGAATGAAGAGTATATAATGATAAACCTAGCATTTCCTCCTTTCCCTTTTGGGGTGTAACAAAACAGGATAAAATCTTTTTACGGCTTGTTCTCGTAAAGAACCGTCCGGTTAAAAATGAGACCGTTTAAATTGTGCAAGGAGAAGTGCAAAAATGTAAGTCCTATTTATATGATGTTGCTTATCTGCCAAATTTACTATGAATGTTGTCACCTCAGCTGAATAATAAACCATTCAGATTTTATTATAAAGAAAGAAAGGGAAGAAAAAGGACATGCTACACAAAAAATATAATAAGAAAGAAAGAAAGAAAAAAGAAAAGAGAGAGAGAGAGAGAGAGTAGATGAAAGACAGAGAGAGTGGGTAGGCGCCCGGAAACAATAACGTTAATCCGTTACAATCGTGGCCCTCTCCGACCTATCGGCTGGTTATGTCAAGCCCTGGAGCCTAAATAATTGTCCCAACCCTATTCCTCTTATGGCAAGCCTCAGCCCTTTTATTATATGTGCTAGAAGACTGTAGCTGGGGGTCTTCATGTCCATTGCTTCCAGGTCCACTATAGCCAGAAGTGGTTTTATCTTTAGCGTCTCATCTATGGTTAAATAGAAAAAATATGTTTAAAAAGAATTGAGTACCCACAAAGAATGAATGAAATAAAAACGTATTCGGAATAAAATGACCCAATGGTGTGACACAATAACTAATGACGTGGGACCATAATGGTGGTTTGAGTCATTAGTCAGGGAAAAGTTTGAGTGATGGCGTGATAGGTAGCAGAAAAGTTTGAGGAGGATTTCAGAGGAGACGAGTGGCATTGTTTTTGGTTTGAAGAGGAATGACGTGGTGATGGGGAGAAAGGAAGAGAGAGAGAGAGTGAGAGTGAGTAAGACAGGTTGAGGCCTGGTCTTCCCCGTGCGATGATCATGGGCAAAATAAAATAAAAACTACTTGATTAAGTAACAAAAAGATGTCTTCGTAAATCATTTAATTTAAACAAGCAAAACCCAACTAGACAACAAGATGGCAGCCGAAGCTGGTAGAAGGATCAACAAGAAAGAAATGAGATCTCCTCACCAAGTAAGTCTAATTTCTCATCTGTCTCTCTCTCGAATATTTCTCTATCTCTGAAGAACTTTTTAATCAAAGAACTCTTACTCTCACACACAATAATTAGCGATGTCAATGTGCGTATGTGACATGTATCACATTTGGTACCGTGGTTAACATAGTATCACTTGTGGTACGTGTCCATATATAGTTTCACAATGGGTTGACATGCCATGAAAACCAACAACCCAACCAATACAACCAACCAACCATCTTCTGAGAAATTCATGAAATAATCAAAAGCTAATTTCAACTTTATACAGTATGAAAGCCTGAGAACGGCTGGGCAAAACTTTGCAAAAAATACTTTGAATATCTTGGTGTAATACTAGCATTGATTTATTTCAGAGTTTGAAGAGGAATTATGAGGCGAAGGAGAGAGAGGAAGAGTGAGAGGGTAAGACAGGTTGAGGCCTGATCTTCCCCGTGCGGTGATCATGGGCAAAATAAAATAAAAACTACTTGATCCTGTAACAAAAAGATTTTAATTTAAACAAGCTAAACCCAACTAGACAACAAGATGGCAGCCGAAGATTGTAGAAGGATGAATCAGAAAGAAATAAGATCTCCTCACCAAGTAAGTCTAATCTCTCATCTGTCTCTCTCCCCAATATTTCTCTATGTCTGAATAACTTTTTTATCAAAGGAACTCTTACTCTCACACACAGCAATTAGCGATGTCAATGTACTTATGTGACACGTATCACATTTAATACTGTGGCCAACATAGTATCACTTGTGGTACGTGTCCACATATAGTTTATGTTATAGGTGATATACCTTATAGACTATAGTGGAATACGCCGACGGTTACTATAAGTAACAGGAACAATTATGGTTTGAGGAAGCCAATGCGAGTCAGCTCATAACTCTATTTGTCGGACGCAATTCCCACTTTTTCTTTATTGTAATTGTCTACTCTTTTGTTAATACATTTTTCCTACATTTGTTACCCGTCGTTTTGTTCTTATTTTGACCCCTTGAAACCCCACAACAGTTTCACAATGGGTTGACATGCCATGAAATGCAACCAACCAGCCAACCAACCAACCAACCAACTTCTGAGAAATTCATGAAATAATCAAAAGCTAATTTCAACTTTATACAGTATGAAAGCCTCGGCAAAACATTGCAAAAAATAGTCTGAATATATTGTTGTAATACTAGCATTGATTTATCTCAGAGTTTTCGACATTATTATAAAATATCAATAGAAACCAACTTCTGAGAAATTCATGAAATAATCAAAAGCTAAACTCAATTTTATACAGTTTCTAGTTTTTGTTGTTTTTCTGTTTGTCCATATATTACATCTGCTATTGTTGGCTGCCATAAGTAATCTGTCTTTGCACTTTTTTTTGTCTAGTCTTCGAGTTGTTGGATTGTGGCCTCTACGCATTCCTCTATGTTAACAATACCTCTTCCCCATTCCTTTCTTTATACAGTATAAAAGCATCGACAAAACATTGCAAAAAATCTCTGAATATCTTGTTTTAATACTAGCATTGATTTCTCTCAAAGTTTTCGACATTATTATAAAATATCAATAGAAATCATGAAGTCTAAAGTGTACACATCAGTCTGGCCATGAGAGCTGATATATTAATCAGTCTGATATGAACCATATATACACACATGCCCCCAAGAGGTCTTTTCCCACAGGTACGCAGTTGGCACTATTCACTATTCAAAGTTTACCTGTTTGGGTCAGCTGAAGGGCATTGAACAACTGACCATTGGACAAATGAAATCATCCAGAAATTATATTTGCCCGTTTGGGCTGAACTTTTCATCATGTCGCCAATCAATTTATGTTCATTTTATCGTTGTTCATTTCTATCTTCGGGCTGTTTGAGTCTGACTGTCAGGCTAACGGTTTATTTGCTCATTTAGTATTTATCCGGTAAATATCGCCTTTTGCCTTTGGGAAGGTTTTATCTTATTCCTTTGGACATTGTCCAACAAGAAACAATAAATGGTACACAGTGGGCAATATATATATATATATATATATATATATATATATATATATATATATATATATATATATATATATATATATATATATATAACTAATACAAATGAAAAGTCTGTCTAACCGTTAGTTTCTGAATATAACTTCTTCGGTGTTATTCGTCGTCAGAGACGTTGACTTTTGAAAAAATGGACAGTTTTTAAACTTTTGGCTCGTGTTTACGTGATCCGTTATTCGTTCGAATAACACCGAAAAAGTGATATTCAGAAACCAATGGTTAGACAGACTTTTCATTTGAATTAATTAATATGAATAAACAAATAAATACAGCAATTACAGAAGTAACTGAGCCCTCTATAATCATTTCTCCAATAATAATAAAAATTTAACCATATATATATATATATATATATATATATATATATATAAAGTGTTGTTATGTGTCCAACTGGAGAAAAATAGATATTTTAACGAAAGGAAGGTTTGCAAAAAGGATTATGTTTTTTCTTTTTAATTTTATTAACTTACATATGAATGCGACACGTGTTTCTGATCTGTTGTCTTCTTCAGGCATTGAATTATTATTTTGGCTGAATATGTCCGATATTTGATAGGTTGTGTGTGTTTTTGTAACTTTTTTATTATAATGGTTGTGTAATAACGGTTGAACACTAACTTATTTTTAAAAAATCCTTTCGTGCGATTTGCCGTGACTTGCGTGCAACTTGCGCGCAAAAATTGAGAAAAAAATGATGTAACGTTCCACACGTACACTCATTCCTCAACTCTATCTTCAGTATTGCTATCAATTTAATTATAGTTATAAATAATGTTTAGTAAAAACTGTTACTATTCTGTGTTTTTAATTTATTGAGCACTTTTGGATTATTTACTGATGCTACCGCGACGGAAAAGTTAAAGCGGTAAATGGCTACTATATATACATACATGCATATATATGTATACAAATACACATACATACATATATATGTTATATTACATGATTTATATATATATATATATATATATATATATATATATATATATATACCTTGGCATTTTAAACACATAGAAATACTTTCACACATCCCATACCTAATATCCCACAACAATATATTTTAAAAAATGCAGAAATTCCATGAAAACGCGAATTTCGGCCTAAAACACGGTGAGGAGCCGAAGACTAATGCTGTGACGTAAAATCATTACTTATTTGTTTATTTATTTATTTATTATTTGTTTATTCTTTAATTTTCTTTAAGTTGCACATGACTTTCCCGAGCAAAGTCATGCACAATTTCGAACGATTACCATGATCGAATTTCGGATGAGTTACGTCACACAATTTCGAAAGAAAACTAACGGCTAAAAAACGCCAAATCTGTTCACTTCATTTAATTACTTTTGCCCTCATATACAACATTTCATTTTTTTCTCCAGACTGTCTGATATACCGTGAAAAGGGTGAAGGTTCCCCTGTAATATTGGAATAGATTAAACCAAGAACAGAGCAATGGTTGAATACATAAAAATTCTGGTTTTTGTTCTGTTTTTCTTTTTTTTTTTTTTTTTCCAATGCTTCAAAAGACCAAACAAACCACGTTCACAAGAACATAACATACAAAATTATATATATATATATGAAGAAAATATTTTCAAAAATATAACAGACACAGGATGTTACGATCAAAGGAACATTTTTTATGTGTCTATACTTAAGTATTTCGGTTTATGATAAACCATCATCAGGACAATGCAAAATAAATTTTGTAAGGGAGAAAAATTTAAAATGTTCAGTGTATGGTGGATGTGTGAATTTAATGTTATTTACCGTTATTTTTATATGTGCGTGTATATACAAAAGCTGATGACGTGATAATTGCATGAAAAACCGGAAAATGAAGATCATAAGATGACGCATGTAGAACGTGAATAAACCGAGAAGAAATGTTAACATTGATTTGACGTATTTCATATGGATATTAATGTTTAGAAAATAAGTAAATTGTTAATAGATAAAACGTTTAATATATATAGACAAAACAATACATAAGCAAATATATATATATATATATATATATATATATATATATATATATGTATATCGTTGCCTGATGATTACTCAACCTTAAATAAATCAAGCAGACACAGCAAGAAACCAATGGTGGTAAACTTGTTCACGCGTAAATTAATATAAAAATATAAACCACAATACTTATTTACACACACACACAAACACACACACACACACACACACACACACACACACATATTATATATATATATATATATATATATATATATATATATATATATATATATATTAGTAGAGGCATAAAACGTTTTTCCTCTACTAATATCATTATTATTCCTGGTCAATGTTTTTAATATATTGACCACTTTTGGGTCATTTACTGATACCATTGCAACGGAAATGTTAGAGTGGCAACTAGATAATATATATATATATATATATACACACACACACATATATATATATATATATATATATATTATATATGGGAATAAAAAGGCCTTAAATACCATGGGTATCGTGATTATGGACCATTTCCACTCGAGAGCATGCTCAAGAGCTTCTTCAGATCACTGATATATTTTATTCACGATACGGAACCTGAACTCTACAACAAACTACGGGTAGAGAATTAGGACCCACCTAGAATCACCTTGTACCAAGAAACTTGGTACCACACCAAAGTATATATATATATATATATATATATATATATATATATATATATATTGGAATGCATTTATAATGCGAGATCAAAAAATTATTTTCAAATGAAGATAATAAATGAAAATTTAAAAAACACATAGCGTTGTCTTATCATTCCGTCCATTATTATATATATATATATATATATATATATATATATATATATATATATATATATATAGTTTTTTTTTTTTTTTCGTAGTTAGGGTCTTTCCATGTGTGGTTTAACCAAGCTGATGCAGGTAGACCATAAGGAGAGCTCAATGTACCTAATACCAGTGAGTAGAAGGACAGAGCAAGAGTCATGTTCTTGTGATTACCTGAAGATGCCGTATTAATACGGTTGAAATAAATTATTGTAAATAAATTATTGTAATGAAGCAAGTTTAGAGTTTTTCTTCATTTACTAAATATATATATATATATATATATATATATATATATATATATATATATATATATCAGTCCTAGTAAAATAAGCCGTGTACTGTGAGAGATCAACGTTGGAAGATTGAGTCAAGCCAGATGAGAATTGTTGTGTCTGTCTTAGAAATTAGACTTTCAAATCTTATCTATTAGTTGAGCTCGAACATCGACCTAAAATGTTGAATAAAGCTACTAATTTAGCCACGACACGCCGTAATATATTTGATTAACTCATAATTAAATAAAAAAATCACACAAATCAGATGATGATTAGACAGCTTAAATATATGTATTTCCAAATAAATCCATTAATAGATGACTTTGAAATACACCAAATCTATTATCAATGACTATTGTACTCATCTTCATCGTTATCTGTACAACGTTTCGGGCGATGTGCCCTGCGGCCTTATTCAAGTATTTCTTTGTCCAATTGGACACAGAAATACTTAGAGTAGGCCGCCCTGCAACAGCACTGTAAGGGCCGATTTAGCTCAGTCGGCACAGTGTTAGGCTGGGAATCTCAAGGTTCCTGGTTCGATACCGGATTGAACAGATTTGGCGTTTTTTAGCCGTTATTTTTCTTTCTAAATTGTGTGACGTAACTCATCCGAAATACGATCATGGTAATCGTTCGAAATGTTGCATGACTTTGATCGTGAAAGTCATGCGTTACTTAAAGAAAATTAAAGAATAAAAAAATAATAAATAAATAAATAGATAAAAATTGATGTTACGTCACAGCATTATTCTTCGGCTCCTCGCCGTGTTTTAGGCCGAAATACGCGTTTTCATGGAATTTCTGCATTTTTTTAAATATATTGTTGTGGGATATTCGGTATGGGATGTGTGAAAGTATTTCTGTGTTTAAAATGCCGAGGTATATATATATATATATATATATATATATATATATATATATGTGTGTGTGTGTGTGTGTGTGTGTGTGTGTGTGTGTAAATTATGTAATATAACATATATATGTATGTATGTGTATTTGTATACATATATATGCATGTATGTATATATAGTAGCCATTTACCGCTTTAACTTTTCCGTCGCGGTAGCATCAGTAAATAATCCAAAAGTGCTCAAGAAATTAAAAACACAGAATAGTAACAGTTTTACTAAACATTATTTATAACTATAATTAAATTGATAGCAATACTGAAGATAGAATTGAAGAATGAGTGTACGTGTGGAACGTTACATCATTTTTTTTCTCAATTTTTGCGCGCAAGTCGCTCGCAAGTCACGGCAAATCGCACGAAAGGATTTTTAAAAAATAAGGTAGCGTTCAACCGTTATTACACAACCATTATAATAAAAAAAAGTTACAAATGTCCAACTGAAGCGGATTGGAAATTTAGCGTAATAGTTATAGACGTTTGGTTAAGACAGTCCTAAGTGCCAGTTATCTCTGAGCTGCAGGTTCAATCCTGGTCAAGGGTGACAGTAACAGAGAATAATAATCAACATCCTTGTACCCAGCTATGGTTAGCGGAATGAGAACAGGATACACAAGTGGATTGAATAAAGGGGTGGGTTCAAAGTTCCATGATGGCTCCCGATTACGACAAGAAGATTCCAGAGCTGAAAGAGAAGATTCCCGACCTCGAGAAGGCTCCCGAGTTGGAGAGAGAAGGGTCCTGTGTTCGAGAAGGCTCCCAAGTTTTTATTCAATCCACGGTGGTATAGTTTTCTCATTCTGCTAAACATGACTGGGTACAAGTATTAAGCTGTGTCAATTATTATACTATATTATTGTCGCCCTTGACCAGGATTGTACCTGCAGCCTAAAGATAACTGTCACTTAGAAATACCGGAAGAAGGCCGAAGGGCACATCGGCCGAAACGTTGTACAGATAACAATGAAGATGAGTACAATAGTCTGAAAAATCCAGATAATGCAAATTATCAAACCTCATCTCAAAAAAGAAATATTAAACACGGCTATTATTTCAAATATTATAACGATGATATAGAAGAACAAATAAATATGTCGTTCACTATGTCAAGATTCAGCCGCAGGCTTCTTTCACAAGAAGAGACAAAATGTAAATAGAATCTACTTATAGTTGAAAGATGAAAGAAAGAGAAATAGTTTTTTTAAAGAGATTTTTAAAAAATGCATTTTTATTAAATGTCAAAAACATTCTTTTCAACTGACTTGAGAATAATAAAGGAATCCTCATTTTACGTCTAATGATAGTAACCAAAAGATAATTCCTTTAGGTTCGCTGAAATAGTCTATTATGCTTCCAGCCTAAATCTCTTTTGTTATTTTTTCCTAACATAATTTTGCTCTATGACTCTGACAATAAGACCGCACATTGAGATCTTCAAATTACGACAAGTGAAAACTACTAATGAATATTTCTTCACTCGATCTTTGGATTATATATATATATATATATATAGTGTGCTACTCATACGCAGAGTTAATGACGGCCGGTATCGAACTAAGAACCTTGCGATTTCTAGCCGAACGCTCTACCGACTGAGCTAACCCGGCTCCTGACCCATTTCTAACTCTTTCCTAATGCCATTATGGTAATTTCCACTTTTATCTATGTTCTTTGCTTAGTCTTATGGAACATTTTCAAATATTTAAACATTTACTGGTGTAAAACGATCTGTATGATTTCTCTCCTCTGTTGACCTGTCTCAGTGCAAATATTATATTGGGGGGGGGCGGGGAAAGGCTGACCTAGACATTTATCTTCAGCCAAAATAGACATCCTTGATGATGTCAACTTCCAATATGGCTGACCAGAAACATGACCTATTGATTTAAGTAATGAATTATTTTGCGCAATGAGATAAATCGATGATGCCATCCCACACCTATATATATATATATATATATATATATATATATATATATATATATATTTGGGAGAATATGTGCTTAAATGAAGTCGAACCTATTTTTTGAAATTTAATTCATTAATAATTAATTAGGCGGGATTAAACTATTTTAAATGTAAGGCTAAACAAATCGAGAAAAAATCAATCTCTGTATGTACATTTCGGCCTATCAGGCCTCATAAGCAGAGCTATAGATACGAAGACCGCCCCGTGTGTGATTCGAAACCTGTCTGTCAAATTAGCAGGCAAGTGTCTTACCTCCACACCAAACGGACTTAGCAAGATTTTCTTCGCTTTGTTAAGTAGTAGTATTTATATTCCTCTTAAGTGACCTCTGCACGAACTACGAGACGTAAACAACATATATACATATATATATATATAATATATATAATATATATTATATATATATATATATATATATATTATATATATATATGTACATATAAGTGTCTCTGTTGTTTACGGATAGGAGGTCTCTAAGTGATCGTAACATATATATCTATGTATGTATTTATTAGTTAAAATTCTGCTTCTAGTTTTTAGAAAATTGAGTACCCATGAAGAATAAATAAAACAAACATCTTCGTTAGAAAAGACCCAACAAGTGTTGACATGCCGAAAAACTCAACCAACCAACCTACTAACCAAACAACCACATCCTCACACGACTCTCATTCTGTTTTTTTTTTTTTGTTGTTGTTTTATATTTTTATATTGCGTTCAGTTTGGCAAAAATTATAATACGTGAAAATAATATCAAATTTAACATTTAAGTAAGGGCCAAAGTGGAGTGTTACATGTCAGGGACTGCTCGGGCACCAGGATTCCTACCTTAAGCATCACCGGTCGCGGCCTATGACCGACAGGTGGCCCCCTTGGGGTGATTTGCAGTCGGACTATTGTACTGCCCCACTGACAGGCTGACAGAAAATGTATGTGCATTCTGTTCCATAGCAGGTAAGTAAGTAAAAGTAAAGTTGTCGGGGTGGCCTAAAGTCGGAGTCTATCCCCTTTTCTCGAGCGCTAGACCAAGGAGATTGTTTCTGCGTCTGAGGTGGAGCACCACACCTACCATCAGCTACTAACCCTAAAATTGGTGAAGTAGTCAATTGTTTGTATCAGCCGAACAGCGAGGGAATCTATCCTATTTTCGCTAGTGCTAGGCCATGGAGATTGTCTTCTTGATGTGGAGCGCTACACCTACCTTCGGCTCTCCACTTTAACCGCACAGATCAGATTACCCAATCTATGCTACTCATACGCTAAGTTTGCGGGGACCGGTATCGAACCCGGAATCTTATGATACCAAGAGGGATTCTCTATCAAGTGAGCTAAACAGGCTTTTTAGCAGGTATTAGATATTATTTTCGTATATGAGGCCTCTAAGAGATCGTAACATATATACCTATGTGTGTATTTCTGAGATCCAAACTTTCTAAAACTATTCTATATTTTGAACTGACCGACAAAAACCTACACAACCCGTACGAAAATAATTTCCGTCATACAACGTGTGATAGCACGTGCGATACCCTGCCATCATCAGCTGCCAACTAGGAGTGATAACCGAAACTGTGTTATCACTCCTAGTTTGCAGCTGACGAAGGCAGGGTATCGCACGTGCTATCACACTTTGTATGACGAAAATTATTTTCGTACGGGGTGTGTAGGTTTTTGTCGGTCAGTTCAAAATATAGAATAGTTTTAGAAAGTTAGGATCTCCGAATCCTGCCGTGGTAGCGACCAAATCTGATTATCTATTTGTGGAGTTAGATTCTCAGAAGCTTGTTTCCATGGATTTAATCCGAAAGATGGCAACACCTAATGTATTCTATTTTATACTCAAGCTCATCACACCAGCGAGGAAGGTGATTATTTTGATGCTCATACAAGAACACGACTAGCAACGTTTTTGGAGATTTTGAAATATATTAAGCATTTTTCTTCTTTCTTTAAAAATAGTTATTATTATCTATTAACAAGAAATATACACCCTCCACAGTGCGTAAGTTTTAATTTAATGTAATTTTAAGGTTTTAATGTAAAGTAAAGTAAAGTCGTCGGGGTGGCCTATCGCCGGTATCAGCAAATCAGCGAGGGAGTCTATCCCCTTTTCACTAGCGCTAGACCAAGGAGATGGTTTTTGCGTCCGAGGTGGAGCGCCACACCCACGATCTACTCCTTACTTTACCGAACAGACGCCTGTGCTAGTCATACGCTGAGTTGGCGAGGTCCGGTTTCGAACTAGGAACCTTGTGGTTTCTAGCCGGATGCCCTATCGACTGAGCTAACCCAATGAAATATATTAAATCAGAAAGACTAACTAAGTTAAATAATAACCCATATAAAAAGATTGCATTTATTTTAATTATATTTGGATTGATTTCTGTATAAAATAATTCATAGGATTGATTGTCACATGTTGGGGAATAACATAATAATATTAACACTCAATAACACATTTATTAAATCTGGTTTTATTAAAACCAGTATGCAAAATAAGCACACCATGTATTATATGAACCTTTATTTCTTAGTGATATATAATATACATTGCAGAATTTTAAACGCACTAATAACCCGGCCTCTGGGGCGGGGTCTGGTGGCTTCGGCCACTGGACTATTAATGATAACTAACAGCTTAAGAAATTAAATTTGTCACGTCGTGTGAATGTTGAGGAGTTGGTATATTTATATATATATATATATATATATATATATATATATATATGTGTGTGTGTGTGTGTGTGTGTGTGTGTGTGTGTGTGTGTGTGTGAAGAGATGGAAGTGAATCCGACGGTATGTAGTATAGTGAGAAATTTGTAAAACCACAGGTTTAAATAAAATGAGTGGTAAGTTTATTAGCCGACGCTGCAGTGTTTCGATCTGTTAAGTAGATCTTCATATATCAACAAATGCCTGAAGAAGATCTACTTAACAGATCGAAACACTGCAGCGCCCGCTAATAAATTTACCACTCATTTTATTTAAACCTGTGTTTTTTTTCAGATTTCTCACCACACACACACACACACACACACACACACACATATATATATTATATATATATATATATATATATATAAACATTGCTGATTTGTATTCGTATAATATTGTTTACCATGATTTTCCCAATGAATCTAACATTTCGAACTTGCTGTTATCTTCATTTTTATGGCTACGAAAATAATACATAATATTACACTCTTTGACGTGATTAGAACCCACATGCTATCGTGCCACAGATTACGAGATATAGGGCAGGATGCTGTGACAACAACAACAACAACAACAACAAAAATCAAAATTACCGAGATTTTCTTTGTATACAAGCACCTTGATTGTTTTTATTGAATATTCTGAATTTATTAACTATACTAGTAAATATATGCACCCTCCGGGTGCAAGTATTTAAGTTTTAATATAATAAAATATCATATTAAATTAGAAAGGCTAATGAAACTAAATAAGAATGCAGATAAAAAAATTGGAACAGAGGGGTATGATTGAAAATAGAACAACTTGAAAGTAACTCTTCCATCATTTTCCATTACTCCCCTCTTTCATTGGTAAATTTTCCTAATTTAACTATTTAGTTAAAATAGGAAGTAAAGAATAATATTAGTTATTTCTTCTTGTTAATGGATTTCTTTTAAGATTTGTCCCGAGATTTTTGCTTATATTCAAAAAGATAAGACCAAACAATTAGAAATCAATAATACTAAGCATATATTTATTAAAATCAAATTTTTATGATCAATATGCAAATTAGCCTTCCAATTCACACTATAATCTGCTATTGTGTTGTATATATAAATACAATTGCATGTTCTGCGCATGTAGATATGGTCAACAGTCTTAATGATGTAAAAATTTTTTATCAATAATTGAGGTTTAAATAAAAATAAAATCATGGAGAATGTGATGTGAATAACGAAGGGAATTGTGATTTGTATACTAATATAGTTTCGGTTACAGACAGACAAACACACAATCTCCATTATAATAAGATATTAGGAATTTC
>CM042161.1:71100388-71135388 GCA_023376005.1 Doryteuthis pealeii | reverse complement strand
GCATACATTAATTTAAATTTCTAACTACAGGTACGTTCATAATTTATGACTGCCCGTAAACTGTAATATATATATATTTCTCCATTATAAAAAAAAAACTCTTCGGGGTGACCTAAAGTTGGTATCAGCCAATCAGTGAGGGAGCTATCCCTTCACTAGTTACAAGGAGATTGTTTTTGCGTCTGAGGTGGAGTGCCACAACTACCATCGGCTCCTCACTTTCCCGTACAAATCCTTGTGCTACTCAGTTGGCGAGGGTTGGTATCAAACTAGGAACCTTTTGGTGTTTAGCCGAGCGCTCTATCGACTGAGCTAACCCGGGGCATGTACACATTTTCATTTAAATTTTACATTTCAAAATTAAACCGCCCTGTCGGCAGGGGCGTTAGAATGCACCGACTGCACCTCTGCAGAGGGTAAGACTCCCCCAATGGGGCCACCTGTTGGCCGTGGGTGGCGACCCGTGATGCTTAAGGATAGAAACCAGGTGGCTGAGCAGTCCATGACATGCAATACTCCATTTTGGTCCTTACTTAGGCTAGACAGGCGGTCGGAGAGACCCCCTCCGATCAATCGGCTGGCCATGTCAAGCCCTAGCACTTATATGATTGCCCCAACCCTATTGTCCTTATGGCAAGCCCTAACCCCTTTTTATCATATGGCTGAGGGTCTACATGTCCTGAGAATGACGTTAAACTATATCTGATGATGAGGTTCCAGTTTTGGAGGTTTGGGGAATGTGGAGCACCCCTTCATCACCATTGCTCCATGGGCCACTCTTACCCGGAGTGGTAGTACCTGTTAGGGTCCTATCTATGGGATAAATAGAAAAATGTATTTATAAAAAAAAATTGTATTATCCATTAAGAATAAATTTATTTAAAAACTTTATCGGCATTAAATGACCCACTAAGGTTGATATACCGTAAAACAAACCAAACCAAACCAATCAAAATTAAAGCGAATAAGGAATCGGTTGCGATACATTTTTGTATAACCTATTATAAATAAATCTACTTTTTTATACTAGTAACATATTTCGCCAAATACTATTTATTATTAATAGTCTTGATAACCCGGAGTCACATTTGTTACTATAGTTGATAGAAACGATTAGGTTATTCAATGATGTCTACCATAAATAATAATAAGCTCTGATGTAGATATTAATTCCCATTAAAAGTTGTTTCAATCAGTAAATAGGAAAATGTCGAACATCCCTTGTCAAAGGCGCAAAGTCAGATAATTTGATCATTTGAATTGAATAAAGATAATTCTTCATATCAGTGATTCAGACAAATATTGATCCTTTGAAAAAATCGGAAGTCATCTGGCGCCAAAAGTTAAACTTTGCCTTTTTCTAATTTTTCTTCATTTCTATTGTGTTTATTTGTCTGAAGTTTTTTTAGATGAGGATTGATAATTTGCATTATTTAGATTTTTCGGACTGTTGGTCTCATTTTTATTGTTATATACACAACATCATTTTTATTTGTCTTAATTTTTTAGATGAGGCTTGATGATTTATATTATTTAGATTTTTCGGACTGTTGGTCTCATTTTTATTGTTGTATACACAACACCATTTTATTTGTCTTCATTTATTAGATGAGGCTTGATAATTTATATTATTTAGATTTTTCAGACTGTTTGGTCTCATTTTATTGTTATATAGAAAAACATCATTTTTATTTCTCTGAATTTTCACACTCGATTGTCAGTTAGATTAAAAGACAGTTCTAAGTGACAGTTATCTCTGGTTCCTGAGTTCAATCCTGAGTGAAAGCAGTTAGAAAAATAATTAATTAACAAATTATTGCTCCCGAATACGACAAGAAAGTTCCCGAGTTCGAAAAGAAGGTTCCCGAGAAGGTTCCCGAGTCCGACAAGAAATACCTGAAGAAGGCCGGAGGGTATATCGGCCGAAACGTTGTACAAATAACAATGAAGATGGGGACAATAGTCCGATTAACGCTAATAATACTAATCATTTTATTTGTCTTAATTTTTTAGATGAGGCTTGATAATTTGTACATTATTTAGATTTTTCGGACTGTTGGTCTCATTTTTATTGTTATATACACAACATCATTTTATTTGTCTGAATTTTTTAGATGAGGCTTGATGATTTATATTATTTAGATTTTTCGGACTGTTGGTCTCATTTTTATTGTTATATACACAACATTTATTTTTTAGATGAGGCTTGACAATTTGTATTATTTAGACTAGTAAAAAATAAAAAAACACCCTCCGTGCGATGTAAAAATAGATTTTAAAACATATTGCCTGAGGGGTGGGAGTAAAAAATCAATGTCAGCGAGTTTCTACCCTAAGTAAGTAAAATCATCAAATTCATTAAAGGATTAAAAAATAAAACAATTTGAAATGTAAACTTTAAATATGTATTAAAATAAAACAAACTATATATAGATATATAATACCAGTCATGTATTTATTAAAACTTGTTTTAAAAAAACAATGAGGACTGTCTAATGTTGCATGTTCAAATTTTGAGTGTATTTATCCTATGTTATGACGATTTTGCGTAATGTGACGTAGCAGTGACGTAATTTTGTTAAAGACAAAAACCGGAAGCGAATCTCCATTATTAATAGATTTTTATACTGTTTGCCTCATCTTTATTGTTATATACACAAGGTTTCGCTGAAATGCCCTCCGACTTTCTTTGGATGTTTCTTTTCGAATATTATTAGATGGGAATTGGTCATTTGTATTATTTAGATTTTTATTCAGTTTACCTCATCTTTATTTTTATATACACAAAGTTTCGGTAGATACGCTCTCCGGCTTTCTTCAGGTGTTTCTTGTGGATAAACATTTTCCGAACCTCTTGAAGGTTTCCTATAACAATATGAAGGCTCCCGGATTCGACCAGAAGGTTCCGGGATTTTCCAAGAAACACCTGAAGAAGGTCGGTCGTGTCTTCAACCGAAAAGTTGTATATACATATATATATAAAGTTGTGGACAACATTATACTATTGTATTTATTTTCAGCATTCCCAGTTATCATTATTGTGAGTTTTCACACCAGCTGATGGTATTTAACTGGAATCTGAGTAACAAGTCTACTCAGGTTTCCAGGACTTTTCTGAGCATTCTAGCTGATTGTAGCAATGCAGTAGTCTGGATGATCTCAATTCATCCTCTGATTTCCAGATCCTCCAGTCTTTTTTCCAAGTTTATTGCGACCGTTCCAAGTGCACCAGCTACAATTGGTATCACTTTGACCCTCATATTTCCACAGCTTTTTTAATTCTCTGGCAAGGTTCAGATAGTTGTCTATCTTTTTTTTTCTCTTTCATCTTCACTCTGTGATGTGCTGGAACTGCAAAGTCTACCAGTTGACAAGATCTCTTTTTTTGTTAATCAATACTAGGTCTGGCCTCCTGGCTGGGATAAGGTGATCCGTGTTTATCTGGAAGTCCAAGAGAATTTTATGCGTTTCGTTCTCAAGAACAAATTCTGGTTTATTCATATACTATTTTGTTGTATAATTTTTTGCAGAATTCCCAGTCGATCACCTTCCCAGCCCAGTCGAGCTTAACTTTGTATTCCTGTTGTGCTTATTATTATTATTATTATTATTATTATTATTTTTATTATTATTATTATTATTATTCACGTCTTGTGTGTTTTTCATCAGCAAAAAAAACAACAACGCCCTGGTCTACGCGAGGAATCGTACAAAAGGCCTGGAAAAGAGACTGAGGGAATTAGTGACCAGAGGAAAAATTGAGTCCGTCACGACCACAGCAGTGTTACAATCAGGCCGTATACTTAAGAAGAGTCGTGAAGATTCGAGGAGATTTACTGTCACTTGTTGACGGCTGATATCGACAATAGGCCATTCCATTAACTTACAAAACGTGTTTGGGATCTATATGACAGGGAGGCATTTGAAAAGCTACCATTACAACCAAGTAGTTATTAATAGTAGAAATTAATCATAGAAAATATTTCGCATATATATATATATATGTGTGTGTGTGTGTGTATGTGTGTGTGTGTGTGTGTGTGTGTGTGTTATTCCTTTGTTAGTATTCGAGAATTGAGAATAAAGTGCTCGATTACTTTTGTAAGAGCTGTATTTATTTATTATAGTGTACAATACATTTAAGGTGCAATTGTTACCATTGGTTTCCAGGTAGCATGCTTGCTACCCTTCATCACGACAAATCGCCTGAAACCAATAGTAACAAGTGCACCTTAAATGCGTTGTACACTATATATATATATATATATATATATATATATATATATATATATATATATATATACCAAATCCTCCGCACGAGTAGGATGCATCAAAACGTCATTTTTAAGCAGACTTTAACAGATTTGGATTCAGAGTTTTCCCTTTTCTAGAACAGGTACCATGCTAAGCTTAAATACCAGTTTTCTTTACTATCAACCCCCAGCTGAAGAGAAAATAGTTGGATTCATACCTATCCCAAGGGTATACGCCCTTTGTAAAATGCAAATAACCTAGTCCAGGATTTGAACACGGGACGCCAAATCCATTTCCTACGTCGCTAACTATTACACAACCCGCTACCATTGGATGTAAAAATGTTTCAACGACGAATGCTATTTTCAATCTAACATGACCCACGCCAAAAGATCTGATGGTTTTGGGTTAAAAGAAATGTGTGTCGTTTCGTGGAATTAGGCCAGCATGTGTAGAAGTGAAAAGTTCTAAAATAGCCAACGACAATAAAAGCAGTTTTCAAATGTACTAATTATAAAAACGATCGCTACTTTGTCTCTGATTGATTCTAATCGATTGACTTCTAATCGATTAACACTAGCAAAAAAACATTCAGCAGAATTGTTCAAAAATGTACATTTTAAGTCAGAGGTCAAATTCGGTAATTTTTCATCAATTTTTTTTTAATCTGTAAAATAATTACAGTTCAACGATAATTATCACAAAGCTTTTTTTCTTTCTCATTTTTAATTCTTTTAATTCTTAAAGAGATCATTGCATATTCATGAACATATTTAGACAGACACCCAAGCCAAATGCGGATACATTCCAATTTGTATTGTTTGGATTATAATACTAGTGTATTAAGTAATTAAGAGTTACCTCCCATATTTTTATGATTACCTCCCTTTTGGAGAACTCTCTAGTGAATACTAGACTGTATAAACTCTCAGTAAGTGTAGCAATTATTCTAATTAGAATAAAGCTTTCCAAAGTCTATCGGTGTTATCGTTTGTCATTACAGTTAGTGTTTCTGATAAAAAATGGAAGAATACGACTATTGGAGAATGTGGAGCACCTCTGCATCACCATTGCTCCCAGTTCCACTCTGAACCGGAGTGGTAGTACCTGTTAGGGTCACATCTATGGGTTAAATAAAAAATGTGCTTATTAAAATAATTGAGTATTTATTAAGAATTAATTTATTTCAAAACTTTGACGGCATTAAATGACCCACTAAGGTTGATATGCCGTAAAACAAAACAGACAAACCAAACTAGAGAGATAGAAAGAGAGTGTGTGCGTGTGTGTGTGTGTGTGTGTGTGTGTGTAGTGTGAGAGAGAGAGAGAGATTAGGGAGAGAGATTTAATGGCAATTATTCACAAGCTATGTCTTTTTTCATACAAAGTATATATATATATATATATATATATATATATATATATATATATATAAAATATATATATATATATATATCCCAAGAAACGGGTTAGCTCAGTCGGTAGAGCGTTCGACTAGCAAACCACAAGGTTCCTAGTTCGATACCGGCCCTCACCAACTCAGCGTATGAGTAGCACAGGGATCTGTGCGGTAAAGTGAGGAGCTGATGGTAGGTGTGGCGCTCCACATCAGATGCTAAAATAATCTCCTTGGTCTAGCGCAAGTGAAAAGGGGATAGACTCCCTCGCTGCATGGCTTATACCGACATTTCGCCGCCCCGACGACTTAATATATAATCCCAAAATCCGGAGAAGAAATCTTCCTTACGACATATAAGTGTCGTAGTTTGCAGAGCTCAATGTGTGCTCTTTTTGTCATAGTGCAAAATTATATAGGTAAAAAATATAACAAAAGATTTAGATTTTTCTAAATCTAAATCTTCTCTTATACTTTTTACCTATATATATATATTATATATATATATATATATATATATATATAGAGAGAGAGAGAGAGAGAGAGTCAGAACTCAGCCCTGAAGAGCATAAAGCGAAACTTTTAGTAGGTTCGTCTGACTCATTAGATCTATCTTTATTATTTGCTCTACTTAGGTATTGATCACTTTTTACTTATTAGCTTTAGTCTCCTGGCGGTTTTATATGAATATATATAATATATATATTCAGACTGAGCTAACCCGTCTCTTGGGATTATATATATATATATATATATATATATATATATATATTATATATATATATATATATATATACTTTGTATGAAAAAAGACATAGCTTGTAAAACAAAAAGAATTTTAAAAAATTTTCTGAGAACAAAATACATTTTGCGGACCTTCCTTTTTTTTAATAAAATATTGAATTTTCTCCGTTGGAACCAGAACAACATTTATATATATATATATATATATATATATTATATATATATATATATATATATATATATATATATATATTTATATATAATCGTACTCTCCCTCCAGCTCGAGTTCAAATCCTGGACTTGGTAACTGCATTTCACTTAGCGCTAATACCCTTGGGAAAGGTATAAATCCTACTCTCTCTCTCTAGCTATGGATAAATAGTAGGGCAGACTGGGCTCTTTAACCTTGGTTAGGCAACCGGTCTAGGAGAAGGAAAACTCTGAATTCAAACCTGTTAAACTCCGCTTAAGAAATTGACCTTGTGTCGCATCCTGCTCGTGCGGAGGGGTTGGTAAATATATATATGCATATAAATTGTTTTTTTCTTTTGGACAAAATATTGTACCAATAGATTACTTTTTGTTAGTACGACTATTTTGGTCTTTTCTTTTTTCCCAAAAAATTTTTCTCCCCGGTTGATGTTTGGTATTATATTTTTACAATCAACCTATTTGCTGTTTTTTTTTTTTCTCACCGCGAGGATTTACCAATAAGTTTCGTATATTAAATTATATATATATATATATATATATATTATTATATATATAGAGAGAGAGAGAGAGAGAGAGAGAGAGAGAGAGAGAGAGAGAGAGAGAGAGAGTGGGGAAGAAGGAGAGATATTTAAAGTTGCAGGGTTTCCAATGTATTTCAGCTATTCCAATCGCAAGCAGATCACACCAACAGGAATAAAAGTGCTGGTCTTGTAACCAGTTTAGCCAATCTGAAAACCTCATTTACCACACAAGAATGCCATTCTGGGCTCATGTCGACCTATTCAAACAAATAAAATGAATGCTCATTGTAGTAAAGCCGTGCCAGTTGCGCAATCTATTGTGCTAAGGACGATGGCTTCACAAAGTTACTTGAAATGCGTTCTTCTACCGAAGATGATTCAATACCGGACATCTCTCACAAGAATTCGCCTACCTTTAAAAGCTCTTCACCCAGCATTATGGAGAGTAGTCAACTTCGCTTTAACTCTGCTGAACACACCAACTAAATCAAAGGCTCCTTTTGAGCGCTATTACAGTAATTGACATTATCGTTTATAAAGAGAGGTTCAGCTTCATTCTGATCTAGGTAAAGCCATTTATTAATTATAGAGCGAATTTGGCCAATCCTGCAGTGAAGGAGCTATCATTAAATTCACTCCCAAGATCTTGATCCTTAATGAGGCTCGAATACTGAATTCTGTGCTATGAAATTATATTACATATATGCTTATGTATATTTATGGATTTTTGTTTATCGTGTTTTGTGGATTTTGAAACCACTCCGTAATGGTGAATGGTCTCAAGGCGTTAATAGATTTGCGTAGTTTCAATGTTCTAGGAAATTTCGACAAACCATGTTTGTAGTAAAATCTCTCAATAAATTGGTATTATCTGCGTTATTCGGACTAATGTTCCCATCTTCATTGTTATTTGTACAACGTTTCGGCCGATATGCCCTCCGGCCTTCTTCAGGTATTTCTTGTCGGACTCGGAAACCTTCCCTGACTTGGGAACCTTCTTTTTGGTCTCGGGAACCTTTTCGGACTCGGGAACCTTTTCGGACTCGGGAACCTTCTTTCTCGTCGTAGTCGGGACCCTTCCTGTCGTAATCGGGAGCCATCACTGAACTTTGAACCTAACCCTTTATTCAGTCCACGGGGGTATCCTGTTCTCATTCCGTTAACCATAGCTGGGATAGGAGCTATGTTAATTATTTTTCTATGTAACTGCCGTCTGTCAGGATAGAACCTGGAATCCAGAGATAACTGTCACGTAGAACTTGTCTTAACTTAACTACCTTATTCATGTGTACTAATTATTCTGAAACATTCTAAAGTCTATCAGTGTTATCGTTAACTGCTTAAAATTAGTGTTTCCGTTTACGAATAGAAGAACACAATTAGCAACATTAGCAACTATATGATTGCCCAAACTGTTTTGTCCTTATGGGAAGCCACCAACCATTTTTTATCATATGGGTGCTAGAAGGCGGTGACTGAGGCTCTTCATGTCCTGGGAATGACGTTAAACTCTATCTAATGGTGAGGTTCAAGTTTTGGAGTACTGGGGAATGTAGAGCACCCTTTCATCACCATTGCTCACAGTTCCACTCTGACCCGGAGTGGTAGTACCTGTTAGGGTCCTATGGGTTAAATAAAAAATGTGTTTATTAAAATAATTGAGTATCCATTAATAATTAATTTATTTCAAAACTTTATCGGCATTAAATGTCCCACTGAGGTTGATATGCCGTAAGACAAAAGAAAACAAACCAAACTAGATAGATAGATAGATAGATAGATAGATAGAGAGAGAGAGAGAGAGAGAGAGAGAGAGAGAGAGAGAGTTTGTAGAAAAATCTAACGTCGTTCGCTTTTATGTATTTAGACTCTAATAAGATTTATATAGATCATTTATATTATATATTATATCATATGTTATATTACAATATCATATTATTAATATATATACTATTAATATATAATATCTCTATCATCATATACATCATCATATACATGATGATAATATATACTGATTTAAATACTTATACTACTGTTGGAATTTTTGGATATAAGGCGAGTGCCAGGCGGTTACTTTTACTTATAGACTCGCCGATGGACATGTGACCAGCCTGTTGTCCAATCACTGGCAGTACTCTGCTGCTGTTGTTGTTATTTATACTGGCTGATTCTAATTTTAGCTCACTACTACTTGGATCTTCTTGGACGACGGACCTAAAGGATTCTATATCACAGGACTTATTCACATACCAAAGGATTCTATATCACAGGACCTATTCACATACCAAAGGATTCTATATCACAGGACTTATTCACATACCAAAGGATTCTATATCACCGGACCTATTCACTTACCAAAGGATTCTATACCACAGGACTTATTCACATACCAAAGGATTCTATGTCACAGGACCTATTCACATACCAAAGGATTCTATACCACAGGACTTATTCACATACCAAAGGATTCTATATCACAGGACCTATTCACTTACCAAAGGATTCTATACCAGAGGACTTATTCACATACCAAAGGATTCTATATCACAGGACTTATTCACTTACCAAAGGATTCTATATCACAGGACTTATTCACTTACTAAAGGATTCTATAACTCGGGACTTACTTGCTTATTTACTTTAAGTTCTTTACAACTGGCCAACGATACTTAACAACTACTACTTATGTACTGATGATAATGTCATTATATACATCATCATATACATATATTATTAATCAATATTATATTATAATATATATTGTGTATTATATATTATATTATGATATTATTATATTATACAATTTATGTAAATAATTTCTATAAATAATATATTATTTTAAAATTTAATTTTGTTTATTTTTTAGCTGAGACAGAAACAAATAGAATTGATGCTATCTTCGTCTTAGGAGGATCCATACAATAATTCACTAAACAGGATTAATATACTTAAAAAAGAAAAGAAAAAAATTAAAATTGTTTAATTCTACTGTAATCTACTTATAAATAGAATATTATATTACTCGGAATCAAATTTGTCGCTCTATCAATCTACCTCTGTCTGTCAGTCGGTATGTCTGTCTGTCTGTCTCTCTTTTTCTCTGTCCCTATCTCTGTCAGTCTGTCTGTCTGTCTGTCTGTCTATCTCACTCTACACACACACACACACACACACACACACACACACATATATATATATATATATAATTAGGATGACTTACCAGTGAAATTGGTCTCAATGGTTAGTTGATACAAGTTTTACCATGATAAGTCAGCGATCTAACAAATATAAAGTGCTCAATACGTAGGTAGAGCGAATTTATTACTGTGGCATGTGCAGAAATAATCTATTCGAGTTTCACCTTAAGGATCTTCAGGGTCAAATCCACTGAATTAATCAAGATATTGATTAATTACAGCTAACCGTAAGAGTTTATGTTGTAGTTATAACTTCATATATATATGTTGTAATTATAACTACACACACACACACACACACACGCACACACACACACACAAATATATATATATATATATATATATATATATACATTTCAACGTATCACGTCTCCGCAGCGTGGCTCGACTTGACATACTACCTCCAGCCGGGTGCGAAAACCGATTGAGTATGTCTATCTGTAAGCTACGTCGCTGCTTACGTCACAATAACCCGAGAAAGTACGGAAGTTTATCAATCAGTATTTAATTATTGTCAAAATCATTAGTACATAGAATAAATCTGATTTATTAACGATGTCTCTATGAAAGTCAGAGTTAGATTCGCCTACAAAACAGCCCAAGATATTAGTGCGATATTTACTTATGCCGGTCAGACACAAGATCAAATTAATATGGGGCAACCCACAAACCGATGATTATGAGATGACAGGCACAAAAAATGCGGGGATCCCCTCAACATTTCCCCATAAGGGATTGCCTCGGGCACTGGGCAATAAACCCAAGCATGTTCCTTTAAATCAAGGGGACAGATGTTGCATAGGGGAATGACCGCCTGGGATCACGTCGTTAATTTCACTACCAGTCAAGTGGCTGAAGCACCGGACACACAGGTTCCAAAGGACCCGTGGTATTAGTGCGTTTAAAATACTGCAATGTGTCTTATGTACTATGAAGTAAAAATTTACATAATAAAAGGTGCGGTTAATTTGCATACTAGTTTTGACGCGTTTAACAAATAATTAGTTGGTGTTATTGATGCTTGATAGTATTGTGTAATTCTCTAACGTATTAAAATCAATGTTATGAATGATTTTATATAGAAACCAATTAGAATATAATAAAAATAAGCGTAATCATTTTATATGCGTTCTTATTCAATTTCATTAGTCTTTCTTATTTAATTAATTATAATTAAGGGCGGATATTCTTGCTGGTAATTTTTTTAAATTTTTGGTATTAAATAAAGGTATTAGTATGCCTTTAAACACCAGCCAACCAACCAACTAAACACCCCTAAATGGGGCCGCCTGTTGGCTATGGGTGGGGACCTATGAGGCTTAAGGATTCAATCCTAGTGGTTGAGTAGTCCATGATATACAGCACTTCACTTTGGCCCTTACTTAGGCTGGGCGGGAGGTCAGAGTGCCCCCTCCGATCAATCGGCTGGTCAAGTCAGGTCTGGGGCATATGGAGCACCCCTTCATCACCATTGCTCATAGGTCCACTCTGACTTGGAGTGGTAGTACCTGTTAGAGTCCCATATATGGGTTCAATAGAAAAATTTGTTTACAAAAAAAATTGCGTATAAAAATTTATTCACTACGGATCATTCAAAACTTTGCTGGCATTAAATGACCCAACGAGGTTGTTATGCCACAAAACAACACAAAACAAAACCAATTACCGTATTTGACAACATATAGGACGCACCTTTCTCCGAAATATTGGCTAAAAAAATGCCCTGCGTCTTATACATCGGAGGTGAAGTTTGTCTTTATTATTATTATTATTATTATTATTATTATTATTATTTACTCCTTTTGAGTTTTCACATCAGTGTTAGCTGATGGTCTTTCAGTGGAGTCTGAGTGACAGCAAGTCTCCTCAGGTCTCCAGGACTCTTCTGAGTATTCTGGCAGATTGCAGCAGTGCAGTATTCTGAATGGTTTAAATCCTTCCTCTGATTTCCAAACTTTCCCAACCCTTTTCCAATCCTTTTGGGACTGTTCCAAGTGCACCAACTACAATTGGTATCACTTTGACTTTCATATTCCATAACTTTTTCAGTTCTCTGCCAAGGTCCAGATATTTGTCGATTTTATTATTATTATTATCATTATTATTATTATTATTATTATTATTATTATTATTTCCTGTGATTGAGATGTCTTTTGTATGCTTATTGATTGCCTGTACTGCCAACTTGCTTTTATACGGCTATGTTTCTGCTTTTGTAATGCACAGCTAGACTGTTTTCAACAATATATGCTTGAATACACTAAAAACTTTTGTTTCAGATTCAGACCTTCAGCAGGTCTGAATCTGAAACAAAAGTGCGTCTTATATGCCCGTGCGCTTTATATGCCGTCAAATACGGTAAACTCTTGTTGACTTTAGAAAACGGTCTACTGCAATGCTATTGCAAATCCTTTTGTCTGTTATTTCTTTGAATAATTTAACCTGAAGCCAATTCTTAGGCAGCCGTTTCTGTTATAGCTTTAATTTCCCACTCGTCTCATTGTTCGTTCACTTTCCTCGGCGAATTTGTTAAAGTCAGTAAGTATGTTTGAAAAGTCTCTTTAGCGTCCATCAAGAACTTTTAAATCAGGTATTTATGCAGACAATGCTATTAAACGAGAACTATTCTCCCCTTAAGGAGCTGCTGCTTCTGACATGATCATTTTAACACGGTGCGAAAGGATGTTAATATTCATGTAATCAAATTTTCGCTAAGTCTGGAATATTGTACTTTGTAAATGTTCTACTACAAAAGAAAATGCTCTGCTGTAACTAAATGGGATTTTTTTTTCTCAAATCGTGTCGAGAAGGCACCACGTTGTTATATCTTTCAATAATGGAGAATCGGTCTTTACGGGTCTGTAACCGAAAATACGCCACTGTTTACGTCACAGTTAGTAAAATCGTCGGACTATGTGACCTTTAGGCACCCCTTTTTGATCTCGATTCAGAAGGACATGTTTTTTATTTACACCGTCAATATCTGGTTGTTTGTTATGGTTAGGGGTTAGAGGTTAAGGTTGGGGTTAGGGGTTAGTTTTATAATTTTAAAAATCGTCTGTTAACAAACAACCGGATATTGACGGTATAAAAGAAAAACATGTCCTTCTGAATCGAGATTTAAAAGGGGTGCCTAAAAGTCATATGGTCCAAATCGTCAATACGTAGAATTGAGTCGTCGGGGGGCCTAATGTTGGTATCAGCCAAATAACGAGGGAGTCTATCTCCTTTTCACTAGCACTAAACCAAGGAGGTTTCTTTTGCGTTTGAGGTGCAACGCCTCACCTACAATCAGCTCCTCACTTTACCGCACAGATCCCTGTGATACTCATACTTTGGTTGTTCTGTTTTATGGCATATCAACCCGCTTCGAGTCATTTAATAACGAATCAAGACATTTTGATAAGCAAATTACTCAGGTTGCTTACAGTACCTGCTGATACTTACGTGATCACCTTGTAAGGTTCAAGGTTATAATTGAATATACAACTCCGACACGTTTGGGAGACCAAACATTTTATATAATACAGCACATGAATAAACAAGATACATAAACAATAGAAGATAGAATAGAATAGTGTACATAAACATAAATACATAAAAGTCACTGACAAGATAATATGAAAGTACACATAATATAAATGTACAGGCATGAGACTAAGAATAGTCCATGCTGTATAAATCACTTACAGTGACAAGTAGCCGGCGTTGAGGGCCGAAGCCCCAACGAGAAGGGAATGATAATTGTCTAACCCATGTGGGTACCTACGAGGAGTGGTAGAAAAGAGGAAGAGAAGTTTAAATTAGGCGCTTATAGACAAGAGGTCCCCTAGTGGGAACAAACGGCAACACCGCGGGAAGATAACTCTTCCTGGTAAAGGGAAGATAATCCCCACAACCCAATTAAGTAGCGAATCGGTCCATCGTTGCTTATCTTCAGTGATCTCGCGGGGAGGGGACGGGTTTTCGGTGCGACTTGACCGTAATGATAGATAAATTGATAGATAAATTGATTGATAAGAATAATGTCAGAAGTTTCAGATAGATTGATAGATAGATAGACGGATAGATATGTTGGTTGTTTTCTTTTAGGATATATCAAGTATCTAAAACCAATAATGTGTATGTATGTATGTTCAGAGGAAACTATCAAATTAAAACAATTAACAACAAAGTAAATATATATTAACATTATATATTGGTTCTTGCTTTTGAAAATTTGATTTCTATTCGGAAATATGTAAAAATTAAAATATACATAGAAATAGCATTGGATTTCTACTCAAGATTTTCAGCATTTGTAATCTCAAAAGATAAAAAATAAATACGCCAGAGTTCTCCTCTCTACCCGGGCAACGTTGGGTACCCGCTTCTTGTTTATAAATAATCCAGGTCTTCTTAGCGCCACCAGGTGGTGAAACTCTAATCAAATTAGTAGTAATTATTTCGAATGTCTTTTTCTCTAGAAAAGCAGACTCTCGTGAACTTGGAAAGATCTGGGCAAAAGAATTCTTCCTGGCACGATGCCAAACCAATCGGATCTGATTTTGTATCTTGGAATAAATAAATAAATAAATTTAGGGGGATATGCCTTAGATGCCTTCTAAGAATGATACCAATCTATTATTCATAACATAGGTCTGAACGGTGAATTTCAAGTGGACTGCACAGTTCATAGTGGATCATCATTCCTACCCAATTAGCTATACTCACTTGAAATGCCCCATCATTTGATACCACATAAAATTCATGCCGCTCAGTTAGTGGGGCATAAAATTTAATAGAATTTAACACCCCTACAACACACAGGGACCGGTTTAGCTCAGTCGGTAGAGTGTTCGGCTAGGAATCACAAGGTTCTTGGTTCGATACCGGCCCTCGTCAACTCAGCGAATGAGTAGCACAGGGATCTGTGTGGTAAAGTAAGGAGCTGATGGTAGGTGTGGCGTTCCACCTCAGATGCTAAAATAATCTCCTTGGTCTAGCGTTAGTGAAAAGGGGATAGACTCCCTCGCTGTCTGGTCGATACCGACATTAGGCCGCCCCGACGACTTTACTTTACTTTACAACACACACACACACACACACACACACATACACATACAAAAGGTGGGGGTCCTCGGTAATGTACGAAATTACATCAGGTGCTGAGTCTTCAGTTTTAGAGCAATCGGGAGTGTCAAATACCGTTTCATTGACATTACTCCCATGTCCACCATAACCAGAAGTGGTAGTCCCCGTTAAATCCGCGTCTTTGGCCTTAATAATAACTGTGCTTATATATTTTACCAATCCCTTCGCGCGATTAAGTATCAACGAATAATTAAGAAATTGTGAAAATAGTTGATATTGAGAGTGCGCCAAGTATTTTAAAACACACATTCAACGGGGAATAATTGGAGGAGACACCTGACGTAATATTACGCGGCGTCCCGGAAATAATTAGCATACTGTTGTACCGGCCGTTCCTACAGTGGAGAACATGCACCGGTTCTCACTATAAATAGTGAGACACCGAGTGTAAAGGGAGCACTGTTCCCGTTAACGACAAGCTAGTCGTACATCTACCATGATTGTAAATACACTTGTCTTATTTTACCCTATCTCGACTTGACTTCTTTTTACTGTTGGGACTAACATCACAACAATACTTAATTCTCTTTCAAACACATGGAGAACATCAAGGTAAAAGTTTTCAAGCTGAAATAGAAAATAAAAAGTCACGTTTTGCTAATGCTACTGCCGACTCACTGAAGACTCGAAGATAGCCAGCTTCTTTAAATTGGTTAGGTAAATCAAAAGAAGAATAGGGGACTATATGGTATTAACTCTATGTTATGAAAACATACACCTGATGTAATATTACGCGGGCTCCCGGAAATAATTAGTATACTTATTTCTCTTTCAATGACACAGAACACGAGTTGAGTGGCGGGTATGAAAACTTGTTGTATTCTCGAAGGAAGCGGGCTAGGCTTTGCCTGGCGTGTAGGACTGACCTAGGATCGAACTTGCGTCCTTCAGAATGCGAAAAGGCGACACTTTGGCGCGGGCACCGGAATCGAGATGCCACTGTCCCGTATGTGAACGCCAGATGCCCGGATGATAGCTGTGGGCATTCCGGCAACTGGGATTGAGTTGACATTCCCGTGTGTGAAGCACAGACGTCCGGATGATAGAAGCAGACCTGTGTATAAATAGAAGGAAACACCCAGAAGCGGAGAGTGCAGGAACGAGTGTTGCAACAGTAGCTGCTAGAGGATTCGACGATGATGATGATGATGATGATGAAGAAGAAGAAGAAGAAGAAGAAGAAGAAGAAGAAGAAGAAGAAGAAGAAGAAGAAGAAGAAGTCGGTGTTTGCAAAGAGAAAGTTTAGCCTGCGAGAAGGCGTTGCCCTCGCTTCTTTTCGCCTCCCCCCTCAACAAAAACTTGTTGAGTTAAATCTTTATTTCCCCCCTCTATTTTTCCCATATCTCTCAAACACATGGAGAGCATCAAGGTAGAAGTTTTCAAGCTGACAGAGAAACACCCTCCTCACCAGGCAAGCTTGGTGGGTTTACCGGTTTAGTCACCGATGATCCGACTATGAAATAGGTGGTACTGGATTAAATAATAACCGTAGCGCTTTGGGCGACCTGACTACAGTATGAAATGCTACTGGCACCAAATATATATATATATATATATATATATATATATATATGGTTAGGGTTAGTATAAGAGTTAGGATTAGTGTTAAGGTTAGTGTTAGGGTTAGGGTTTGGATTAGGTTACTTCGGGAGTTTCCGACATCTAATGCTATTTGTGCGTAAAATGCGATTCTAATGATGTTATTTCTTGTGCCCTATTATGCATTTTTACCTGGACCTTCGGAACCCTATGTCCATTGGCTTCAGCGATTGGACCGGTAAGGAATTAAATAACAGCGTGATCCTAGGGGTCCATCCCCAAACCAGGCAACACCTGTCCCCTTGATTTAAAGGGAAGGTGCTGAGTTTATTGCCTGTAGCACTGCAATAGAGGAATTTCGAAGGGATCTGCGTAATTCTTTAACTTGCCACAGTTTGTGCTTGGTCATCATGTTAATGGTCCTTGTCTCAAACTGGTATGCTAGAGTGCCAGCAAATAAATTATGCATTCGTACTAGAAAATATCTAATAGTGGTGTTATCGAATTTTGAGCAGACATTTTTTTACACACCCATCCAGATGACGTCAGGTGTAAAAGGCGTAAAACAGCCATTCTCGGCTAACTGGGCCCGCGATGTGAATGCACATTTGAAAATTCATTTGCACAACAATATGTGCATCATTAGGCTCAACATTATCCCCACCGTTAAAGAGTGTCTGTAGGCAGATAACGCAATCCCGTATCTCACGCGGTTGACATGAAAAGTGTCCCAATAACATGAAGCCGATTACAAGATGCTCCATTGGTCCCCCGTCTCTCCGGATTTAAAAGCCATTTTGGTTTTATATGAGAAGTATTGTGATTCTCCGCAGCCGCTTTCAACAAAATCATTTCAATTGTGAAAATTCATGGAACGTGCCTCGATACATTTAAACACGGACTGCCACTAGCAGCGTGTCGGCTACAAGTCACGTTGCCTAGCCGCAGTCATGACACAGATGCATTTCTCGAATGAATCCAAGAGTTTATTACTACATGTACCGTATTTGACGACATATAGGACTCACTTTTTACCTAAATTTTAGATAAGAAAATTATCCTCCGTCTTATACATCCTAGTTGAAGTTTGAGACTTCTCGTAGGCCTATTATTATTATTATTATTATTATTATTTACTCCTTTTTAGTTTTCACATCAGCGTTAGCTGATGGTCTTTCACTGGAGTCTGAGTGACAGCAAGTCTCCTCAGGTCTCCAGGACTCTTCTGAGTATTCTGGCAGATTGCAGCAGTGCAGTGTTCTGGATGGTATCAATCCTTCCTCTGATTTCCAGATTTTCCAAACCCTTTTCCAATCCTTGTGGGACCGTTCCAAGTGCACCAACTACAATTTGTATAACTTTGAATTTCATATTTCATAACTTTTCAGTTCTCTGCCAAGGTCCAGGTATTTGTCCATTTTTTTCATTTTCCTTCAGCTTTACCCTGTGATCGGCTGGAACTGCAAAATCCACCAGTTGACAAGTTCGTTCTTTTATTATTATTATTATTATTATTATTATTATTATTATTATTATTATTTCCTGCTATTGAGATGTCTTGTGTATGCTTATTGCTTGCCTTTATTGCCAACTTGCTTTTATACAGCTATGTTTCTGCTTGTGTAATGCACAGCTAGACTGTTTTCAACAATATATGCTTAAATACACTAAAAACTTTTTTCCTGGATCTGACCGGCTGAAACGGAGGTGCGGCTTATATGCCGTCAAATACGGTATATATTTACCAAACCCTTCAGCAGGAGCAGGATATGACCCAAGATCGATTTCTTAAGCAGAGTTTAACAGGTTTGAATTTAGAGTTTTCCTTCTCCTAGACTGGTCAACGTATGAAAATTAAAGAGCCCAGTCTCTCCTACTATTTACATATAGCTGGTGGGAGAATAGTTTGATTCCTACTGTTGTATATCCCCTTACTGCGTATATATTTGTAGAGTGAGTTCTATTCTCCTAATAAGGAGATGAGAGGGATTCGTATATGTCTCTCACATATTTAAGTATTTTCTTACTTACTTAAAATAGCTCGGCTGGTACGTCATTTCTCTAGTATGTTTCTTCATTTCTTCTAACTGGTCTGGTTTTTTATTCGTAAACTGCTGGTTTGACCTTACGATGCTGGTCTGACTTTAAGATGCTGGCTTGCCATTTCTCACAGACAACCCAGATTTTATGTGATCATATTTTTATTCAGAGCCAGACTTCTCAACAGCGGCGAAGTCAAAACCGGTGCGTGATTGCCTCACAACATCTCCTGTCTAGCAGACTAACTAAGTTCTGGGGTTTCGTTCCAAGGCCAGTCTATGTATGACCGGAAAGAAGGTTACTTAAAGTTCATTACCTATCAGTCATCCAACCCTACAGATTCAACGACTTTTAATTAAAAATCTAACTACGTTAAACATAAAAAAAATAAAAACAATGACCTATCAATATACAACACTATATTTACCAAGTGTGCCAGCGCTATGAGAAATACAATCATCCTCGTACAGGACGTGAATTCGTGTCACCAAGTCCATTTTCTGCCACGGTAACCATTACACAACGGGCACCTCTAATAATAGTAGGCTCCCCATAATTGTTTTATAAATAATTCGATATATATAAAAAAAGCAACAACAAAAAAAAAAGAAAGAAAAAAAGAAAAAAGAAATAGAAAGAAATATTATCCTGAAGATTCCAATGATTATATCTGAAAAAAATAAGAGTATGAAAAGATAATAGCTAGATGGAGCTACCATTACCACTTGCCTAAGTTCACTTTCACTACAGAGGTATCAGGTGAAATGAGCCACAATATTGCTGTGAGTTGATGTCAAGGTTAAATCATGTTTCAAATGATAATAATTTTACTGATGATCACGGGGAAGTGAAACAAAATGAAGTAGGAGGTGAATATAAAGTGATGGGTTTTCTAAAGACATTTCAGAAAAGCCGAAGATAATAATAATAATAATAATAATAATAATAATAATAATAATAATAATAATAGTAGTAGCCCGAAGAGAGTACTGACTGACAAGAAAGAGAGAACCTGTCATCTCGTAGATTTCGCTGTCCCGGCCGACCACCGATTGAAATTGAAAGAAAACGAAAAGATTGACAAATACTTAGACCTTTCCAGAGAACTGAGGAAATGGTGGAACATGAAGGTGAAGGTAGTACCAATCGTAATTGGTGCACTTGGAACGATCTCCAAAGCACTGGAAAATAATTTGGGTGAATTGGAAATCAGAGGTAGAATACAGACCATCCAAACTACAGCATTATTAGGATCGGCTAGAATACTCAGAAGATCCCTGGATACCTGGGGAGACTTGCTGTCACTCAGCCTCCAGTGACCCACCGGCTAAGGTAAGTGTGAAAACTCAATAATAATAATAATAATAATAATAATAATAATAATGCACAAACCTGAATCTGCTCTGGAAAATGACATGGACAAGATTTTCTGGTACTTTAAGATACAGACAGATCATGAAATCCCGACCAGAAGACCAGACCCATTGTTAATTAACAAGAAAAAGATAACTTGTCATATGATGGATTTTACAAGACTGGCGGAACACCGAGTGAAAGTAATGGAAAACTAAAAGATGGATAAATACTTGAACCTGGACAAAGAGCTGAAAAAAAAAACTATGGTACATGAAGATGTTACCAAAAGTGATTGCAGCCTTCGGAACGGTCCCCACGTGTCTGGAAAAGAGTCTTGAAGAATTGGATATTAGAGGAAGAACCGAGAGCATCCAAACTGCAGCACTGTTAAAATCGGCTAGAATACTTACGAGAGTCCTGGAGACCAGAGGGGACTCGCTGTCACTCAGCCTCCAGGGAACCACCTGCTTAGCTAAGTGTGAAAAGCTCTCATGGAGATAAATAATAATAATAATAATAATAATAATAAGTTTTCCACATCAGCGTTAGCTGATGGTATTTCACTGGAGTCTGAGTGACAGCAAGTCGCCTCAGGTCTCTAGCAGTCTTCTGAGTATTCTAGCCGATTGCAGCAATGCAGTAGTCTGGATGGTCTCAATTTTTCTACTGATTTCCAGATCCTCCAGTCTTTCCTCCAATTTTCTTTTTTTTTTGGCGGTTGCGTTCCTAGGACACCAACTACAATTGGTATCACATTGACTCTCATATTCCACAGCTTTTTCAATTCTCTGGCAAGGTCCAGGTATTTGTCCATCTTTTCGTTTTCCTTCAACTTCACCCTGTGATCAGCTGGAACCGCAAAGTCGACCATTATTATTATTATTATTATTATTATTATTATTATTATTATTGACAGCTAAAGTTTTCTGTAGACGAAACGGGTTGAAAAAGTAATAGTCTCATCGTTGATGTTGGTTTCCAAGACATTCACTGGCATAACTAATAGTTTTCGATAATAAATTACTTGTGGCCCTTCAAAATAGTTGTTTTATGACAATCAATACCCATTATTCTATAATTATCGCCTTCTTTTAGTCTTTCATTCTTTCTTAATTTATTTACCATCATAGATTTTTTTTCTTTTCTCTTATCTCTGTGTTATCTATTTTTGCTTTTGTTGCATTCTTAATCCCCATATATTCATTTTTCTTCTCTTTTCTTTTACTCTAAGTTCTTTTTCTTTTTCTTTTAAGACTCATGAGGTTCAATTTCCATCTTTCTTTCTTTCTTTCTTTCTTTCTTTCATTTTCTCTTTCTTTCTTTCTTTTCCGCCTTATAGACTTTTGCCTTTTCTTTTCTCTTGCTCTCTGTTCTCTTTCTGATTTTTTTGCTCAAGATTATCTATATCCATTTTTCTTCTTTCTTTCTTTCATTTTCGCCTTATATTCTTTTGCCTTTTCTTTTCTCTAGCACTCCGTTCTCTTTTTGATATGTTTGCCTCAAGATTATTTCCATCTTTCTTTCTTTCTTTCTTTTTTCTTTATTTATTTCCAGCTTATATTATTTCTTTCTTTTCTTGTCGCATACTCTGTTATCTTTCTGTTTTTCCCCTTCTTAGGATCTATTTCTTCTTTCTTTCTTTCTTTCTTTCTTCTTTTTCTTTTATTTTCTCTTTCTCTGAGTTCCCTTTTTAAAAATGGTTTCTCCATGAATTTTATTACAATTTTCTTTTTTTTCTTTTTTCTTTTCCACCATCTATTCTTTTTCTGTTACTCTCTGTTATCTTTTTTCTTTTTTCTTCATCATCTATTTTCATCTTTCTTTCTTTCTTACTTTCTTTCTTCTTCTGTTACTATATAAAGTCTTCATCATTTTCTTTTCTTTTCTTTTGTCTTGTTTTCTTTCTTTTACTATTTTTTCCTCTTGATGATATATCCAATTATTTATTATGCTTCTCGTCTTCTATTTTATATAATGCTTAATTCTTTTTTCTCTCTCTTATTCTCTTCGCTTCATATTTATTTTTACTTCCCATTGTTTTATTTTATATTTCATTTTTCCCGCCATTTATCCTTTCCATTCCATTAAACTCTGTTCACCTTGTTTTTCTCATTATGCTTTTCAATGATCATTTACAATCATTCTAACGTTTTTATTTTTCCTAACATTATCTTACTGCACATAATAAAATTGAGGTGAGGAAACTCAGCTTAAGATATTAGGATAAATCAATGGAATACATATCATCATTATTGTTATATATTCGATGAAAAATCCATACTATCTGTTGTGATGTTAATCCAACAGTAAAAAAGAAGTCAAGTCGAGGTAGGGTAAAATAAGACAAGTGTATTTACAATAATGGTACAGGAACGGCTAGCTTGCCGTTAACGGTAACAGTACAACCTTTTCACTCGGTGTCTCACTATTTATAGTGAGAACCGGTGTATATTCTCCACTGTAGGAACGGCCGGTACAACACTATCATTATTAAGGAGTAAATTATTGGAATATATTATTTATAATTTCTATAATCAGCTGAATCGATGTAATTCCATATGATGAAAAATCCATACTATCATTATAAACGTGTACATTCATGGAGTATATCTTATCTATAATTTGTATAGTCAGCTGAATCTATGAAGTACATTGTAATAAATTCGTATTGTATTCGATGAAAAACCCATACTATCATTATTAAGGTGTAATTTATTGGAAAATGTTATTTATAATTTCTAGGCTCAGCTTTTCTCGTAGAATACGATCTATATATGTTCGTATTTGTCTTAGAATGTATATATTTATCTCACTCTTTAGATATATATCTAGCTGAAAGCCACAAGGAAGAATAATCGCGACCACCTACGCATCAAAAACATAACTTCCGTTTAGTGGGGCGTTTTTTTAGATTAGCAAAATCGGTAGAATATCAAGCAGACAAAAAACCCTATATTACATTGTAAATGAGCGGCCATAACGTGCGAACTGATAGTGTATTTTTTAAAAAGGCCAGCAGCCGGAAGAGAGGTGAGTTCCAAAAATGAAAAAAAATATACGTAAAAATAAATAAATAAGTAAAAGAATGTTAAAAATATGGAGGTGCTCGTAATGGAAGTAGGATATGTAATCAGGGACTTGAATAAAATTCTGGATAAGGCTGTTTGCATTTCACAAAGGGATAATTCTCTCAGAAATGTTATGAATCCAACTATTCTTTCTCCAGATATGGGTAAATAGTAGTGAAGACCGGTATCTTTAATCTCATTACGACCACGAGTTTTGGAGAAGGAAAACTCTAAATCCAAACCATTGTAAAAATAAATTTGACAGAGTGGCCTATCGTCGGTATCAGCCGAGGAGCGAGGGAGACTATACCCTTTTTGCTAGCACGAGACCAGGGAGATTCTTTTTGGTTGAGATTGAACGCCATAACTACCGTCAGCTTCTTACTTTATCGCACAGATCAGATTACCCAATCTGTGCTACTCATGCACTGAGTTGGCGAGGACCGGTATTGAACTCTGAACCTTGCTGATTCCGAGGTGGGTGCTCAACCGACTGAGCTAAACCGATCTCTCATTGTCAAAACATTATACTCCGCTTAAATTGAATTATTATTTTAAAAAGATAATACTATGGATTTTTTGGATTAGCCTAATCTTTCATTTACAATTTCCTCACTTAAGTTTTAATATGTGCAGTAAGATTATCTTAGTAATGTAGATCTTAGAACAAATAGAAAGATAAATAAAACAGAAACAGATAATCTATACATATATAAAAGGCAGTTGTGTATATGTATGTATGTGTGTACGTCCGGCTAAAACTATTTTAAAAACGACAATATATATATATATATATATATATATATATATATATATATATATATATAATATACAGGCTGAGACACTACTGCATAGCCTGGAGGAGCAGCAAAAAAGCATCGGCCTGCATGTGAACTCTGCCAAAACAGAGTTCATGAGCTTCAGAAAGAAGGAGACATCTCCACGTTAGACGGTAAGCCCCTTAAGCCAGTAGAACAATTCACGTACCTGGGTAGTAATATCTCATCCACAGATAACGATATTAACACACGAATAGGAAGGCATGGATGGCCACAAACAAATTGTCTGTCATATAGAAGTCTGATCTCACTGACAAGCTAAAGCGACATCTCTTCCAGGCTGTAGTCATATCAGTACTGCTGTATGGCTGCACTACCTGGACCCTAACGAGGCGCCTCGAGAATAAGCTAGATGGGAGCTGCACAAGAATGCTGCGAGCAGTTCTGAACAAGTCGTGGAAACAGCATCCCACAAGGGAGCAGCTGTATGGTCACCTGCCCCCTATCTCACAGACTATCCGAGTGAGACGGACTAGGCATGCAGGGCACTGCTGGAGAAGCAAGGATGAACTCATAAGTGATGTTCTCCTGTGGAAGCCAACACATGGACATGCCAGTGTGGGACGCCCAGCAAGGACCTATATCGACCAGCTATGTAAAGATGCTGGCTGCAGCGAAGAAGAACTCCCAGTGGCGATGAATGATAGGGAAGGTTGGCGAGAGATTGTCTTGGATATCCGTGCTGCCTGCGCGACATGATGATGATATATATATATATATATATATATATATATATATATATATATGTGAGAAGTAAATACACATGCGATGTGTTTATGATATGTCTTTTTTTGGCCGTCAACTTTTGGGAAAATATGTGCTTAATTGAAGTCGTACCTAATTTTGAAAGTTAATTAATTAATAATTAATTAATTAGGCGGGCATACCTATTTAAATGTAAGGCTAAACAAATCGAGAAAAATCAATTGATGCCTGTGATATAGAATCCTTTGGTAAGTCAATAAGTCCTGTTGTATAGAATCCTTTAGGTCCGTCGCCCAAGAAGATCCAAGTAGTAGTGAGCTAAGATTAGAATCAGCCAGTATAAATAATAATAACAGCAGCAGAGCACTGCCAGTGATTGGACAATAGGTTGGTCACGTGCTTATCGGCGAGTCTATAAGTAGAAGTGGCCATCTGATACACACCTTATATTGGAAAATCCCAACAGAAAGAAAGAAAGAATTGCTTTGGTTTGTTTTACGACATATCAACCTCAGTGGGTCATTTAATGCCAACAAAGTTTTGAAATAAATTCATCCTTAATGGATACTCAATTTTTTTTATAAACACATTCTTTTCTATTTAACCCATAGATGGGAAATAACAGGTACTACCACTCCGGGTCAGAGTGGACCTGAGAGCAATGGTGATGAAGGAGTGCTCCACATTCCCCAAACCTCCAAAACTGGAACCTCACCATCAGATGGAATTTAACGTCATACTCAGGACATAAGAAAGAAAGAAAGAAAGAAAGAAAGAAAGAAAGAAAGAAGAACATTATGATAAAAAATTAAGAGAACAGAGAAAAAGAGAGAAGGAAAGGAACAAGAAACCTCAGTTTCCCCACCACAATATTTCTATTTCATCCCTTTTTAATGCCAAAGACGTTTGTTTTATTCATTTTTGTGAGGTATTCAAATTTTCTTTACACTCATTTGGGAAAAATATATTTTTAAACTCATTTTTTAATGTATTTAAACCATAGACAGGACTCTAATAGATACTATCCCTCCGGCCAAAGTGGACATGGTAGTAATGTTAAAAAGGGGTATTCCCCTCCCTCCAGTGTTCCAAAATTGGAACCTCACCTCGAGATTCAGTTTAACGTCATACCCAGGAAACTAAGACTCTCTGACACCGCCTTCTAGTAAATATGGTAAAAAGTGTTCGCAGTTTTCCATACGAGCAATTGGATCGGGACAATCATTTAAGTGCTAGAGCTTGACAAGAACAGCCGATGGATCAGGGGGGGGGGCTCTCCGACCGACCAGCTAGCTTAAGTAAAGGCCAAAGTTAAGTGTTGCGAGTCATGGACTGTTCAGTCACTATGAATCCATCGTTAACTTTTTCTTTCTTTCCTTCTTATCATCTTTTCATTATTTTTGATTGAAAAAGATTAGCGTTATCGCTTCCAGGCGCTCATCTGCTCTTTCTATCTTTATCCTACTCTCTTTATTTCTTTCTTTCTTTTTTTTCTTTCATTCTTTCTTTCTTATTATATTTTTTTCTGTGTAGCATGCCAACAGAATGGTCCATTCTTTATCTGTGGTGACGACACTCATAAAGAAAAGAATTCGACGATTAAGTGACACCAGATAATCAGATTTCTTTTTCATTTCATCTTGGACGATTTGGAGGATTTCATTTTTAACCATAGGGTGTTGCAGAATGATAACTGTCGGAAGATTAAGGAACAAGCTTATTAATGTATCGTTTATATACAGAGATAAGACCCGATATATGCGTGTTATTTCATGAACAATCCATAACTTCCATTATTCACAAGTATTATTTTAACGCAGAGACTTAGGGAATTCTAATGAACCTCTCGCTAGATTTCTGTAACGAGAGGCATTGATGATAACGGTTGGGAGACTGAGGAACATGCGTATTAATATATAGATACTATCTTAGTGATATTTACAAGAAGAGCCAACGTAAGACAACATATACTTTTTTAAATGAAAATATATTAATTGAGCATCATGTTCCAACCCCCCCCCCACAAAAAACAAACTCAAAATTAAAAATAGCGATAAATAAAGACAATTCTTTACTTTTCCCTTCTATTTTCACAACGGTATGCCATTTTCAATTAACGTCTAATACATCAGTTTTATTTTCTTCTGTGATATAAGAATGATAATTTTGCGACTGACGTGAAATATGTCACATCCCCCGCTGGGAAACTTATTTCCAGTGACAATATGTCAAAATGTGCCAAGGATATTTCACGTTTTTAAACATGTTTTCATTCCCAGAGTTTTCTATTTGTTTTTACGTTAATCAAGATACGATTAACAATATTCAATTTCGTTATATCTGGGACTGCGAAAATAATTTATTTTCTATTACACATGATATGACAGCCATAATCAAAAACTTACTTATTTACTTACGAAGGTATACATGCATACATATATATGTATACATACATATCCATGTGCGCATCTAATGTGTGTCAAAGTCACTGAATATATCGGTCAAAATTACTCCTCTTTATACGCACAACACGCACATACATGTACATGTTTACATGCGTATACACACAGATCTATCTATCTATCTATCCATATATATATATATATATATATATATATATTATATATATATATATATATAAAAAGTAAGTAAGTCGTCGGGCGGCCTAAGTCGGTATCAGCGAGTCAGCGAGGGAGTCTATCCTTTTCAATAGCACTAGACCAAGGAGATTGTTTTAGCGTCTGAGACGGAGCAGCACACCTACATCAGCTCCTTACTTTACCGCACAGATCCCTGTGCTACTCATACGTTGGCGAGGCCGCTTTCGAACTAGGAACCTTATGGTTTCTAGCCGAACGCTCTCCGACTGAGCTAACCCGGCCCCTCTCTCTCTCTCTTTCTCTGTCTCTGTCTCTCTCTTTCTCTCTCTCTTCTCTCTCTCTATATATATATATATATATATATATATATATAACGTTTAATACATCATTTTATATATATATATATATATATATATATATTATATATATAACGTTTAATACATCAGTTTTATATATATATATATATATATATATATATATATATATATATATATATATATATATATATATATATATAGCATCTCGGCTCGCTATTTAAATCACGTGACGCGCGAGATTCAAGCTTCTAGTGGTCAGTTGGGGGTTATAACCGTCCTGGTAGTTTTCCATTCCCTGATCTGAAAAACAATGGTCCCTTGAATTCTCGTTACAGGGTATTGTCAACAACCCATGACACCACATAATATGTCATGGTATGCCTGTGCTCGTCATGGAATGTTCAACCAACAGGATTTAGCCCTTAAGAATCACGGATCGCTACCCACAGTCAACCGGGGGGGGGTTACACTGAAAACGAGGAACTGTATGTCATGGACTGAACAAGTACCCGGATTCCGTCCTTAATTATCTTGGTCGCATCCCATGGGCAACAGGTGACCTTATTGGGGGATTTTTACACTGTAAATGATGATGTGTATCATGTTTCTGTGATTTATTGGTTAATGCTGGTGTATATTGTGTCTTGTGGTGGTGCAGAAAATTCGAACCTCTTTTTCAGGAAGATTAACCATATTCAATTTCGTTATATCTGGGACTGCGAAAATAATTTATTTTCTATTACACATGATATGAGAGCCATTATCAAAAACTTACTTATTTACTTACGAAGGTGTACATGCATAGATTGAAGCATTGGGTGTTTTCTTTTACCAGGTGAAATAAGTGGTTTGAACGTCACATTTGACCCGGGGAAAAAAAATTATTTCATCCCTAAGAAAATTATCAAAGCTGATCTAATGTTTTTTTTTTTTGTTTGATTTTGTTTAGAATTTTTAATATGGCGTTTGTATGAATATGAATGAATGTAGGGGCTATTTCTTTCCTTCTCCTCCCTTATTCTTCTGTGCCTATTATCAACTCTCCCTCCCTCACCTATCGCTTTCTCTCTTTTCTGAGCATAGCCATGCATATACACACACATACCTATATTCACTCTCTCTCTCCCCCCTCTCTCTCTCGTTGATATACATATACGTACATACTATCTCTCCCTATCTTTCTCTCACTTGCACAAAAAATGTGACATTGTCCAATGAAGTTTCGCTAGGTGCATTCTGCGTCAGGAATCTCAACCACAAAAAAAAAAAAAACTGTGACAAGAACCGAAAATCTCCACAAAAGTATCAAGGGACCACTTTGCGGTTGCTTATATACGAGACAGCATAGGAAGCAAGTGGTGTAATGTTAAAGTCATGGGAAATGGATTCATCACCCCGAGTTCAAATCCTGGACTTGGTAATTGCATTTCACATAGCGTTAATACCCTTGGGAAAGGTATGAATCCTACTCTCCCTCCAGCTATGGATAAATAGTAGGACAGACTGGGCTCTTTAACCTTGCTTAGGAAACCGGTCTAGGAGAAGGAAAACTCTGAATTCAAAACCTGTTGAACTCCGCTTAAGAAATTGACCTTGTGTCACATCCTGCTCATGCGGGGTGGGGTGGTAAATATATATATACGAGACAGCAATGTTTCACGGAGAATCATGCTGAATGGAGATGCAGACTTTGTGTACCACATGAACGATTACTTCAAGATAAACACTTTGCAAAAGTGAGAGTTTGGAAGGAGTTGCATCTGATACTAATGATAATATTCAGACAAATTAAAGAGAAACACATTAGTATTATTTGTATTATTCAGACTATTGTCCTCATCTTCATAGTTATCTGTACAACTTTTCGGTCGATGTGCCCTCCAGCCTTCTTCAGGTATTTCTTCTCGAACTCGGGAACCTTTTTTAAAAGTCTTGCAGATCTATTATTATTTATCGTGAGAGAGACCCTCGGTGTTTGCCCCATAAAAATCCCCATGGAAATATAGTAAGAAATGTCCATTCAATGGTTTACAATTAAAAAAAAGAAGATATACATGATGCAATTAATTCAGTCAATCAATATTATATTTCAAGGCGAAAAACAATATGTACAAAAAAGAAAAAAAGATAAACAAAATAACATGCAAATGACATTCCCTTCTGTTACTTTTCAAATTTGAATATTTAAATATCTTCCTCAATATAAATCAAATCTTCATTATTCTTTATCAAAAACCAAGCCCTGGTGATATTTAATGTGTATATATATATTTTGTCGTTAATTGTTTTAATACACACAACTGCCCTTTATATATGTATAGATAGATTTTTCTCTATCAACCATATTTATGGATCTGGTTGATTAAGTTCTTAAGATCCACCAAAAGATTATTTAACACTTATGATTTAACTAAAGCTAAAATTACTTTTAAGCTTCACATAGTTCTTGTTGGTTGTCTTCTTTGATTTCTTTTACTGTTTTTCAATATGATTACGTAATCCGCTGTAGTGATATTTAAACATTAAAAAAACTTATCCTGTTTACTTTTTTGCAATCACTAAAATTAAGCTGTCGACTGGTTTTCCAACTTCTCTTGACTATTTTATACAATTATCTTAGACAATTCATTTCCAATATTTTACAATATTATACATATTTCTTTAGAGGTAAATTATATGCATAATTAATATATCATATTAAGACAAAATGAAAATTAAAGCACTATGTCGTGGTGACAAGACTTTAGGACCAACGTGTATGTAGTTGAATATATTGGCCTCAAAACCATATATCTAGATAAAAAAATGATAATTTAATGCGAATTCAGAAAAGAGGTAGAGGTATAATTTATTTGATGATACTGTTGGATTTTGTGTCAAGTATTCAGCTCTGTTACAAGCTGACTACAAAACTATCTCTAGAGTGTTGGGAGGTGGTTTATATACAGCTTTGGGTTATTCCATTATGAACTCTGGCAAGTTCACTTCCTAGGTTTTGATTGGCTGATGGTTTTCAGGGTGAGTAGAGATATGGATAAGTATCCACTCTTCAGCCATCAGTCTGCACTATGCCAGCAGCATACAAGGACTGTATTTAAGTTACAGCTTGCATGTTATTCTTGTCTGCTAACTCGACGGTAGTTAGAATCACAGTGCGACGGTGTGTATTGTATTGTTTCTATGATATCTGGGGGATAACTTCTACAGATACCTTCACTTTTAACGTAAAAAGTTTCATTGAAGAAGTGGTCTGAAGTCTAGTCTTGTCTTCAGACTGCTATGTCAGTAAAATTTCCTGCTGATGTAGCAGTCTTTGAGTTGGATGCTCTCAAATACGTGATATCTGCAGAAATAAATTTATAACTGTCAAATTGAGAGAAAGAGATAGATAGATAGTTCAATATATATATATATATATATATATATATATATATATATATATATGAGGAAAAATGAGTAAAGAAAAGAAAAGTAAATGGATAAAATGAATTTAATCGATATCACATTAATCGAATATCACTTACACATGTGTTTCGGTCAGTTTATGTGTGTGAAAATATTTCGCACACATACAAGAATCGACCTTCATCAGAGTGAACATTTATTGTTTATTAAAAATAAAATGAATTTAATCGATATCACATTAATCGAATATCACTTACACATGTGTTTCGGTCAGTTTATGTGTGTGAAAATTTTTCGCACACATACAAGAATCGACCTTCATCAGAGTGAACATTTATTTTTTATAAACAATAAATGTTCACTCTGATGAAGGTCGATTCTTGTATGTGCGAAATATTTTCACACACATAAACTGACCGAAACACATGTGTAAGTGATATTCGATTAATGTGATATCGATTAAATTCATTTTATCCATTTACTTTTCTTTTCTTTACTCATTTTTCTTCATATTGTCGGATTCAATTCCTTTTACATTTTTACATATATATATATATATATATATATATATATATATATATATAATATATATATATATACACCAACTCTCAGAACGAGTATGATGCGAGACAAGGTCAATTTCTTAAGCGGAATTTAACAAGTTTGAATTCTGTGTTTTTCTTTTGCTAGACTGATGATCTAGCCAATGTTAAAGAGCCACGTCTACCCTACAATTTAGCCATAGCTGGATGCATACCTTTCCCAAGGGTATTAGCGCTATGTGAAATACAAACAGCCCCGTCTAGGATTTAAACTCGGGTCGACCATCCCATTTCGAACAACTTTAACTATTACACCACTCATATCACTCCTCAGAGGCAGACAGTGGGAGACACAGATGTAATTTATTTTACACTAAGGTTAATTTTGAATCAAATTATAAAAATGGATAAAATTCGAAGGAAAAATGTTCATTACAAAAAAAAAAATCACGATCTAAATCAGATATTAAAACTGGAAATTAGATTAGGAACATTATTGACTTAATATTGTTCAAGAAAAGTTTTAAAAAAGATATCCACAGTCAATATCTTTTAATTACGCAATTAATTTTAATTACGAATTGATTACTTAATAGATTAATTAAACACACACACACACACACACACACACACACACACACACACACATATATATATATATATATATAATATATATATATAATATTATTATTAGAGGAACAATAAAGGGTCTACAATGGTTCATTAAAACATAGACCTGTAATAATATTAATAATATTTTTATTAGAGGAAAAATAAAGTGTCTACAATGGTTTATCAATCAAATTGAAATGATTTCATCAGGACCCTACTCTACCTTTAACTAAGTTAATGTAATCGCCTAGTTAAATTTAACAAAGGATTTACATCAACTTAGTTAAACTTAGCGTAGGGTCCTGATTAAATCATTTCAATTTGATTGACGAACTATTGTAGACCCTTTATTTTTCCTCTAATAAAAATATTATTAATATTATTACTTTTCTATGTTTTAATATATTGAGTACTTTTGGATTATTTACTGATACCACTGCAACATAAAAGTTAAAGCGGTAATATATATATATTATGAGCTCTCTAATTGGTAATTTAAATTAACTCTCACTACTAAGCATATAAGCAATGATTGTTTCCCCGAAAATTTGATCTCTCTGTGACTGTAAAATACATAAACAAACCTATGTACTTAATAGTTTAAAAACACGTGTCGCCGCTGCTGTCAGTGGACGAGTGGATAAGACATCAGGCTGCCAAACGGTCAGTCTGAGTTCGACCCTAGCCAAAGATAAATGTGTCTAGCCACACTGAAGAGACCATCGAAATCCTCCTATATGAAAGGCAAAAATGCAAATTCTGATTTTCTGGTATTTCTTCTCCGTCAAATTCTTAATTTTTATGGATGTCGTCACTTTAAGTAAATAATGGAACACTTCATCTAAAGAAAGAACTGGAAGAAAAAGGACATGCTATACAGAAAATAGAATAATAAAGAAAGACCCAATAAAAAAGGTGGATAGGAGAAATATAGAAAGAGATGAATCGATAACGCTAATCGGTTTCAATCGAACATAATAAAAATATGAAATATAGGAAAGAGTGTATGTGTGTGTGTGTGTGTGTGTGTGTGTGTGTGTGAGAGAGAGAGAGAGAGAGAGAGAGAGAGAGAGAGAGTGTGTGTGTGTGTGTGTGTGTTAAATCAAGATTATTATACTTTTTACATATTGAACTATTTTGCCACATGAATTCAGAAATGTTCATATTATTAAGTATATGATTTTGTCTTTATTCCCCTGAAGGTTTCAGCCTCAAATCTGTCTTCATCATTAGTTTCACAGGTCTCGCCAATAACCTTTCAAAGATTCAAACTTGGAATGGGATATGAACGTTGGATAGAATTTCAACGTCATAATATTCGAAGAATTATTTTACTTTGTTTTATTCGGACTATTGTCCTCATCTTTATTGTTATCAACACAACCTTTCAGTAGATGAACCCTCCCGCCTTCTTCAGGTACTTCTTGTCGGACTTTGGAACACCCTAAAACTCAGGAACCTTCCCTTCCAAATCGAACTTGGGAGCCTTTATGTCGTAATTGGGGACCTTCATGAAACTTTGAACTGAACCATTTATTCAAACCACAGGGTAGACTGTTCTCATTCCGGAGAGAATATTAACCTGTATTAAATATTCGATGTCAATGACGACCTTGACCAGGACTGTCACCTGAACTGTATTAACTCAACGCCTATATCCGTTGCGCCATGAGTTCTATTGGTCGATAGTCTGAATAATCCAAATAATACAAATATAGAGGATCTTTTAAAATGTTTTTGCTTTTCGTGTGGTTTCTATTTTTGAATGGAATTTGAATATTTTTGGATTATTTAGTGCTAACGCCATCTATACATATATAAAGGGCAGTTTGTTTGTATGTTCGGAAAATATGAAAATAAAACATTCAATAAAAAAGTAAATATATATACACATTCACTATCTCCAGATCTTGCTTTTCGAACAAAATTAAGGAACGTTATATTAATATACATGAAGATAAGTAAAAAATAAAATTTAAATGATAACAGCATGGATTTTTTTGCATTTAGTAATCTAAATAGGATACATAACTTTTTCTTTTCAGGGTGTCTGGATTAATGCAAGGTCTTTTTTACATTGGGATTTTAACGGAGCATCCTGTGAGGTTCCAACTCGCAATTCAATGATAATGAATCTGTGGGACTAACTTTTTATCCCCACCCCACAACTACCCAGGTGAGGCCGTGTAGCCACGTCTAGTAAAGGATCCCTGTATCTTTGTTGTAATTGAAAACGGCCACGTCTGTAAAATATTTGTAATAACGGAGTATTCCGATATCAGCGTTTAGTCCCCTCACGTGAGTTCGTAGTTTTAAAATCTATTTGATTTCAGCTTGTTTTCGAGATTGTGTTGTTGGAAATGCATGGTCTATTAAAATACATTTGATGTGTGTAAGGTTGTGTGTGGGGGGTGTTAAAGTGAAGTGCTATCGTGCTATAGGGTGATTTGAGTTTTATTGTGGATTTGTGGTTATTCATTCTTATTCTAAAAGATGTAGATGTTTCTCCTACATATCCG
>CM042161.1:71065388-71095388 GCA_023376005.1 Doryteuthis pealeii | reverse complement strand
ATATATATATTCATCTACATTGACATACAAAATAACCCCCCGCATACACATCTATATATAATAATACAAAAGTACTCCACGGATATATATATATATATATATATATATATATATATATATACACACGAACTAATATATGTAGTGTAATGGTTCGCAAACTAGATTAGCAGACTATCGTTACTGAATTCGATTCTTATTGGCCACCACGTACATCTGGCATAAACTTAGTCAATAGTTGTATGTATGCATCTATCTATCTATCTATCTATCTAAATATATATATATATATATATATATAATATATATATATTTCCAACATTGCCTATATATTTGTTTACGTCTTTACATTTAAACAGATATGCTCACCTAATTTATTAATTATCAATTAATTAAATTTCGATTAGGTATGACTTCAATTAAGCACTTATTCTCGCAAATTGTCGGCTATCGCCATCTCAAACAAATTATATAAATACCTGTTTGTTTACTTTCATATATATATATATATATATATATATACATATATATATCGATACAGATCCAAGGTTAAAGAGCCCAGTCTGCCCTACTATTTATCCATAGCTGGAGGGAGAGTAGGATTCATACCTTCCCCAAGGGTATTAGCGTTAAGTGAAATGCAATTATCACGTCCAGGATTTGAACTCGGGGCGACGAGTCAATCTCCCATGACTTTAACCATTACACCACTCGCTTCCTACATGAATATACCTGTATGTAAATATATGCGGATAAATGCATGAGACTATATAGTATAATATACAAAATGGATACACCTGTATATATATGTGTGTGTGTGTGTCTGTGTGTCTCTGTGTGTGTATGTAAGTGTGCATGTAAGTGTGTTTGTGTTTATGTTTGTGTGTGTAGAAAATTATAAATTCACACTCAAACACAAACACAAACATATATATGAAACTACTAGCAAATATATGCACCCTCCGGGTGCAAGTATTTAAGTTTTAATATAATAAAATATCATATTAAATTAGAAAGGCTAATGAAACTGACTAAGAATGCAGATAAAAAGATCTGCAACAGAGGGGGTATAATCGAAAAATAGAACAACTTTGAAACTAACTATTCCATCATTTTCCATTACTCCCCTGTTTCATTGGTAAATTTTCCTAATTTAACTATTTAGTTAAAATAGGAAGTAAAGGATAATATTACAGTTATTTCTTCTTGTAAATAATTTCTTTTAAGATTTATCTACGAGATTTTTGTTTATATTTCTTAAGATAAAACCAAACAATTAGAAATCAATAATACCAAGCACATATTTATTAAAATAAAATTTTAAATATCAATATGCAAATTAGCCTTCTCGTTCAAACTGTAAATCGCTATTTTGTTGTATATATAAATACAATTGCATGTTATTAGTACGTAGATATGCTTAACAGTATTAATAATGTAAAACAATTTTTATTAATAACTGAAGGTTTAAAAGAATGAAATCATGGAGAATTTGACGTAAATAATTAAAGGAATTGTGACTTGAGTAGTAATATAGTTTCGGCTTCAGACAAAAATGCAGTCTATCTCCATTATATATAGATATAACCCTTAATGCATACGTAAATATATCTATCTATGCTTGTGTTTATTCTTTGGATTTCAATTTATCATGAAATAAAGTGATATCTCCTGCCCATCAGTTACGCTATTAGGAAGCATTCAACTCGGAAAGTAAAACATATACACATGCTATCATAATTCATGTGACAGATAAGATTATTTGTATATTAATTGACACTTTCGTCTTTCCATGTCTTTTATATGATGAACTTGATCGCGTAGTGGAGTTGGAAACTCGGTATCATCAATTGATTGAAATCTCTCTCTCTCTCTCTCTATATATATATATATATATATATATATATAACATATGCTTTTTACTTCGTTTAGTATATGTGTAGTGGGCTATAATACAATAAAAAAGATTTTTGAAAATACAAATACATACGTACATATATATATATATATATATATATATATATATATATATATATATATATATGAGGTAGGTAGAAGGATGGTGAACAAGAAATGAAAACTCATTATGTCGGATTCTACTACATCCATCTATCTCTCTCTCTCTCTCTCTCTCTCTCTATATATATATATATATATATATATATATATATATATATATATATATATATATAACCGTCACACAACCATCACTATGTTCTCTTGCTGTGGAGCGTCTCACAAATATTTTTTTTTAATAATTTTTTCGAACACTACAAAATAAATTCTCGTTATTTGACCGTTTTAATTTCAAATATCAACATTTTTCTTAGATGATGGCCGTTATTCTTTGTATGCTTAAAGATTTGATAATTTTCTATTATTATTATTATTATTATTATTTTTTTTTTTTTTATATATATTTCAAATAATGATAAATAGAATACATATGTACATGTCCAAACTCATGGTCGAAACATGTGTTAGTAAATCATATTAAATATATTTTATCCATTCAACATTTTCGTTCCTTTATTTTTCTTTTCAACATAACGTCGGATTCATTTCCATTTTCAACTTATATATATATATATATATATATATATATATATATATATATATATATATATATATATATATATACAAGTGTTATGGGTCCAACGGGAGAATCAAATATATATATATATATATTATATATATTATATATATATATATATATATATATTATTAACAAATTACTACCATATAATCATCGTAGTAACATAAGTAGTTAATCCAAAAGTGCTCAGTATATCTTGTAAAATATAGAGTATTAATATCTTGTGCTTACAAGAAAAGCTGGAGATAATTAGATTCCTAAATAAGAAAGAACGAGTGAATAAAAAAGATGAATTCCTGGGGAAATGCAGGCATAGATTGCGTAACGCATTAATGTTTTACTAAGATTAATATAAATATAATATAATACATGCACTAAATAAAAAAATACTGCAATAGATTTACCAGAGGACTAGAATTTCAAAAGTTTAAACAAGTAAGAAGTAAATAAAAAAGGAGCGATAAAAATAGGATAAGGAGCAATATGACCGATAGATAGAATCATTAATCACTTTTGCCTGTCAACATAGGGTAAACTATGCACTAGCTTCAAAGGAACTAGCTTTAGAGACAAAAGTTAATTTACTTTTAGGGGACATAGAATTAAAATGATCTTAAACCAATCGAGTATATATCCCATTAGCCACATAGATTTACTTAGTTCACCTGAAGACGGTGTACTTAGAACACCGAAACCGTGGCATAGAAAAGAACTTGTCAACAGCTTTTACAACTATATATATATATATATATATATATTATATATATATATATATATAAGTAATCCACCGACACGTGTTTCGAAGTATCACTTCTCATCAGTGTGGTTATACCTTAACAGCTACTCCTGAACGGGTTTGAGTCACGAATGAATTTTCGTTCGCCAATCCTCTTACCCGTACGGCTAGAGGCAGCTGGCAAATATAGGAGAATATTTAATCGCTACATTTCTAAGCGGAAATGAATTCACTAGAGGCCTCAAACATTTGTAAACAAAGCGAGGTTTAGCTACACGCCAGAACGGTGAATCTGCAATTAAATCCCTATTTAAAGTACTCGACCAAAGTCGGAGTGTATATATAATAAATAAGTAATCCACAGACACGTGTTTCGAAGTATCACTCTCATCAGTGTGGTTATACCTTAACAGCTATATATATATATAATATATATATATATATTATATATTATATAATATATATAACGGATAATTGAACAGTGCATTAACTAAACACAGTTTAGAAATCAACCATCTTTATACTTTTAAAGAATCAAAACTGTTAGTTAGGATACACAACAAAAAACTAAGAAACATTTTAGAATAATCTCGATTTATAATACAATAAAACAAAGACCCGGATTTTATAACTTGTCCATTCACCTACTGAAACTTATACTGAAAAATTACAAAGTACTTTATATTTGATCAATATTTTTCCTCAATTAAATAAGGTGTTTTTTCCATTAATTAACATTAAATAAAATTCACACACACATCATATAGTGTAAATGGTGATGCCGTTACTCAATTAAATAAGGTGTTTTTTCCCAGTTATTAAAATTAAATAAAAAATACGCACTCACACATCACGTAGTATAAAAGGAGACGCCGACGTAGAATATTTAAAAAATTCCATTCATTAAAAATTAGTTTCCAATAATTTCGGGATAAATTAAGTCATGTCGTTTAAATTAGGACGCCAACGTTAGTCAGCAATTTTAAGCTTGTCTTTTCTTCTTCGCATTTGAAGATCAACAAAGCAGTCACACAACAAAACAGCAGCTCGCACACTTTTATTTACATTAATATTTTGTACTTAAACCAACGAATGCCCTGATGAAGGTCTATCGAAACAGAACAAAACACTGCAGCGTAGTCTTAGTAAACATCATTCGTTAATCAAACTTGTGTTTTTTAAATTTCTCGGCTTTCCATAACCCGATACAGGATGACATGCCGTTAAAATCAATCAATCAATCCATTACTGAGATATCAGTTGTAACAATAATATATGCTCTACATAATAAACGATTTTATTGAGGTTATAATTAGAAAACGCATGAATAGTTTATACGAACAAATAACCTGCATGTTTATAAAGAACCGAGTGTCTTACGGCAGTTTATTCAAAAAGTCAACTTATTTTAACGTTACCTCGGAGATGTTTTCCAGATCATTACACTGGCAGCACTTTGCCGTTGGCTTAATTAGAAACCCTGCGAAAACGAAAATGAATAACATAGAAAGAAAGAATCAACACTTCTGTATGTGTCTTTAAAAAAAAAGAAGATTTATTTAATTTGTTTATTAGATTTTAACTTCTTGAATACACTTCCGATTCGCGTAAAGGTCTTAAGTGAAAAAACAAAATGGATGAACAAACAAAAATTCTAAGCAGGGGAAATCTGAATGAGTTGAAAGAAAGAAAGAAAGAAAGAAATTATTAAAGAAAGAAAGAAGGAAATAAATAAAGTAAGAGAGAGAGAGAGAGAGAGAGAGAGAGAGAGAGAGAGAGAGAGAGAGAGAGAGAGAGAGAGAGAGAGAGACAAACAAACAAAATTCTAAGCAAGGACAATTTGCATGAGTTGAAAGAAAGAAAGAAAGAAGAGAGAAAGAAAGAAAGAAACTATTAAAGAAGAAAGAAGAATGTGTGTTAGAGAGAGAGAGAGAGAGAGAGAGAGAGAGAGAGAGAGAGAGAGAGAGAGAGAAGAGAGAGAGAGAGAGAGAGAAACAATTTCTAAGCAGGGAAAAGGAAAAATGCATGAAAGAGATGAAGGAGGTAATGAAGAATTATTAAGAAAAGAAAGAAAAAAAGATAAGAGAGAGAGAGAGAGAGAAGGAGAGAGAGAGAGAGAGAGAGAGAGAGAGAGAGAGAGAGAGAGAGAGAGAGAACGAAAACAATTTCTAAGCAGGGAAAAGGAAAAATGCATGAAAGAGAGGAAGGAGGAAATGAAGAATTATTAAGAAGAAGAAAAAAGAGAAAGAGAGAGAGAGAGAGAGAGAGAGAGAGAGAGAGAGAGAGAGAGAGAGAGAGATAAAGAAAGAAAGAAAGAATGAAACAACGAAACAATGAAACAAAAAAGAGCAAGAATAAAAGGGACGAAAAAAGAAAGAAAGAAAGAAAGAAAGAATGAAAGAATTGAAGAAAGAATGCCAGAAATAAATCAATAATAAGAGGAACAGATAAAAGACGAACGAGAAAAAGATAAATAAAGGAGAGAAGAAAGAAAGAAAGAAAGAAAGAAAGAACGAAATAAAGAAACAAATAGAGAAAGAAACAATGAAACAAAGAAGGAAAGTAACAAAGAAGTTAGGAAGGAAGAAAGATAATAAAGGAAGAAAGAAATAAAGAACTTTAATTTAGAACGAAAGAAAGAAAGAAAGAAAGAAAGAAAGAAAGAAAGAAAGAGAAGACACAAACAAACAAACAAACAAAATTAATAAATAAATAAAGGGATAAATTACTAAATGAATGAATAAAGAGAGAAATAGAAAAAAAGAAAGAATAAAAGAAAGAGCGTAATAGAGAAAGAAAGGAAATAGAAGAAAGAAGGAAGGAAAGAAAGAAAGAAACGAAGAAAGAAATGAAAGAACAAAGGAAAAAATGAATGAAATAAAGATTAAAAAATAGATTGATAAAGAAGAAAGAAAGAAAGAAAGAAAGAAAGAAAGAAAGAAAGAAAGAAAACAAGATGGGGGGAATGGGAAGGAAAGAAAGAAATCAGCAAATAGAGAAATAAAAAATGTAAATAAATAAATAAAATTATAAATTTACAAATGAATAATTAAAGAGACAAATAGTAAAAAAAAAGAAGAGAGAGAAAGAAAGAAAATAAAGGGAAGAAGGAAGGAAGCAAAGAAAGAAAGGAAAGGAAAGAAAGAAAGAAGAAAAGAAAGAAAAAAGAGAGAACAAAGGGGAAAATAAATAGATAAAGAAAAAGTAATAAAAAGAAGGATGGAAGGAAAGAAGAAGAAATTAAAGAAGGAAAGAAGGAAGGAAGGAAAGGAGAAAAGAAAGAAAGATACAAAAATTAAACAGGTAAAAAAAGAAAATAATAAAATCGGGAGGAGGAAAGAGAAGGAAGAAGAAAGAGAGAAAGAAAGGAATGAAATAAAGAAAAGAAAGTAAAAATAGAAAAATGAGAGAAATAATAGATAAATAAAGAAAAAAGGGAAAGAAATAGATAAAGAAAAAGAAAGAAAGATAAAAGTAAGGTGAGGAGGGAGCGAGTAAAGGAAAGAAAGAAAAAAGTGAGAAAGAAAAATAGAAAACTGAGAGAAATAACTACATAGATAAAGAAAGAAAAGGTGGGAAGGAAGGAAGAAAAGTAAAAGAAAAAAAAGAGAAAATAAAAAAGGGAGAAAGAAAGAAAGATATAATGTGGGGAGGGAGGAAAAAATAGAAGGAACAGAGAAAAAAAGAAGAAAAATGAGAGAAATGAATAGATAAAGAAAGAAAGAAAGAAAGAAAGAAAAGAAAAAAAGAGAGAGAAGAAACAGAGAAAGAAAGAACAGAGAAGAGAAGAAAGAAAGAAGAGAGAAAGAAAGAGAAAGAGAGAAAAATAGAGAGAAAGAAGAGAGAGAAAGAAGAAAGAAGAAAGAAAAGAGAGAAGAAAGAAGAAAGAGAAAGAAAGAAAGAAAGAAAGAGAGATAGAAAGAAAGAGAGAGAAGAGAGAGAAAGAGAGAAAGAAGAGAGAGGGAGAGAAAGAGAGAGAAGAAAGAAAGAGAGAAGAAATAGAGATAGAAAGAAAAGAAAAGAGAGAGAAAGAAGAAAGAGAGAGAAAGAAGAAAGAGAGAGGAAAGAAAGAGAGAGAAGAAGAGACAGAGAGAAAGAGAAAAGAAAGAAAGAGAGAGAGAAGAGAGAGAGAGAGAAAGAGAAAGAAAGAAAGAAAGAAAGAAAGAAGAAAGAAAGAAGAGACAGAAAGGAAGAAAGAGAGAGAAATAAAGAGAGAAAAAGAGAAAGAAAGAGAAAAAGACAGAAAGGAAGAAAGAGAAAAAAAAAGAAAGAAATGAAGAAGTTGTTTTTCGATGAAATCTTTTTGAGAGTATTCAATACTGATATGTTTGTCTGGCTATCTTTGCAATCGATCTGTTTCAAGTAGTTTTATAACGTGATTATTGTGGCGAAAAATCTGCTTTGAAATATTGATCTATTTCGTAATTAGTTTATGCAAATGAGCCTGGAGCGAAAATTTCAAAATGAAAAAAAGTAAAAAAAAAAAAGAAAGAAGAATTTAAAACAATAAAAGAATTTCAAAATATATTCCAGCTAAATATTTGTTTTCTTTCCTTTTCTTTATTTCCACATTTTCTCTTTAATTAATATTCTATGTATGTCAACTGAGTTGCTTTTTCTTATTTGTACGTATTCGGTCAACATGTATTCGAATTATTTTTCTAAATTTTTTTCTTGTTGTTGTTGAAAATTTTCAAATTTCTCCGGATTTTAATCGTGAAACGAAGCAAAGAATTGAATTTATCTTTATTTTTACGCAATGATAATTATTTTCTCCATTTTTTTGTTTTCTCCTTTTAAGAGGTTCTTGAAGCCTCCAGTTGGATAAGCGGAATTTTTCACTCCACTGCTTCTGCGTGATCTGCACAACTCATTTACAATGCGTTAATCCAAGTAGATAAGAAAGAAGAAAAAAAATCATTGTGAGACACTTAATAAAAAAGTTAATTATATGAGATTTTAATTGTAACGAGAGGACCTATGAACACGTTGGGCTCCGTTGTAGAGACGATCCATAATTATACTGATGCTTCTATTTAAAAAGGAGTGAAACATTATACTAATTCTGAGAATAAAAAGTTAATTATATGAGATTTTAATTGTAACGAGAGGACCTATGAACATGTTGGGCTCCATTGTAGAGACGATCCATGATGATACTGATGCTTCTATTAAAAAGGAGTGAAACATTATACTAATTCTGAGAATAAAAAGTTAATTATATGAGATTTTAATTGTAACGAGGGGACATATGAACATGTTGGGGTCCGTTGTAGGGACGATCCATGATGATACAGATGCTTCTATTTAAAAAGGCGTGAAGCATTATACTAATTCCGAGACAATAAAAAGTTACTTATATGAAATTTTAATTGTAACTAGACGACCTATGAACATGTTGGGGTCCGTTGTAGGGACGATCCATAATTATACTGATGCTTCTATTTAAAAAGGAGTGAAGCATTTTACTAATTCTGAGACAATAAAAAGTTAATTATATGAGATTTTAATTGTAACGAGACGAGCTATGAACATGTTGGGCTCCATTGTAGAGACGATCCATGATGATACAGATGCTTCTATTTAAAAAGGAGTGAAGCATTATACTAATTCCGAGACAATAAAAAGTTACTTATATGAAATTTTAAATATAACGAGAGGATCTATGAACATGTTGGGCTCCGTTGTAGGGACGATCCATGATGATATTGATGCTTCTATTTAAAAAACAGTGAAGCCTTATAATGATTCTGATAGTTTTAATAAATAGGCAATTCTTATGAGATTTTGATTGTAACGAGACGCCCTATAAACGTATTGGGTTACGTTGCTGCAACGATCCATGATGATACTGAACTTCTATTTAAAAAGGAGTGAAACCTTATAATAATTTTGAGACAATAAAAAGTTAATTACATGATATTTTAATTTTAACGAGACGACCTAGGAACACGCTGAGTTCCGTTACTGGAACGGTCCATGATGATACTGATGCTTCTATTTAAAAAGGAATGAAACCGTGGAATAATTCTTAGACTCTTAAAAATAGTTAATTATATGATATTTTAATTATAACGAGATTACTTATGAACATATATCGGATTAATATTAATAAGTTCGGGGATAACATAAAATATTAGAAATTAGTAAAAGTAAGAAATTATCTAATAAACTCAGTTTTTTTAAAATCATTATGCAAATTATTCTCACCATATACGACGAAAATCTTTATTTCTTTGATTTAACACATATTTCAGAATTTTAAATACATTAATGATATCAGCAGTTTTGAGGCAAATATAACACAGTATGAGTCTGTATCAGTCCTAAATAAAGATAAATTAATTTGATTTTTGGTTTCTCAATTTCAGTGCTGGGGGAGTTTGGTACAAATCATCTATATATTAATTCACTGGAACCTCCGTGTTTTACGCTCTGTCGTCATCTCAGATAAATAATGAAGCATTCTATTTTTATTCATAAAATATGAATGCATATGTCCAAATGTTACGCCCTGTCATCACCTTAGATCAATAATGGACCATTCCGTTTTGGAACAGATTAATGTCGTTTCAGTTTATTTCAATGGTAAACACTGATCTGATATACGAGTAAATTGAGTTACGAGCGGAATTAATCAGAATCGTAAGTGAACGTATCATTTTATTCGGTAATCGTATTTATTTGTGACTCGAATTAATTATAAACTGATATTAGTGATATGTCGTGTTAGGGAAAGTTTCTGTACTGTTCAAGTTACTTAACCCAGTATAACCTATCACATGTTAGTAAAAATAATCGCCCCGAGAACTACTATGAATGAAAGCACTCAACACGCTGACCCAGTGACATTAAATAGGAAGCATACATTAAACTGTCCATTTATTACTCAATGCTATTCCACTGATCGAGACAATTTCACATCAACCAATATCCAGTCCCTGATCCAGTCATATCTGTTGATTTTACGTCTCGCTTTGAATCAAATTATATTATATATATATATATATATATATTATATATATATATATATATATATTTGGGAATAAAAAGGCCTTAAATAAAATGGGTATCGTGGTTATGGACCATTTCCATTCGCGAGTATGCTCACGAGCTTCTTCAGACCACTGATATCATACGGAACCTGAACTCTACAACAAACTACGGGTAGAGAATTAGGACCCACCTAGAATCACCTTGTACCAAGAAACTTGGTACCGCACCAAAGTATATATATATATATATATATATATATATATATATATATATATATATATATGCGTGTGTATGTGTGTGTGTGTGTGTGTGTGTGTGTGTGTTTAATTGAAGTCGTGCCTAATTTTGAAAATTAATTGATTAATAATTAATGAATTAGGCGGGCATACCTATTCAAATTTAAGGCTAAAAAAATCCAGAAAAATGTTTAGCCTTACATTTGAATAGGTACGCCCGCCTAATTCATTAATTATTATTTAATTAATTTTCAAAAGCAGACAACATTTATCAAAGTTGGTCTATTTTTGCTAATTGATTCTAACATGTATAATTTTGTAGCAATCTGTAACAATTTGAATATTTTATACTTTTTATTTTAATTGTAAAAATGTAGGTTTATTTTTGTGGAATTTTATAGCTAAATAATTCATATTAAAAAAAAAACCCTGTTGCTGTTGGCGTTGGTCGGAGCAGAACAAAGCACAGTTGGAAATAACTGATTTTTCTAGAAAAGCCGGATTTGCCTGATGGATGGGAAATTTACCTGACTTCAAACTTTCTCAAACGACCATGGATTCTGCTGGAATTTTCCTCTTACACTTTCACAGCATTCTTGACAAACAATTTTATGCTATGTGATGGACAGACAGATAAAACTCTTCACAATTACTACTATAGAAACCCTATGATATTCACACCGTTAATGATTTAAAATGTTGGTATATCTTTTGGTCCAAATCAATACAGTTGTGTTAATATATCATGAGAATATATGAAAAGGTATTTGTCAAATGAAACTTGTTCGTGCCACAGGTTGTTTAGTTTGGTTTGTTTGGTTTGTTTTGTTTTACGGCATATCAACCTCAGTGGGTCATTTAATGCCGATAAAGTTTTGAAATAAATCAATTCTTAATGGATAATACATTTTTTTAATAATTACATTTTTCTATTTAACCCATAGGTGGGACCCTAACAGGTACTACCACTCCGGGTCAGAGTGGACCAGGGAGCAATGGTGATGAAGGGGTGCTCCACATTCCCCAAACCTCCAAATCTGGAATCTCACCATCAGATAGGGTTTAATGTCATTACCAGGACATGTAGACCCGCAGCCGCCAGGGGCTTGCCATAAAGGCAATAGGGTTGGGAAAATCATATAGGTGCTAGGGCTTGACATGACCAGCCGATTGATCGGAGGGGGCCTCTCCGACCGCCCGTCTAGCCCAAGACTGGGCCAAAGTGGAGTATTGCATGTCATGAACTGCTCATCCACCCGGGTTCTATCTTTAAACATCACGGGTCGCCACCCACGACCAACAGGTGGCCCCATTGGGGGAGTCTTGCCCCTCTGCAGAGGTGCAGTCGGTGCATTCTAACGCACTGTCGACAGGGCGGACAGGTTGTTTAGTTAGTTGATTGGGTTTTATGGCATGTCAACCCATTGGGTTATTTTATGCCGAAGATGATTTTGTTTTATTCATTTCTTGATGGGTACTGTGGGGATTAAATAAAAATAAAATAAAATAAAAACTCCCATGGGACTTCACCAGAAGAACCCTCCGCGCATGTCCAACAAAAAGGGATGTCCCCCGACCCCCAAAAGAATATCTCGGTCATTCGAATTCAGGCCTTAACTGAGTGTAGTCGCTTCCTCGGCTAGGGGGATATCCCCTTGCAACGGTCGACTATGACCCAGTCAATAAAGCCTAAGTCATAAAACTACCTCCTGCCTTTGTCTCTTTCCTTTTCGTTCCTTGAATTATTTCCTTTTCAGCGCGACCATTAAATGAAAGGGTTTAACCCCCCCCAAAAAAAAAACAACAAAAAAACCAAAAAAAACAAAACCAAAAGAACACGCAACCAGAATATCCAGCTACATTTGAACCAGAAAACATTCCAAAACTCATCCTACTCCATAGTACTCAATTTATTCTTGGAATCACAAGGTTCCGAGTTCGCCAGTTCAGCGTTTTGTTTTGTTTTGTTTTGTTTTACGGCATATCAGCCTCGGTCGGTCATTTAATGCTGACAAAGTTGTGAAATAAATTCATTCTTAATGCATAATACAATTTTGTTTATAAACTCATGTTTTTCTATTTAAACCATAGATGAGACCCTAACAGATACTACTACTCCGGGTCACTGTGGACCTGGGAGTAATGGGGATAAAAGGGAGCTCCACATTCCCCAGACCTCTAGGACTGGAACCACACTATCAGATAGAGATAGATGTCATACACAAGACATTAAGACCCTCAGCCACTGCCTTCTAGCACATATATGATGTTATGGGGTTTGCTATAAGGGTAATAAGGTTGGGACAATCATATAAGTGCTAGGGTTTGATGTGATCAGCCGTTTGATCGGTATGACGCAATCAACTAGTATGAATATAGACTTTACCCACAGCATCTACTGTGTTCAAACGCATCTCTTTAATATCGAGAGATATAAACAAGATGTACATTGGCCACGTCAGTGAAATTTTCAGAAGGCCAATAAGGTTGGGACAATCATATAGGCGCTAACGATTTACGTGACCAGCCGTTTGATCGATATGTCTATGGTTACGCAATCAACCAGTATGAATATACTCTTTACCACCATCATCTTCGGTGCTTATAGGCATCACTTTAATATCGAGAGTTATAAACAATATTTTCATTGGTCACGTCAGTGAGACTTTCAGAAGAGCAATACGGTTGGGACAATCATATATGTGCTAGGGCTTGACGTGACCAGGCGTTTGATCGTTATATCGATGTTTATGCAACTAGTATGAATATACTCTTTACCCCCATCATCTTCTGTGCTTAGAATCATCATTTTCGTATTTGTCCATTTTTTCATTTTCCTTTAGCTTTACCCTGTGATCTGCTGGAACTGCAAAATCCACCAGTTGACAAGTTCTTTCTTTTTTTTTAAATCAGCACTAGGTCTGGTCTTCTTGCTGGGGTTAGGTGATCCGTTTTTATTTCAAATTCTCAGAGAATTTTATGTGTTTCGTTCTCAAGAACAGATTCTGGTTTACGCATATACCGTTTTGTTGTATGGTCAAAATTTAATTTTTTTGCATAATTCCCAGTGGATCACCTTCCCAACCCAGTCGTGTCTAGTTTTGTATTCTCGTTGTGCTAGTTTGCTACATTCGCAGAGTATATGGTTTACAGTCTCATCTCAATTTCCGCAAAGTCTACATTTACTATTTTGTTGGGTCTTATCAATTTTCGCTTTTATATAGTTTGTCCTTATGGCATTATTTTGTGCAGCAATTATTAATGATTCCGTTTCTCTTTTGAGGTTTCCTTTTCTTAACCATGTCCAAGTCTTTCCATGTGCAACCTCTTCGATTTGTCGTTTGAAGTGTCCATATAATTGTTTTTCTTCCCATTTTTGTTTTCTGGTCTTTGTTGTTTTTCTGTTTGTCCATCTGTCACTTCTACTATTGTTGGCCGCCATAAGTAATTTGTCTTTCCTCTTTCTTGTGTAATCCTCAAGTTGTTGGATTGTGGTTTCTACGCAGTCCTCTATGTTGGCAAGACCTCTTCCCACTTCCTTTCTTGACACATATAATCTATCTCTATCGTCTTTAGGGTGAAGAGCCTTGTGCATGGTCAATAATAATAATAATAATAATAATAATAATAATAATAATAATAATAATTATTATTATTATTATTGTTCACTCCTTTTGGGTTTTTCACATCAGCGTTAGCTGATGGTCTTTCACTGGAGTCTGAGTGACAACAAGTCTCCTCAGTTCTCCAGGACTCTTCTGAGTATTCTGACAGATTGTAGCAATGCAGTATTCTTGATGGTCTCGATTCTCCCTCTGATTCCCGGATTTATTATTATTATTATTATTATTATTATTATTATTATTATATGAAACTCTTTGTGTGTGTGTGTGTGTGTGTGTGTGTGTGTGTGTTCTCCAGGAACGGCTGATTTTTGTTTATTTGGACACAAGTTGACGCCATTGTAACGTTATCAAAACGAGGCTTGCATAAGCGTGGAACGCAGGCAATCGGATACAATGACTGTTCACCTCATTGGATCAACTGGTGAGTAAATCACTACAATTATAAATTACTGTCAGATCACAAACGATAGAATTGACGTGCATTTTCCGGATCACGTTTTGTCAATGAGTCCAAGCCGATTCGACCGGTTTTGACCGGTAGTCAATACAAAATTCGACTAGTTATGACTTCCTTTATTGTAACATCCTTGTATATATCAACTCTATGTGGAGGCGCGTTGTGTGACGGTTATCGCTGTATGAAATGGACATGGCTAGACGGGTTAAAAACCTGAACCTAGCCTCTTTGTATTTTACACTGCCATTGTGAAGCGTATAAATCCAGCTATTCTCCCTCCAGCTATGGGTACATAGTAGGACAGGATGAATTCATTAAGTTTGTGTTGCTAAGTAGCCTATCATCCCTTTACTTTTAGTAAAGGAAATGGTTCAAGAATAATTGTTTACTGCTGTTCAGAGCATTCAACAAAACCTTACGGGGAAATTCCATGCCAAATCATCCAGAAAAAAAGTAACATTTTCAACTATCCCCTTCAATTTTTTCCAGGTGTCGACTATGTTAACGTTAGACAATCCCCAAAATTTGAGCTTCCAATTCCAAAAATTGTCGGAGTTATGTCGATTTTTAGCTGGAAATTGGTTTATAAAAGCATTTTTGGTCACGGAATCCAGAAATGCTACCAGAAAAAATCTTAAAGTCAACCAATTCTAAGTCATTGATGATTTCTGATTTTTTCATAGCAAGATCAATATCCCGATGTAGCACTGCATCTATCACATTTTTTCATATTATTATTTTACATATATTGAACATTATTTGTACCAAGAACAGAGTTTGATTTTTGGAATTGGAAGTTCAAATTTTGGGGATTGTCTATCTTTATCATAATCCACACTTGGACAAAATTTGAGAAAAATTAAAGGGGGTGGGTGACATGGACTGAATGATTTGATGTGGAATTACCCCACGGATACCTTCGTCTAAAAGTGGCAGTGCTGAGTTTATTGCTTTTACAGAGAAATAGAAAGAAGAAACACAACGAGTATTAAAGACAGTAGAAAATGTTTACTAAGCAAAGATACAAGATGAACAGAGTAATTAACAATTGCTATGTTGAATTAACGTGCGATCTTGTTGTTTCTCTCTTCTGAGGTTTCATCAGACATTATTAATAGGAAAATCAGACGATTCCATTTTCATTATGTAGGTATTATACGACAAAGGGTCAAAGCTATCTGCAAGTTTTATATAGACTACTGTCTTCTTTATATACACAACATAAGGAATATTAATGAAAACCATGGAAACTAGGTAATATGTTGAAACTGTTGTTGCTCTACAAAGTGATTTATCTTTTCCGAGATTTCACCAGACATTATTAATACGAAAACAGATGATTCCATTTTCATTATTTAGGTACTATAGGACACTAACTAAAGCTAAAAAAAAACGTCTGATCTGTTATTTACGCATACATAGGGGTGAAGATAAATATTCCAACTTTCTCAAGAGCATTAGCGGTAAGTGAAATGTAAACAGCCTTGTTTAGGATTCGAACTCAGATCGCCGATTCATTTTCCTACAATGATAACTGTTATGTCAAACGTGCCTCCTTAGGTCCGTTGAATGTAGACTTGTTGGCCTTTAAAATGACAGTTTTAAACGCGATAACTACTCGTGCACGTGGGTTTTTACCTAAGGCTTCTTATAGATTAGAGCAGATTTCTTTTTTTCACAAAAGAAAACTAACCATTATATATTCTATTTTTAAATATTACAAAAATATTCTTTTATCTGACGAAAGAAAATCGCAAATGTTCTACATAAAAAAAACAGAAGAAAGGAAATAACCCAAAAAAAAAAGGGAAAAAATAGAAAAAAACAGAGACGTCAGCAAAAAAATCAAATAAAAACAATGTGGTAAATAAACACGTTAATGTCAAACCATGACACCTAACTGGAGAATATACAACTAGTTCTAATTTGAGTGCCATATTTGAATTATATTCTTAATTGGTTAACACTATAGGTTTAGCTCAGTCGGTATAGCACCTTCCTTGGAATCACAAGGTTCTGAGTTCGCCAGCTCAGCGTATGATGTTTGTTTGTTTTGTTTTGTTTTACGGCATATCAACCTCGGTGGGTCATTTAATGCCGAAAAAGTTGTGAAATAAATTCATTCTTAATGAATAATACAATTTTGTTCATAAACTCATGTTTTTCTATTCAACCCATAGATGGGACCCTAACAGGTACTACCACTCCGGGTCAGAGTGGACCAAGGAGCAATGGTGATGAAGGGGTGCTCCACCATCAGATAGTTTTACGTCATTCCCAGGACATGTAGACCCTCAGCCACGCCTTCTAGCACCCATATGATAAGAAGGATTGGGGGTTGCCATAAAGGCAATAGGTGCTAGCGCTTGACGTGGCCAGCCGATTGATCGCTCCGACCGTTCGTCTAGCCCAAGATAGGGCCAAAGTGGAGTATTGCATGTCATGAACTGCTCATCCACCTGGGCTTTATCCTTAAGCATCACGGGTTGCCACCCACGGCCAGGTGTCCAATTGGGGGAGTCTTACCCCTCTGCAGAGGTGCAGTCGGTGCATTATAACGCCCCACTGACAGGCGGCTCAGCGTATGAGTAGCGCAGATTGGCTAATCTGATCTAAGTATGTGGTTGTAATAATTTGCATAATGATATTTAAAAAAATGGTATAATAAATAATCATTTGCTGTTATTGATTTCTAATACTCTCATGTTTTTCTCAAACGTATAAAAAGCAACCCGATATATAATTTTAAATAGAAATCAGTTAAAATAACAGTAAACTAAGTGTAATAAGTTTGTATTCGTTCTTATTTAGTTTCGTTAGTCTCTCAAATTTAATATATTTTAGTACATTAAAACGTAAATACTTGGACACTGGAGTACATAATTTTTCTACTAATATAAATGATAGGTAAATTTTCTGCTTTCAAGGAACATACATCCAATTAATTAAAATGATCTATTCTATCTATTATTTCTCTGAATTTTTAGATAAGGTTTGATAATTAGTATTATTTGTATTATTCAGACTATTGTCCTCATCTTCCTCTGTACAACATTCGGCCGATGTGCCCTCCGACCTTCTTCAGGTATTTCTTATCCGACTCGGAAACCTTCGTCATATTTCTCCGTCACTTACGGAATAAGTATTGCTCTCGTTTTACACATTTGTCGGAATGTTTTTATGTACACACCTATGTACCCACGTTGGGAGGTTACTCTAGGCCTTTCAACATTATTATAACCTCATCATTGAATATCCATCAAGAATTAATACAATAAAAAACGTCTCCGGCATAAAATAACCCAACAGAGGTTGGCATACTGTAAAATCCAACCATCCAACCAAAAAGCAACCAATCTTATTTGATGTTGAAATTTCCTGAAAATTTGGTCTTCAAAATTCGGATTATTACAGAAAATGCAGTATATCCAAGTTGCCTTAACTTAGTGATTTCCTGAAAATTTGATGTTCAAAATTCGGATTATTACAGTGAAAATGCAGTATATCCAAGTTGCCTTAACTTAGTGATTTCCTGAAAATTTGATGTTCAAAATTCGGATTATTACAGTGAAAATGCAGTATATCCAAGTTGCCTTAAGTGATTTCCTGAAATTTGATGTTCAAAATTCGGATGAGTGGGTCCCAAGTTGCCTTAACTTAGTGATTTCCTGAAAATTTGATGTTCAAAATTCGGATTATTACAGTGAAAATGCAGTATATCCAAGTTGCCTTAACTTAGTGATTTCCTGAAAATTTGATGTTCAAAATTCGGATTATTACAGTGAAAATGCAGTATATCCAAGTTGCCTTAACTTAGTGATTTCCTGAAAATTTGATGTTCAAAATTCGGATTATTACAGTGAAAATGCAGTATATCCAAGTTGCCTTAACTTAGGGATTTCCTGAAAATTTGATGTTCAAAATTCGGATTATTACAGAGAAAATGCAGTATATCCAGGTTGCCTTAACTGAGTGATTTAAGTTTGAATTGAGAAAATTCCTCGATAAACGCATTATTTCGATTCTTTAAAAAATCTATTGGTTTGAACCTATAGGACTGCTTTACTGGAGATATTTTATTGGTGCAATAAATTCTGACCAAAGTGCCGTAAAGGAAATGTCTTGGAAGAAATCTTCTTTTTTTTCCCCAGTCAGTGAAAAATGTATTCCTTTGTGCAGAGTGAAAGAAAGACGCAGTATTAATTATACTGAGACCAAAAGACTGTCTTCATCGATAAATTTTGGAATTTCTGCTGATAAACCATTCAATAGAGTGTTTAGTCACGTAAGAAAATATTTCAAAAAGAACAAAAACAAAAAACAAAAAATATCAGTTTACCGCAAAAGGCATAAAAAAATGTTGGTTTAAAGAATGAGATGAAAGCGATGCTAGTCAAGTATGTATAGACTCTGCGAGGAATTTGGTTGAGTGGAGGATTTAATATATATATATATATATATATATATATATATATATATATATATATGTGTGTGTGTGTGTGTGTGTGTGTGTGTGTGTGTAGATAGATAGATAGATAGATAGATAGATAAACAGACAGATAGATAGGAATAGACTTTTATATATATGTATGTATATATTTATGTATGCATATATAGATAGATAGATAGGAATAGACTGATATATATATATATATATATATATATATATATATATATATATATATATGTGTGTGTGTGTGTGTGTGTGTGTGTGTAAATATATATAAATATACATATATATAGAGAGAGAGATGGAGAGGGAGAGAGAGAGGAGGAGAGGAAGGGAGACATATATAGATATATAGAAAAAGACAGAATTAAGACAAAGACAGAGAGACAGAGAGAAGGGGGAGAGCGAGGGGCGAGAAGAAGGGAGGACATATAGATATATATAAGGAGACATAATTAAGAAGAGAGAGAGGGGAGAGAGAGGGGAGAGAGGGGAGAGAGGAAGGGAGACATATAGAGATATATAGAAAGAGACAGAATTAAGATATATATATAGAGAGAGAGACAGGGGGAGAGAGCGGGGGAGAGAGGGGAGAGGAAGGGAGACATATAGAGATATATAGAAAGAGACAGAATTAAGAAGAGAGAGAGAGGGGGAAGTGGGAGAGAGAGGAAGGGAGACATATAGAGATATATCGAAAGAGACAGAATTAAGACAGAGAGAGAGAGTGGGAGGGAGGGATAAAGAGGGGAGAGAGGAAGGGAGACATATAGAGATATATAGAAAGAGACCGAATTAAGATAGACAGAGACAGAGAGAGAGGGGGAAGAGGATGAGTGACATATAGATATATAGAAAGAGACAGAATTAAGACAGAGAGAAGAGCGAAAGAGAGGGAGAGAAGGGGCAGAGAGGAAGGGAGACATACAGAGATATAGAAAGAGACATAATTATGACAGAGAGAGTGGGAGAGAGAGAGAGAGGAGAGAGAGACAGAGAGGGGGAGAGCAGAAGAGAGACATAGAGATATAGAAAGAGACCGAATTAAGGCAGAGAGAGACACAGAGAGAGAGGAGAGAGAGAGAGAGAGAGAGGAGGAGGGAGAGAGAGAGGGGGAGAGGTAGGGAGACATATAGATATATAGAAAGAGACAGAATTAAGACAGAGAGAGACAGAGACAGAGAGAGAGAGATTGAGAGAGAGAGAAAGGGAGGGAGAGAGAGGGGGCGAGGAAGGGAGACATATAGAGATATATAGAAAGAGACAGAATTAAGACAGAAACTGAGATCTATTTTCGAGAAAGAAGATAAATTATCATCAGAAAAAGTCAGGAGAAACGATGTCGCGACACGTTTTAAAATGCGACTGTATATATAATAATTATGACACCTCGCTTTACCATGAATACATTCACACAGCCAAACGCGCATAAACACACTCATACGCACATACACACACACACGGGCGCACGCTCGCACACGCACACATATATTTAATATATGAAAGTAGATGTAAGATTTGTATAAATATATATTAGCAAGACGTGTCATTTATACATAATGATTTGTATATGCACACATACGCACGTATATATATATTATATATATATATATATATATATATATATGTGTGTGTGTGTGTGTGTGTGTGTGTGTGTGTTGTATATTCTTAGAGAATATGGATGCTATATTTCTAACTAGATAGAGCTCAATATTATTGAGAGTGCTTATATTTGTATTAACGTAGCGTGGACATAGAGTCAACATCTGCTTACTGATAGTTTCGCGCCCATGCGATCTTCTGACAATTATATATATATATATATATATATATATATATATATATATATATATGTGTGTGTGTGTGTGTGTGTGGTGTGTGTGTAAAAATGAAATTGGAATTGAATCCGACGGTATGTAGAAAGAATGAATAAAGGAACGAAAGTACAGAATGGATAATGAAGGATGAATTTAATCAATATCACTTAGACATGTGTTTCGGTCAGGAGTTTATCTATGTGTACATTATTCAAACTATCATTATTATTAAATAAACAAATGAAATGAAATAATAATAATAGAAAAAATGTAAAAGTATTCCGTACACAAAGAAAATTCGACCTTCATCAGTTCAACATCAGTTCAAATAAAGTTTCACTCTGATGAAGGTCGAATTTTCTTTGTGTACGGAATACTTTTACATTCTTTCTATTATTATTATTTCATGCGTAAGTGATATTGATTAATTCTATCCATTATTATCCATTCTGTACTTTCTTTCCTTTATTCATTCTTTCTACACACACACACACACACACACACACATATATATATATATATATATATATATATATATATATATATACCAAGTGCTTATTCATTCTTTCTACACACACACACACACACACACACACACACACACACACAAGAGATGAAATAAAAATAAGATAACTACTTAAAAACAAAATCCGCTGAAGAAATTTAATTTAAAAATAATAAGTGATTGTCTAATCTCCCTTGTAAGATTGTAAGATAATGTGGAAACTTTTTCAAATGGACATGAGAAGGGCACAACAATAAGGAAACATATTACTACACACATCTGAGAGATAACACAGGCTCAATTTGAAAAGAGTAGAAATGGACTAGCGATCATATCACTGAGAAAACCTATATATTAGGACAAAAAAGAAAACCTACATAATTGGATTACAAGGAAAACTAGGACGGAGGGTACATCGGCCGAAACGTTGTACAGATGACAATGAAGATGATGACAACAGTCCGAAGAATACAAATAATGCTAATCATCAAGCCTCGTCTAAAAAATTCAGAGGAATTCCCAGTATTGTCCTCATCTCGGTGGTTATATTTACAACGTCAAAGCTGTTATGCTTTCCGGTCTTCTACAGGTGACATAGCGACAGCAAGAAAGCAAGAATTTTATAAGGTTTATCATTGTTCTTTCTTGAAAGAAAAGAAGTATTTCCCTAAAGAGAAAATAAACGTTTCTTTGCTAATAATTAATACTAGTACAAAAAAAAACAAAAAAAACGGGCGATGTAAAAATAGATTTTTGAAATATATTGCCTGAGGGGTGGGAGTAAAAAATTCAATGTCTGTGAGTTTGTACCCTAAGTAAGTAAAATCATCAAATTCATTAAAGGATTAAAAAATAAAACAATTTGAAATGTAAACTTTAAATATGTATTAAAATAAAGCAAACTATATAGATATATAATTCCAGTCATGCATTTATCAAAACTTGTTTTAAAAAACAATGAGGACTGTCTAATGTTGCCTGTTCAAATTTTGAGTGTATTCATTCTATGTTATGACGATTTTGGGTAATGTGACGTAAGCAGTGACGTAATTCTTGTTACAGACAAAATACGGAAGCGAATCTCCATTTTAATAGATTTCAGCAATAAGATCCTTGACTAAAAATCTAACTTAATATGAAGGCACTTGAGGAGTCACGGTTATCATCATTGAAAATAACATGACAATTCGTGTTCAAATGCTGTACGATACTGGCACTACAACCTTATTCCCACTCCTCCCAGAAATTCGTATATATTGGACAGAATTGGCTATTTAACCTTGCTATGACAGTATGTTTAGGAGAAGGAAAACCATATCATATGTGTTGAAAGTTGGTTGATTTGATTTTACGGTGTATTAACCCATTTCGTCATTTTATACCAAAGGCGTTTTTAGTATCATTTGTATTATTCGGACAGTTGTCCTCATCTTCATTGTTATCTGTACAACGTTTCAGGTATTTCTTGTCGGACTCTGGAAACTTCTTGGACTCGGGAACCTTCTTGTCGTAATCGGGAGCCATCAGGGAACGTTGAACCTAACCGTTTATTCAGTCCACGGGGGTATCCTGTTCTCATTCTGCTAAGCATAGCTGGAGTACAGGTGTTAAGCTTGTGTTAATTGTTATTCTATGTTACTGCTGCCCCTGACCAGGATTGAACCTGCAGTCTAGAGATAATTGTCACTTAGAACTGTCTTAACCTAACTCCTTTATCCACTAGGCTATGTGTCAATTAAAAAGGTCAGAGGGTACATCAGCCAAAACGTTGTACGGATAACAATGAAGATGAGGACAATAGTCCGAATAATACAAATAATGCTAATTATCAAGCCTCATCTCAAAGAATTCAAAGAAATAGTGTAAATAACAATGAAGATGAGGACAATAGTCCGAATAATCCAAATAATACCAATTATCAAGCCTCATCTCAAATATTCAGAGAAATAGTGTAGATAAAAATGAAGATGAGGACAATAGTCCAAATAATCCAAATAATACTAATTATCAAGCCTCATCTAAAAAATTCAGAGAAATAGTCTAGATAACAATGAAGATGAGGACAATAGTCCAAATAATCCAAATAATACCAATTATCAAGCCTCATCTCAAAAAATCAGAGAAATAGTGTAGATAACAATGAAGATGAGGACAATAGTCCGAATAATCCAAATAATACCAATTATCAAGCCTCATCTCAAAAAATGAGAGAAAAGGTCGTTTTTGTTTTCTTCATTCTTTATGAGTATTCAGTTTTTTTGAAACACACTTTTTCTATTTAAATCGTCCATACGACCCTAACAAGTACAACCATTCAGGGTCATAGTGGACCTGGGTGCAATGGTAATGAAGGGTTACTCTACATTTCCCAGACATACAGAATAGGAACCTCACCATCAGATAAAGTTTAACGTCACACCTCAGGACATGTATTGAAAGGTGACATTTACATTTAAACTTGATGCTAATGAAAGCTAGTTAAATATCAATACCAGTTGTTATCATTTTCAGTATTGTCATCATTTAGGTGGTTATATTTACGTCATTACAGCTGCTATGCACTCCGGCCTTCTACGGGTGACATAACGACAGTAAGAAAGAAAAACACTGGTTTACCAAAAAAATATTTTTTGTCTGAGGCAAGAATGTGAATAGGAGTGTTTTACTAATTTGGGTGTGCTGAATTCAAATTTACAAACAGTTTTTCTCTATCACCTCTATTTTTCTGTCTTTTAATAGTCTCATTTTAGTATATACAGAGTATATACGTGCTTATTTCAACAGTTGCAGCAGCATATTACAGCTAAAACTGAATAGATAAAGAACATTGACGGAATAAATATACTTGGATGACACAATGTACACAATTCATAGTACCGCAGACAGTTAGTGCTGACTGCCAGTGCACTACTGGCCAGTGCACTACTGGCCAGTGCACTATTGGCTGTTGATTGAGACGTTTGGCTACGCTTAACTGCCAAATTCCGTCTTGATATATATATATATATAATATATATATATATATTATATATATATATATATATATAATATAATGCTATCACTTACATTTATTGCATAATAACTAAAAAAGAAGACATCAGTCACACAATATTAGAAAATAACCCTGAATGCATATACGCCTTTATATACAGTATGTGTACAAAATGTACAGTATGCATATCTAAAAAAACTAGAGGTGATGAGTACAAACGGATTTCAAATCTGAATTCAGCACCCCCAAATTAGGTTAAAACAGTTATTTTTGTGCTTGCCTCAATTACTTTGTAAACCAGTGAAATTAAATGAAATCATGGAAGGATAAAATAAAAATAAGGATGAATGAAAAATAAGAGAACTTTGTTTTACAGAATAAAAATTAACGGAAGGAGGAATTGAAAAGAAAATGAGTTCCAAAATAAAACCAATTATAAATACATATGAAACTAGAAGTGACTACCCAGCGTCGCCTGGGTAGAGAGGGTGGGGGTAGCAAAGAAGTGAGTCTCGCAGATCCATTATTACTGAATCACTAGCTGGATCCTCGCAGGATGCCCCATTAAAATCCTTATGTAATAAAACCTTGCGTTGATTCAACTACTCTGAAAAGAAAAATTAATATCTACTATTTAAAATCTTAAATGCAAAAGAAATTCTATGCTGTCATCATTTAAATTTTATTTTTTAATTATCTTCACAAATTTAAATCAACCTACATTATTTTTGCTCAAAAACCAAGACCTAGTGATACTTAATGTGTATATACATTTACTTTGTCCTTAATTATTTTATTTTCATAGTTTCATCCGGGCATACACATACACACAACTACCCTTTATATATGTATAGATGACTTAAAATCTTAAATTGAAGGTTTTTGACATTGCAATTATAATGTTTTAAATTGCATTAAATACTTTGGTTTTTTTTTAAATAAATTTTTGTATTAGAATGCAATAAAAGAAATTAATGAAAATATATCAAATTTATAAGAATATAAAATAAAGCATTTAAACTGTTTTTACTCGAAAAGCCCTTCAAAGGCCTTACGATAAATAAATAAAATGGAAAGACAATAAAATTCAATCCAACGAATTCCGAAAAAAAAATTAACAAAATAAAAAAAATAGACGTAAGTGCATATTAGGAAGTGGCAAAGATGTCGATCGATCATTGTGCAATTGTATCGATCAATCAGAGTCGATCACATTAAGTTGTGAATACGATATAATTAGGATAAAGAAATCGGCGAAATAGTTATAAATGCTTCATATCCGTCGCTACAATGCCGACAGAATCTAAAGGTGGGAAAGTTGAAGTCAAATCAAGAAAAAAAGGAAAAAAAAATGCCACAAGTAGGAATTTGAGTGTCAGCCGCTTGTGAAATTATCAAAAGGAAAATAAATAAATAAAAAATGATCAAGAAAACGACTGGGTGTCCTCAGAGAGAGAGAGAGAGAGAGAGAGAGAGAGAGAGAGAGAGAGAGAGAGAGAGAGAGAGAGAGAGAGAGAGAAAGAAAGAGAAGGAAATGAGAGAGAGTGTGTGTGTATGCGTGTGTGTAATTCAACACTTTCTTAAGAACATAGCAGCGAGCTGGTGTGACATACAAAGATAAATATATATATATATATATATATATATATATATATATATATATAGATAGATAGATAGATAGATAGATAGATAGATAGATAGATAGAGAAAAAAGGTGAAGAAAAAAAGGAAAAAAATGAAAGAAAGAGAGAGAGAGAGAGAGAGAGAGAGAGAGAGAGAGAGAGAGAGAGCGTGTGTGTGTGTATGTGTGCATTCGGGTGTGTAATTCAACACTTCTTAAGAACATAGCGGCGAGTGGTGTGACTCAGGCTTACAAAGACACACACACATATATACATACACATACACACACACACACACACATACAGAGAGAGAGAGAAGAGAGAGAGAGAGAGAGAGAGAGAGAGAGAGAGAGAGAGAGAGAGAATGTAATTCAACGCTTCCTCAAAAAACATAGCAGCAAGCTGGACTGACTAGGGCATAAAAAGAAGAAAAAGAAAGAGAGAGAAGAGAGAGAGAGGAGAGAGAGAGAGAGAAGAGAGAGAGAGAGAGAGAGAGAGAGAGGGGAGATACGGTGTTGTGTGTGTGTGTGTGAGGTTAATGAGCTCTAGATGGAGGTCTAATCAAGAATTTATTCATGGCGTTAAACATTTGTATTTCCTTGAACGGCTATTCTTTAATAAGGGAATTCTCCAGAGAGATAATCTTCAATTCAGGTCACCCTGTCAGCGAGTGTCACAATACACTGACTGTAAAATATGCAGAGGCTAAACCCCTTTAAAATTGAAGGGGTTTCCGGTGTATGACATTAAACTGCATCTGATGCAGTGGCTCCAGTTTTAGAGATCCGGTGAATGGGAGTTACGTTTTCATTGTCATTACTCCCAGGTTAACTTTGATTCTGAGTGGTAGTACCTACAAAGGTCCAATCTATCGGGCAAGTAAATTTGTATTTGTAGGAATACTTAATGTCATATTGATGTAAATTATTTGTATTAAGAATAGTTACTAGAAGCTATAATATTTTAACATGGAATATTATTAGTGTTATAGGTGATATAACCTATGGACAATAATGGAATGCGCCGATGGCTACTATAAGTAATAGAAACAATTGTGGCTTGATGGGAAGCAAATGTGAGTCAGCTCGTAACTATATTGGTCGGACACAATCTCCACTTTCTTTGCTGTAAATTTCTACTCTTTTGTTCAATACATTTGTCCCCATTGTTACCAAGTCGTTTGTCTTATTTTGCCGCACCCTCTCCACTGTGCTGTGGACAGGAGACACAACTGGTGTGTCAACCTTCTCAAAATAAAATAAGTCCATTTTATATAGGTTTAATTCCAGGCTATTAAGGTTGATTTAAAATTAAACTTTATACTCCAGTTTAAAAGCATGTTAATGGTAATCCGAAACCGAACTCGTTTAGACCCTATTTTTCGATGCAAGTATCATTGGGGAACTAGAAAGGCTTTGGTCCGTTTACCAAAACTTTTTATCTTAAACGACACAACAATTAGTTACTTGAAACTATATAACTGTACAAAGAAATGACTTTATTAAATAGAAATAATTACTTGAAAATGTATTATCAATATCATTAGATAGCATTACGCTAAAACATAGAACACTGTACATTTTTTAGATAGCAATAATGATATAATAGATCTGTGTTCTAAGTATTAGGAATACTTGACGCCATATAACTGTATACTATCAATATAATTGTTCATATGTTTTTTTGCAGTGGAAAGCAGGCAAATAAAACTAATGTGCAGTTTACCGTGCTATAGTTCTCTCAACCCTTCCTGTACTGTGCAGAAGCCTGGACGATATACAAAGCGGATGCCCATAGACTATATGTCTACTACATGCGTCACTTGCGCAGCATATTAAATGTCTGGTGTGGCAACATGTTTCAAACAGGCCCATCCTGAAGAGAACTGGACTCCCTGGCATGCACGAAATACTTGTCCAACGCAACCTGAGATGGCTGGCCACTTAAACAGACTTGGGATGACAGACTACCAAAGCAGATTCTGTATTCTCAACTGAGAAGGGATCATGTAGAATCGGTAGACCAAAGCTCAGGTACACAGACAACATCAAGAGATGACAGAAATACTTAATATCCCCATAGGCAGTTGGCAAAACGCAACCAGAAACCGATTAAATTGGAGAAAAATGATTCGCGTGGTGTCATCATCGGATACGATGAACAGCAAGTAATAGTAGTAGTAGTATCAACATAGTGTATTTCCGCTATGTTGATTTTTTGTCTCTTTAATGGTGATTGTGAGGCAGAGTCAATGACATACATCCAGCCTTAAAATTTACGGTAGACAAAGAAAATGATCTGTCGTTACCTTTCCTTAATGTCTTAGTGCACAGGACGCCTTCAGGTTTTTTCACTACGGTATACCGCAAACATACGTTTACGGATCACTATACTCGTTGGGATTCATTTTGTCTGACTAAAAGAAAAGTCAATTGTTGGAATATTTTTATATAAGGTGTGCTACAATTCCCCTCCTAAATTTATAGACTGGCGAGGTCACTTCGTCTATTTCTCCGCCAATCAACAGCGATAAAGCATGGCTGATTGATTACTTCATCACTAATACTTTTTATAGTCCACTCGCAACCGTTGACGAAGGAACTTACAATACTAAGGAATCTTTACCAGAAGATTACCAAGGATTTCCGCTGGACAAGCACTCTCGCTTGAATCCTAAAGGATGGTCCATAAACATATAACATCAATTTAATCAAGACCTTTACTCATAGGGCATTGATAATTTGCTCGGATTCCAAATGGATGAAGAAATCAGATTTATTTTTATAGACGGTGTGTAATAATGGATTTCATTATACAGGATGTCCACAAAGTCTGGGTACATGGGATTAACACATACTTTTAAAACAATTTTATTTAATTATAATGTTAATAAATAATATTTGAAATATGATTTCCATCATTTTCATTTCGTCTTGCAAAATTCACGTGTCGATTTGTGGAATAAATACAATTGTGAAATCTCCATGTACCCAGACTTTGTGGACACTCCGAATCAATTATAAAACATAAATTAACTGTTTTAATAAAATCAAAAGTGGCAAATATAAATATGCCAGTTTAGATTATTTCAAGTTATGACTGGCAAATATCTGACTGCTTTCAACAATGTTACCCTCTTAATCTATGGAGTTTTGTTCAAAACAAGCCCTATCCTGGCATATACTTGCAAAGACGTAAGTAAAGTAAAGTTGCGGGGGTGGCCTAAAGTCGGTATCACCAAGTCACTAGCGCTAGACCAAGGAGATTGTTTCTGCGTCGGGGTGGAGCGCCACACCAACCATCAGCTCCTTACTTTACCGCACAGATCCCTGTGCTACTCATACGCTGAATTGGCGAGGGCCGGTATCGAACTAAGAACCTTGTGGTTTCTAGCCGAACGCTCTACCGACTGAGTTAACAAACACACAATTTTCATTATTTACTCGTTCAGATATATTTGCGGTTTAGACGTTCGAATTAAACAACATCTCCCGGCTAAAATTAAAAATGGAAACGTCGATGCAGATGATTTAGAAAAAATCATTTCCAATGCATTTGTATAGTAAAAATCATTTCCAATGCATTTTATAGTAAAAATCATTTCCAATGCATTTTTATAGTAAAAATCATTTCCAATACATTTTTATAGTAAAAATCATTTCCAATGCATTTTATTCTAAAAATCATTTCCAATATTCTTATTTTTATACTAAAAATATCTGCTCAGCATCTACGTCTCAAATATTTGGTAAAATAAAGCTCTGTAATATATTTATAATTACGACAGAACATGGCTAGTTGGGTCACCCATTGACTCTGGTTAGATAATTGAGATTAGGGAAAAATGACTTTTCAAAGCTAACCAATTTTTTAAGAATAAATAGGTCAGACTAAAGATTAAAATCATTTTGTAAAGAAAGGGAATAGTGACCTAATTTAAGATACACGTTGCTGCTTATGAAATTTAACA